>OW679199.1:48106723-48185179 GCA_940337035.1 Agriotes lineatus
TAATCAATAACAATTTCAAAGTAATATCATATTATTTAATACTAATTTCGCATATTTTTCCAATATTTTATGGCATTTCTATATTATTTTATAATAATTCCAATGAGTAATAGGCACTTTAGACTAATTTCAATTATTCGAAGTAGCAAAACATGGAATTGCTGCACTAAAGCATAATTTGGAAAATTATATTGCTTGGAAAGGTGATTACATTGAAAAATATATTTTAATTCAAGCGTCTAGTTTGTTTCCTTATATGTTAGACTACGAATACATTGATCATCCCTCGTACACAAATAACTATTCTGATTTCCTATTACTAGTTGGATAACAGATAGTTTTGTGCACGAGTAATTTGGTGCAGGAACGCTTGTTTGTAGATGTGTCTTATGTAGGCTGTTCAGGATGTAGCATTATAGATTGCTAATAATTATTTTGTAAGAAGTGAAAAATGTGTCTGCGGTTAAGTACAGATTACAGAGTAAAGTACGGTAAACAAATTTTTTTCCATAACAATTGACGTCAAATAGCTTTATTATACGATATTGGTTCATAATAATTTATTATTAATTTGATGGCTAGCTAAATATTACTAAATACGACAACAGTTTCTAGAGAAAGTAATTAAAAAGCGATTTATGTTGTGCAATTACAATTACGAAGTAATTGATAATTGAAGTACTATTTCATTTGAGTAATTAAAAATCTGGTAATTCAATTACTTCATTGGGTGGCAATTAGTAATTGGTAATTAATTACTTTTTAAAAGTAATTTTTCCAGATCTGACGGAAACTATAGTGCGAATTGGAAAAACCTTTAACGATATGGAGAAATAAACTGAAGTAAATACATGTATTGAAGAAACACGAAAAGTTGGACTTTAATGGGGTAGTAATTTTAGTACTAAAATGCAGAAACAATATCACTACGGAAAAAGGAAACAATGAGAACTATTTTTTTTAAAGAAAGCACCGTAAAAGGTCTATCAAGACTATAAAATAAAATATGAACGAACATAGCTTATTTTCAAGAGAGTAAATTGCTAGTTATACTCTTTCGTATAAATCTCACTTTGAGCTGGTGTTTTGTTTTTGTTTTTATGTTACATTACATTTAGTGTATGGTTACACTATTATAAATGTTGAAAATAATTATAGCTACTCCATGGAGTCATTTTGACAAGCATTGAAAAACTAGTTCAGGTCTGTTAATATTTATTTACTACACAAGTGGGATAAGTGCATCATTAATATACGTGTGTGTAAGTTACAAACGAGTGCGTAGCTCGAGTTATGTAAGCACACAAGTAACAGCAGTCAAGTAAAAATTTTACTGTACTAGTCGTGTAAAGGTTAACTTTTTAGACTCAAAATAGCCATGAAAGTTTGACTTTCTTGACGTTTTCAGGTAAAAGAAATTTCATAGCATTTTATATTAATTACATTCTCGCATAATATGATGTTACTGTTTTTGTAAACATTTTATGACGTTTTGTAATCATTTCCTGAAATTGCATACCAACTTTAAGAGTTTGAAATAACCAATATGAAATATCGATATTCTATAACAATTTCAATCATTTTCTAACGCCGTGTCAAAGTTAAAGCTTCATAGTATTTTATTAAAAAAATAGTAGGTCGCAATAATTCAATAGAATTTCATGATATTATATGTAACTTTCATAATAATTTTATAACATTTTTAACGTTGTATAAATATATGCAGTGTATTCGTTGATCCACTTCACCATAAGTGTGAATGAAAAAAGGGTTAAGATATGAAAATCTCACAAAAATTAATGATAGCATCTCCTTTCAAAATAAATGCGCTCAAGTTTAGTATTAGGTGGGAAAATGCTGTCCAACAATTTGTTAAACCTTCAAATGTAACAAACTTTTTAGTATAGAAGTCGCTTGAGGAACAGCTGTACTTAAGGCTATTTGAATATTATCGTTTTGTGTACCGAAACTTTCTTCCAATACTTGGCTCTCATCGTTTTCTGTTTGTCACAATTTCTACTTTACTTAATTCATCCCAAGTTTCTAAATCACTATGGATATTCACAAATACCATTTTTCTAATACATATAAATGTGGATTTGGCGATACTGCGTCTTTAGCACATCAATTACACCCTGGCTATAATACCGCTGTGCAATTTGAAGGTAAAGACCTAAAACACAACTTAATGGGTTTTAAATTTTCAAATTTTGAATTGGCCGGACAGGTATTTACAAATAAGAACATTTGTCTTATAAAACATCTTTAGTTCATTATCCCAATTTTGAAGAAGCTTTGGTGAATAATTCTGAAGTCATCCAGGATTTTTCATTATGTTAAAGTAAATGATCACAATTCCTTCGTTATATGCGGCTTGTCGCTATAAGGGTGTCGTCTCAGATGCGGTCGTTGCATTTACGGTTATGGTGATTATCGTTGCATATGCGGTCACACTAATCAGTTTAGCCCATGCTGAAATGTCACGCACGATTACTTATGTAAACCGCGCTCCGTGATTCGAGGTTCTTTGTATTAGAAATTTTATTTGAATCCCTTCGATCGTCGTTATAACCTGAGACAAAACGTCATTGAATAACAAATTTCGTCGCAATTGCCGGACTCGTCGTTACAAGTGAAGTCGCTATATCCGATTGTTTAACGTTAGCGTATAATGGATATCAAACAAAAATGTTCATAATTCCTTCATTATATGCGGCTTGTCGCTATAAGGGCGTCGTCTCAGATGCGGTCGTTGCATTTACCGTTATGGTGATTATCGTTGCATATGCGGTCACACTAATCAGTTTAGCCCATGTTGAAATGTCACGCACGCTTACTTATGTAAACCGCGCTCGGTGATTCGACGTTCTTTGTATTAGAAATTTTATTTGAATCCGTGCGATCGTCGTTATAACCTGAGACAAAACGTCATTGAATAACAAATTTCGTCCCAATTGCCGGACTCGTCGTTACAAGTGAAGTCGCTATATCTGATTGTTTAACGTTAGCGTATAATGGATATAAAAAAACATGGTCATAATTCCTTCATTATATGCGGCTTGTCGCTATAAGGGCGTCGTCTCAGATGCGGTCGTTGCATTTACGGTTATGGTGATTATCGTTGCATATGCGGTCACACTAATCAGTTTAGCCCATGTTGAAATGTCACGCACGATTACTTATGTAAACCGCGCTCGGTGATTCGACGTTCTTTGTATTAGAAATTTTATTTGAATCCGTGAGATCGTCGTTATAACCTGAGACAAAACGTCATTGAATAACAAATTTCGTCCCAATTGCCGGACTCGTCGTTACAAGTGAAGTCGCTATATCCGATTGTTTAACGTTAACGTATAATGGATATCAAACAAAAATGGTCACAATTCCTTCATTGTATGCGGCTTGTCGCTATAAGGGTGTCGTCTCAGATGCGGTCGTTGCATTTGCGGTTATGGTGAGTATCGTTGCATATGCGGTCAAACTAATTAGTTCAGTCGATGCTGAAATGTCACGGGCGATTACTTATGGAAACCGCCTTCAGTGATTCGACGTTCTTTGTATTTAATATTTTATTTGAATCCGTTCGATCGTCGTTATAACCTGAGACAAAATCTCATTAAACAACAAATTTTCGTCGCAATTGCCGGATTCGTCGTTACAAGTGAAGTCGCTATATCCAATTGTTTATGTTAGCGTATAATGGATTTCAAACGAAAATGATCACAATTCCTTGGTTATATACGACTTGTCGCTATAAGGGTGTCATCTGCGATGTGGTGGTAGCATTTGCAATTATGGTGATTATCGTTGCATATGCGGTCAATGCCAAATATTTTAAGTATATCTTAAAATTTATTCTTTCAGAAGGTTCAGAAGTCAACTGCCTTTGCAGTTGTTGTTGAAGTTTGTCCTCGTAGTACAGTTCCATGCATGATTTATAATTTATATATTATGTTATTATATCTTGATCAAGCAAATGCAATCGTCAAGTGAATACTGTAAAATTATTTTAACTATTAAATAAATACTACAATATCATCAAAAATTAAATTCATAAGGGTTAACCATGAAAAATAAAATTATATTTCGAAACAAGAATTTTACTGTTTTTACTACCAAAGAGTGTTGGATAATATTAATATTGATTTATAAGAAGTTAACATTGCCAGTTTCTATCCTGGATAAACTGTGATGGGAGAGGGGGGAATTTTAGCAATAATTATAAGAACAGTTGACCGCAACTCAGACTCCTGTAGGAGTAGAATTTTGAATTATTATATATTTTTCGTCAACCGCATATACAACGGTAATTACCCTTACCGCAAATGCAACGACCTCAAGTGCGACCATTTCGTTATAAGCGGTTCTGTTATAAATGACTTTAGATATGTTTGTTTAAGAGACAATTGAAGAGGTATTTTTGTTTCAGATTACCATTACATAAATTATATTCAGTGTACCTTTATCAACATCTGAGCACTTTTCTACTATATTTCTGAACCTTTTAGTAACATTCCTCATATTTGCATCATTTATCTGTTTTATTTGTTACACGGCTACTATATTTTAAAAAGGTAAATATCCTTGGCAAAATAGTAAAAAATCATTATCGGCATTACAATAGTATTAAATTTGATAGATTGTTATGATCTGACGTATTAAATAGGTGGTTTTAATGTAATTTACATTAATAGATTTTAATTCTCGATTTTCTACTGTCGCGTTGTATAAATAAATCCAAGTAATGCTACCAAAATTATATTTACATCAGGCAAAGCTAATTCCCAACCTATTTGTTTATATCTCTGAGCTAGCTGTTCAGGTGTAGCTTGTAGTGGGCTGTATGTTTTAATTAGACAGTTACTGGATAAGCCTTAGGGGTGCAGGATTGTAAAATGATGCAATTCCAACGTTTCCATTGATAGATGACAGAACGGCCTTATGAAGGCTCACATAAGGAGGGTACTACAGACTTGGACCCATTCGGCAGAGGTTCATGAACACAGAAAGATATCTAACTGCATTAGTTTATTGACTAGAGATTTCATATAAATACATACACTTAAAAATATGGTTGGATACATTGTCAGAGTTTGAATTGCAATTCTACCTAACGTGTTACATTTCATAATAAACGGTAATGTTTACATCATCAAATTCAGCATAATTGCTGTTTATCACTAGGTCAGTTCAGAAGTGCCGACTGCTTGTCATACATTTCTAACGTATTTCTATCTGCAACCATTGTTGACGAAATATAACCCGTACAATCAATTATAACAATTTAAAAATTAGGTTTCTTTTCTAACCACTAGCATTCCTATTTAGAGTATAATAATTTGGTAATATTTCATTATAGTTTCAAACTAATTACCCGATATTCCCTCAAAAGATCAAGATTTTTTAAGTATATGTCGTATACTACGAATGCTACCAGCTGCATTGTTTTTCTCTTTGCAAATTAATGTAATTTGCATTACTAAGTGTTTCCTTTTACTGTTTCAGTATTATTAGCAACATTAAAATATTATTTTATTTTATTTTGTACCTAATTTTGAACACCCTTCAATCGTATTCGATCCAACGAAAGTTGTTTTCCTTGCAGTAAGTTTTCTTCATTAAAGACGTTAAAAACTTTGTCTTACGTTTATTATATATATATAATTCGACTTTAAAATTACTAAAATTGTTTTAATTACAATAAGACCACCTATGTGGTGGGCTAAACAGCTAGTTTCGTACTAAATCGTAGGGTCCATAATAATTACACAGCATTTAATTATTACTACAAATTAATTCCTTAGTATCATTACTAATTCCACCCACGCAACAACAGTGTGGAAAAATTATTAATAGAAAACTTTTAAATGATACACATTTACATAGTTCTTGCATTAATTTAATAAATTTGAATTTCCATAATATTTACAGTTCTTAGATATTGGAAATTTTGAACAAATAACAGTTCGTCAGTAAGCGAATTGGCGATACAACTTACAAGCTGATGTATCGAAATAGGGTTAGGTTATATGACTTAAGATTTTCTTTAACTAACACTAGTAAAATTACAAACGCGTGTGCTTGCAGCAAAACACGTCCTAATGCCTCTATGCAATAAGGCACATTTTGAAGCTATATTTTTACACAATTAAGTTTATCACAACTAATGAAAAGATACCCGAAATATGTTTTCCCTTAACTAAAAGGGTTTTTCATTGGGAAGAATTGGCTGAAATGTTTTAAATAAAAACTAGATAAATATGATCGACAAATAAGAAATCATATCAGAACAGATTAACTTTGGAGAATTTATTACATTCATAGTTTAAGGTTCTTCAAACAAGGGCACGTCAACAGAAAGCATATTTAAACTCCAGCTGAGCCAACGCACATCAATGCGGCTTCCAGCCGTACCAGTGCACAGGAAATGAAATCACAAATTGCATTCGAAACTAATCCATTTCTTGTAATCCGCAATACTCGCATTTTCGTATAAAGAGACCGCAGGTAAAATCATGCGACTGTGTCTTTCATTGTTCAATCATGACGACGTTGGGGTAGGTCGCAACGGACCAACGCAGGCGTCGGGGCCTTCGGCCCGGCTCAGCGCAGCTACTTCTTTGATCAACTGGTGTTTTGGTCAAATGATGGATATTCTAGGCTACCAACTGTCCAAAAGTAACTAATGTGCTCACTTTCATTGAGTAGGTCCAGGTATCCCACCGCCGTGTGGGAAAATGGGCGCGCTGGGACGCAGCTTTCTGAATATTAAATCGCTCAAGTCTTAATTTGCCGTAGAAACGTGGTCTTGGGTGAATTCTGTGAAATAATGTGAGAATTTGTAGGTCAGCTGCTGCTGTTGCTGTTTTGAAATGTCGTTAGGAATCGAGAATTTTTGCAGCGAAATCACATTAAAGGATTTCGTAGGTGAAGTTATATAGAATATTTTAATAAATTCCTACATTTCATACTTTAAAAGATAATTGAATTGCTTATTTTAAAAAGTACTAAGTGACATTTTAGACATTTTGTGTTATAAATATTTTGCTTTAGATACAATAAACCAAGCCAGACTGTTTAGTGCTAAAGGGAAACTAAGTCACTATATTCCAAATGCACAATGTCAAATTAAATTTAAAAAACGGTTGAACCCAGAAATAATAGACAGTAAGCAGATTTGTTGTATTTACATAAGTGATGAGGTTCTAGTAAATAGAAAAAATTTTTGGTATGGGGGAGTGAAATTAAGCTGGGGAAGGGATCGTAGTTTATAATGTGTAATATTTCAAGCACAATACACACGCCTCAGCATTGGTGTCACTTCACTGGGTCAAGTTGCAGTATTATTGTTTGAAAACAAGGAGTTCTTGCAGACGTCGGGCTTGCAATTGTGTCAAGTAATTCGCTAGGTCGCATAGTTAAGCAAAACACGACACAAATATCTTATATTGAAGCTCTGTACTGTATTTGAATTTTCAATACATTCTCTATCCCTGAGGTGTGTTCATCTGTGGCTACAAATGTCTTAAGAGGTAGTTAAGCCTGGCTACTCCATTCTCACCTTAGGCTTTAACCCTTCATCCCTTCAGCAACTTCCAAACTCCTTCACTATAGTAACCTGGTCCTATAAAACTAGAAGTTACGTTTCTTGAAGTGCTTTCTGAGAGGTGCAAAAAGTTAAAAAGACTTCCAAGCTTTGTGCACTGAATCTATTACCACTACGAAGCTATAAGAATCGGTGGAAATACACAAATCAGGAGGCACCTTAGACATCCGTAGCAGAATATTACACCTATTCTTCTCAGAGAACCAACTGTCTAAATTTACAAAATAAGAAAAGGGGTTACACGTACCCTCCCATTTTTGAACTTATCATTTTAGCGAAAAAAGTTGTAAGAACCATTTCTGTACTACTGGAAATTTAGTGCTGAATATGTTTGTACTAAGCTGTTTTCCTTCCCCACCTTAGCTCAACTCTTCCTCACCAAAACTTTTTCATTTATTTTGACTTACTCCCTACATAAATACTAAAAAATATATTTTCTACGCATTATTTCTGGGTTCAGACCTTATTTGACTGGTCTATACTACGAAGAGTGTATTTCAAAAATGTATTTTCCCACCAATTGTAACAGTCTTTGCATATACCACGAAGGTACTGTTCAAAAAGGATCAATTTAAATTTGTTCATTTTGATGGGCTTACATTAGCAAACTAGCAAATACAAAGCTAACAGCGCTTCGGTCATTCTCTGATAACTATTAGGTAGAAAAATAAGTACCATACTATGATATAACATTAACTCAAACTAGTAGTTACAAAAAACTTCAACAATTAAGTCCACTTGGTACCCACATCTTTCTTCTATACGATAAAAATATGATGGAGACATATTTTCCATATTTGTTTTTTTTGCATTACGGCTTAGAAATTTATAACAGCTATTAGTTGTTGTTATTTGCTACATTTTAACATCATATTTAAAGTTAATGGTTAATTATGAAAATCTGAAATACAAAGTATTTTCAAGTAATTATATAAGTGAATAGCGCCAGCGTGGCTCTGATGGTTAGAGCATCGGACTGCGGCGCGGAAGTCTGGAGTTCAAATCTCAGATCGATGTCTGGCGGGCGGCCTACCCAGTCGCTTTAAATAATTGGGAACCTGCGTTCGAAAGAACAAGGGGTAATAATGCGGTTGTCTAATGCGTGGTGCTCACCACATCACCACGTGTCATGAATTTGACAGCCGGGTGTGAGAGCGAGGATACGGAAGCTCTAACCTTCCGCCTTGCAGGCCAAGCTCCTTCATGGGGTGTTAGTGCCTCACCATTATTATTATATAAGTGAACAAATAATATTTTCTCTTACATATCCATTTTCAGGTTTGAATGTTAAATGTGAAAGTAAATCAAACGTAATAATTCTGGTCCATTTTTTAAATTATATAATTGAGAACTATTAATTCACTTTACACCTCTATTTCTTATGCAACCAAAAACTTTTAGATGTTCATTATATGACAGTTACAAATTTCTGTAATATATCGTTTGCTAAAGTTTATCCTTTCCTACAATCTCATTTGTTATGTTTGTTTAATTGTAAACGAATTGCTTTAAGATGTTATAATTGGTATTACTTACTTTGCTAAATTGCAGCATTCGAGGCCAGTTCCCCTCCCTTTACTTGCTTTATAAGTTTATAGTTATAGTTAATAAGGAAACCTATTAATATTAATTAATATTAACAATAGTAGGGGAATTGGCTTCGAATTCTGCGTTCTTCCCATTTAATTTATCAATATCTGTTTTATAATTAATATAATTTTCTTATTTTTTTATTTATATGTTTTGTAAAAGTGGCTTTTTTAAATGTGGCTTTTAAATCCAAAATAAAAACAATAGACAAATAAAACAAATCCCATTAATATCTATATGGACTTCCTAAATTACATAAACCAGGTACACCTTTAAGACATCCAAATTTCTATAGAAAACATTATCCAACATCACTAATAAAAATAAATATGCCATTAAAAATGCCTAGTCTTTCAAATAATTTATCGATAACCTCGATCTCGCATATTCTGGATTGTTGATCCTCAATCTCGAACTAGAAAATTCTCGAACGTGTTTCAATCTCGAATGCGAGACTAAAACGGCAACAAAAGATCGAGCCCCAATCCGGCTTTGTCAACTATGAGGTCTTAATGTCTAACTACCTCTTCTAAGAGAAAATTCCCATTCTGTCTCGTTCATATGCGGGTTTAAAAAACACTATTTAAAACTGTCGAAATTTAGAATTTAGTTAATTTCTTATCGAATGTAGGAGACCTTGGTTTATTTCGTATCAAATATTCGAAAAATTTCTGGAATTGCTAGACACAAGACGAGACGAAATCGAAAATTATCTTATTTCGGCGGCATCACTATATTAGATTGCCTTACAAAAAAATGCATGTTTTAGTCTCATTGCACGTTGATACTTTTGTATACAAACATACCTACTTCGTATTACACGCAGTTAAAAATAATTGTTTTGCATAGTGATCACGAAAGTCGTGAAGAAAGTATCACTTTTTTAACGCAAATATTTAAGAAAAGTAGACTTTTTTTAACTATTTTATTGAAATGTCAATTTGACAGTTGTAAATTCCGAAGTCCTTTTCGACTAAATTTCGAGTACAAGAGATTACTATGTAAAAAAAACTACGTGTACAACACGTTTCTTTCATTCAATTGAAAATTCATGAAAAAAAAACGTATGACTTTCAAGACTAGTTGTTCAAATTACTATGAATATAATAAGAGAAATTACGAACATACCTAGACAGGAATTATTACTACTTTTAAGATTTGTTGTCGAATATACCTACTTTTCATACTATAACAAAATTTATAACCGTACATTTGGAGTTCCAATGGAATCCCACTTTCTTGCAGTATTGCTAATGGATAATAGATATAGAAAAATCTATTTAAAAAACTACCAAAAATGTTCATCTGACGACATTTTAATGAGCACAGACAAAAGCTCAATTACTTTATTTTTTCAAATTAATAACATTAATCCTAGATAAAATTTACCATCGAAAACGAAAACCAATATCTATGAATAAATTTTGTAGGTGTGGCACTTATTAGGGAAAATAATGGAAAAATTATCACTAATTGATATCCTAAGGAAGTCGAAACGAATAGATATTGAGATTTCAATTCAAGTACACCAATAAAATATAAAAAAGCATAATCACAAGTTTAGTAGATTGATCAACCATTTTGTCACATAAAAAATATCACAAACCAATTTAAAACTAATTACCGAATTCCTCTTAGAAAACAATTTACCCTATGGATTTCCCTAATAATTGTATTACATTATCGATAACCTCATTTTACCTTGCGGTGTAGAGGCTGGTGCTTTATGTGCTTGCATCTGGCGGTACAATGCTCAACTTGCCCCGCATTCGGGATACAAAGTTGGAGCGCGCCTTTTGTGCTTGTGCAGCAACCATTGTGTGAGGTGTGTGTCCTGGTGATGTGTTGGCCTTGTTACTCTATCTCTTAGGTTTGTGATTCTGAGTAGAGCACAGTTAATTTGGTGCCCAACTGTGAATGATCCCACCGAGCCCGATTCCAATCGCCAAGACTGCAGAAAAATTCCAGTCCCTGCGGGATTCGAACCGAAGACTTGTTTAATGCAAGCCTAGCGCCTACCCAACTGCGCTACGCGGCTTATAGATTTCCTTAATAACAATATCAAAAAAAGATTAACTGCATTAAGAAATGGAAATAAAAGCAACTCATCAATTCACTTACAACTGAACTTCGGTAATGACAAATTCGATAATAATCAAACAAGAAACCAAATGTATACAAAAATGTTCATATTGTATTGTATACCTATACCTCACCTATCAGATTTGGTTTTCCTATAAAGGGCGTTACTCATAACTTCTCTCGCAGGTCGAGATTGTTACAAACGTGAAGACCTGAAGAAATCTCACAAGCTGATTTCTTCGTGATTACAATACTTCCTTCGTCTTTTAGACGAGGAAAGTAAAAACTGAATTTAAAATACTTGTATTTGAAATTTTAATAATTAATTAATAACTTCAAATATCGTATCAACATTTAATAAAATTTTCAAAAAATTGTATAGTTCCGAGGAAGTTACTATGTAGCGAAGTGTCAAACAAATTAGAATATAGAAATGTAATCAAAATCTATTCATATAGTTCAAAAACTTGTTTTAATAGTGGCTGCATACTTCTTCATCAAGCAAAAATGGTAAAGTATATTCCCATTCCCTACATGAGTATACTGACATAGTCATACATGTAACTTTCCTTTGTTTTCTTCAAAACACCTTAAGAATATTATTCGAAAAATTCCTTGAGCAGAGCGATACCCCTAATGATTGAAATAAGGCTATAAAAGAAGGATAGAAAATATATTCGCAATTAGCTTGCTCTCATACTTAAAACTGCAAATAGTTTATTAAGATTATTACTAATCGTTTAGCCAAAAAAATATGAGAAATATTACACTGCAAATGCATGCTATCATAAAAGTTATCGACTACTGTTTCATTGATACCCACTAGTCAACTGTTATTAAAAACCAAAATGCAACGAGCGGGGTAAAATTAAAAACACCTTTAAAAAATAAGAATGGGCAAAGGTGTTAAACGAGGTGATACCTTATTACCGCAATGACTTGCCTTGTCCTTAGAAAATGTATTCAAGAAATTGGAATGGGCATGCATGGTCATTAATGTAGGAAGAAAAGACTGAACACGAATTTGATCTTTGAATGTTACCCGTACTCGTGGCACTGAGGCAGCGACTTTAGCAAACCAAGATATTAAAAAACATACTACAAATAACGTAGGGAGTGCCACTACAACATAAAACAAGAAGCAAAGGATTAAGAAAAAGAATAAGGATATAACTAGGCAAGGGAAGTGATGGTCGACCGAAAAGATTGGTCAAGGATTGATATCATAGCCCAACCATCGCCGGTATCAGAATAAAATTCCAAGAGATGGGGAAAACAGAAACATAAAAGGTGCACTATGTCAAATATTGGTTTAAAAAAATGATAAGAAGAAGAAGAAGATCTTTTTTGTACTGTCATCTTCACAAATGCATTCAAAATGTTCAAAGAATTCTTATACATCAATAGACAGCAACATTTTTTGGTTTTCTCAGAACATATAAATTAGCTTAAAGAAGAAGAAGAACTCCAAAAAGCAGTAGCTGTCTTCTTGTCAGCCAATAGAACACTCTCGACCTTTCTTGGTGATCGCCATGCTTCCATTGTTCGATATTTTCTTTGTCCCAGGAATGTACTGCTGAACCCATATGTCACCAACGGTAATTTTTCAAGTTTAGAAATAAGAAAAACTTGCTGTTAGCTTAGGTAAACTGCAAGCTCAATTTGTAGATTTTTGCCATTCGAATTGCCACTCCACATGTCTTCGAGTAGCATCACTGTTTTCTTCGTCATATGTGTGCATTCTTAAGATGAAGACGAATCCAAAAAACAGTGTCTTCTATTGTTCGATTGTTTCATTGCCTCAGAAATGTAGTGCTGGACCAATGTGCCATCAACAGTAATTTTTCAAGTTCAGCAATAAGAGAAAGTTGCTGGAAGTTAGAATAGATGAGCTTCACGCTCAATTTGTACATTTCTACCAGTTGCCTTGGGTAACACCACTCTTTTCGTGAGGTTTCTTCTTTTCCAAATCCAATAATACGGCGTAATATTCATCTGTGATGCCTTTTCTCTTTTCTAGATAATCACAAACAAAATGTGCTGTATTATCAGTCGATGCAACAGTCTCGGCTTTTCTTGGTGGTGGCGAATTACTGCAATTCCTCTATCTCAATTGTTTCTTTCTTTCAGCGCTGCAGCGGGTAGATGTTTCATCAACAGATCTCGCAAAACATATTTTATCTACCTTTATTAGATATGTCTACAATGTCAGTTTGTTGTATTCTGCAATGTCAATCGACGGTCATTTAAAAGATAAAGTGCACTTTGTTAATCATTTCTTGGTCTTCCAAACCGGGCTGCATCATCTGTCCTCGTGCCACCACGTTTATATTTGCCAGTTCGCCTTTTCGCGATGGAAAACGAAGAATCGGATTATCCCAAATTAGAATCAAACTTCATTTTTTATTTTTGTAGTGGTTAAGCCTAACAAAATACAATATTTTATAAGGGTTAGATCCTCGTTCCCTTTCTTTTTCGTAAATAACTCGCAACAGCAACTTTATCAATCACACCAGCGCAATTGTTACTAAGAGGTTTTCATAATTCAGATTCAACATCTTAAAAGCTAAATCAGCGCAGCTATCAGAAAATGTATACATTCGTGGTGCCATATCTAGGAAAAATGTTGTTTCATTTTCAACGCAGGCTGAATCAAGCAAAATTTGATCTTTCTTTCTCGTCTTCTTCTTCTTCTTGTACTTCTCTTTAAGTTATAAACTTGTTCAGTTCGATATAGCTATGTTTTCTTGTCCTGATTGTTTAATTCTCGCCACCTTTACAATTCTATTGTTTTCCAAGGTAGTTATGTGGTGTGTGTGTGTGTCGTATGGCTTGTGGTAGTCTGGTGTCAGAGTTTTCAGGTTGCGCGAGCGCGTGTGACGTAACCTAACGACTGTCACCGAAATGACAACCGGAACCGACGGCTTAACGTGCTCTCCGAGACACGGCTGTGGCTGGCTGCCATTTTACTACCACTATAGGTCGCACACCTGCCCAATTGCTGACCGCAACCAACGTTGCTTAACTCTCGAGATTGTTTGACCAGTCCTTAAAGCATGAGGCTATGCAACCCGCTAGTTATGTGATTATTCCAATCTAATCTTCCACTCCTCTGCCAGTTCGTGTGACAATACATCCCCTTCTTATATTTTCATTTCTTGTGCGATTATTATGGTTCTTTCCAGTTCTTCATAATCGTAAGCGCATTGATTCTATAGCGTACATTAATACAGGTCCGATAGCCCCATATACACCCTTGTCTCCGTCTCGATTCGAAAATATTTGTTTGCCCATATAGTTTGATCTACAAATCGTATAAAAAACGTCATGTAAATACTAAATACCTTAAAATACTAAGCACGTATAAAACATTTGAGTTAAAATTCAAAGTCGGTGGACAATAGTGCTTTAATAATGTCAAACTTTACTTTATCTTGATATTAATCGAATAACATTTTTCATTTGAAGTAGACATTTTAAAAATGGGAGTTGAATGTGAATCATAGTAGCACTTGGGATGCTGAGCGTTTTGTTTAGTTTGCCGAATGTTTTTCTTTTACTGTTTCTAGAATCTCCATTCATAGGAATCGCATGTGAGATCAACTGTATTGTGTATAGCACTGCAGTCCTTATTATGTACTTAGTCATTTCAATATATCAACATTTTGTTTTTAATGTTGGTGTTTAAAGCCCTCTTTGACAAATTTTTTGCATATGTATCGAAATACTTCTACTTTTTCTTCTTCTTCTTCTTCTTCAATCATGTCTTGGCAATTTTTTCGTTGCAATACTATGTTTAGTGGTACTGTTTCATGGTTGCTCTATTTATTTGTTCCTGTGTCTGCCGAGTTTGCTTTTGCCTATTGATTTATATTTGCAATCTATATAAAAACACGTAATTACTAATAGTACGCAATATGGTAGCACTATTGCTTATAAACCAATGAAAACAGATTAATGTATGTATTTTTCTGTATGTTTGAACATTGTTTTTCACCACATTTTTTCAATTTAAAAAAGCTATCACTTTTAATATTATAAAATATAAAATTTTTAGTTATTACATTTCTTTAAATAACTCAG
The DNA here is from genome assembly GCA_940337035.1 of Agriotes lineatus. Lineage (NCBI taxonomy): Eukaryota > Metazoa > Arthropoda > Insecta > Coleoptera > Elateridae > Agriotes > Agriotes lineatus. Next base: position 48,122,085 of record OW679199.1, read on the forward strand.
CGTTTTTTCAGTCATACTGTCTCATTCAACTTGAACTCAATTCGTTTAAAATTATTCTTGTTTTCCATTTCCACTGTCAATAACTAAAATGTATACTACCAACAGAGACATCTGGTTCAGAGTTTTTCGTACAGTCACCCCCAAACTGTTGATAGTTGAAGAATTACTTTTTCTATATAATAAAATTAAATATTACTTTTACGTACATATACTTGTCTAGTAATTGCTTTAACAATTAGTTACAACTACAACAACATATTACAATAATTACAATTAACAAGTAGTGAATTGTTACGTGTAAAAAACATAATTATCATTAGAATTTAATTTGTGCATAATCTTGGCAGTGTAAACGCCACTTTATTTGAAGCAGTCATCATGCAAATGCAGCTTTAGTCCCCGTTCGTGGTTATGTGGCAATCTGCTTTACCGACAGACTTCAGCAGTTGTTTCAAGCCGTTCGTTTTGTTTTCGGTTGTTTTTCTATTCCAAAAAAAGTGCCATCAGCTGGCGGTATTCTTGTGATATTTTGTACTTCAAGTTTAGCCATTAGCTTCGGGTATTTTGAAATGGTTGTTCTTCGTGGAAGCTTTGCTTAATGCGGATACTAGGTTTTGGACACTTATGTGGGACAAATACGACCGCGTCTGTGAAACGGTTCATTTATCACAAGATTGTTAGCCGTTCTGGCCAACGCCTGTAATTACAGAGTGAGCGAATTATACTTGTTAAAATAGAATTTTGAGTTAGACCGCGTAGTATTTGTGAATAAACAACCAGCATTCTCTGGCGCTTAATGTGCCTTGCACCTTGTGAACTCGAGCAACAATCCGCGTGATGGTCATGCTCTTTGGTGGTTCGTATTGTTTGAGTACCTTGAGAACGAGGATACTTAGGCAGATTTGGGATTGTTGCTGTTTGTGCACCCATATTCACTAACGTTTCGTAAGACCTTGCAGCTTGTATCATCAAAGTGAAAGTCGCATTTCGACTACGAGTGCACCTTTCGAGTAAGTAATGCCCTTAAGAATTATTGTCCTGGTTACTTTATGCAGTGCTGCCTAATAAACCTAATGCACAGTTTATACCATTCATTATATGATTTTGTTACTGCTACCTTCTGCATTTCATATGTTGTATTATAACCTGCTGCAATTCAAACTGTATTTATAAGTTCTCGACCTATCTGAATCTGAGTATATTTGTTGTAATTGCAAAACTTGTTGGCGCTCATTATATTTAGCAATTACATCATTTAAAGAACTGCATACCGTCACACGGAGATTAAAGCTGCGTTTAACGACGACCGCGTTCAAATAAAGAAGCGTTTATGCTGCCAAGAATTATGCACAAATTAAATTCTAATGCTAATTACACTTTTTACACGTAATACAATGTTCAAAGAAAAAATAAGCACAAAAGATGAAGAAAGGAAAACGTAAGTGGAAAAACAGAAAGATGAACCAAAACCAATTTACTTATTACTAAAATGAGAAGAAACACTTAGGTTCTAATATATTTACTATAGAAAATATGGTGATTTTATAACCATAAGCTAAGCGCTAGCCTTGTCTTGCATTGTCGAAATGAAGTAGTCATGTTGTATAGTTCTCTGATTTCACTAGAAATTGGTTCCCCTGTGAGATTTAACATTTTTTTATAAATAATGCAGCTAAAGGAGAAAAATTAAACTTTTAACGAAAAAAGCATCTAAGGTGGCATCATTTGCCTTTTGGAATTTTATTATAAGTTGCAATTATATACCTGACCTCAGAACGAATCATAATCTATTAAAATTTAAAATTTTGACTTGCTGAGAATAGTAGTTACTGCGCCCAAAATTGTTTAAAAAAGATAGAAGCTAATGTGGGAGATACCTAAGATTGCTACCATAGGTGTAATTTTCGACGTTTAATCTCATCCTGTTTATTTGTAAAAAATGTCGACCCATCTCAACTGACACTACTTTTTAAAAAGTGATATATACTTTAATTTTTGAAATTTAAGCTTTATAACTGTTCTAGCTTAATATTTCTGAATGTGACAGTATCTTAACTTAAGAAATTGCTACATTTTAGACAGCTGGCAGTTAAGTACATACGTAACTATTACCTCGAAACTCATTTTGGTTTTAGTACTTAATTCAGTTTTCTACAGTGCTCTTTACTATTTAAACGTATTATTTAAGTGATTTCTTCGTTATTGAGTACTTTTATTATTTTTCTTTTAATTCCAATTTCATTGTGTTTATGAAATACCCTTGTTAATATAATTATAATTATTGAATAATATCATTACAAACTAACACTGTTACTCTTTTTCAGTCGAGCGAAGCAGAACATATGCTGGATATAGAAGTAAGTGAACTAACAAAAAAGACCATTTACACTAATGTACTTTCACTAGCTTCTTGTATTGAAAAAAGCGATTGCGGTGATGCCCTTTTCCGCATTTTATTTGAATACCCAAATTCAGCAAAACGTATCTCTTATATAATTTCCTAACAGACGGAGTTGGGAGCGGGAAAGCCCATTTTTCTTATATTTTGGTAGATTATGTGTGATTTGCAGTTTCATCTTCTTTTATAAGGGACTACGACAATGTATTAAGGACCACCAATAAAAATTTAAAGACCTCTTCCAGTTTTTTATAGTTTTCCGATAGCGGGATGAACCGATCTATGATAACTGCAATATTTTTTAGCAAATGACAGATTGACTGGAAATGTGCGGATCCCACTTATTCAAATTTTCTTGCGGTTTGATATTTTTTAAAAATCGTTGATGAAAAGTATTGAAAGTTTGGCTTTCTGGGTAATACATTAGAATTCTTTCAACGTGTTTTATTTATGCTGCAGGTTAGAATAACTTATCCACAAAAGTTTAGAATTTTAATGGAATTTAAAGCAATGATTGCACTCAGACTACTTTAGAACCGACTGAACTACTTACAAATTTTTAAATTTATAAACGCATACAAATAATATTAATACAATCCCTAACACAACTGTACTTTTATTTTTTAACCAGGAAGTCGCCACCACCCGTCTGCCACCTTTTAGCTTTGCCAAATCTAGTTAAACCAGAAAGTTTTCATTGTAACCTGCAGACTTGCAAAATTCAAATGAACAGGGGGTTGCAACTTACCCCAAGTTGCTTGTGCAGATCCACTCTTCAACTGTCGCCAATATTTCAGACTCGAATGACAGATGACTTGTCCTCGGACACTTTGAAATTTTGATTTGGCAGCCCAAAGCGTTTGTTTCCCCGTCCCTCGATTTGCCTTAATTGTGCAGGATCCACTTCGTTTTTTAGAATGAATACATTAACTATTTGTTTATACTCTGTGGCAGCACTATATTGTAAAGGCAGATAAATTGCATAAAAAGATAATAATTGTTAAACACTGCGTGTCTACGTCTAATAGTGAACACATCAGGTTTAAATTTATCTTTAAATAATTCGCAATCTAGAAAAAATGTTCTAACTATTTTAATAATCTATTTATAGCGAACAAGCAAAAATCGAGTAGTTACATGTTTTCGAACACTATAGGGTGTGCCCTTTTTTTAATCCTTGAATTGGTAACTTTGTTAGTAAACATCCGCGATTTAATAAATTAGCAAGGTTAAGCAAAATTTCGAGGCGTAGTTAAATTTGACTAAGCCCTTTTCTTTTTAAAATATCCCCAAGAAAGTGAAAATGAACGAATTTCAAATCAGAATTCCATAACCACAAGCACATGGATTAAAATAACAATGGTATTTACAGATTTATTTTTGTAGCGTTCAATAAAATTCATAAAAAATTCTACTACGGAATACCAATATATAACAGCATGCAAAAGAAGCACGAGAAAAGCAAAAAATTAAAAGAAAACCAAAAACTATATTTTAAAGACCAAAAGTAACCAAGACAAAATAGAGCTCAAACGAATACAAACCAGAGTAAGAGGAAATATTTGTAAGAAAAGAACGAATCCTAAGAAGGATACAATTAGTATATACATACAATGCCTAGGAAATACATACATTTCCTAGGAAATGTATGTATTAAAAAACCTTTGACTAATTATTTTACACATTTCCTAAATTGGCTCGGCATTATATACATTTCCTAGTAATTGTATACAATTCCTAGGTTTCATACATTTCCTGTAACATATGCATGAATGGACACAAAAGCACTGAATGCTGGAAGCTCTTGAAATCAATCGGAACCACTAATAGTAAAGAAATTATTTATGTAATGTATAGACATAAACGATGATAAGAATACTTTAAGAATCTCCTAACAAAGGATAGGCCAGACTACTTGAAATGTAAACCTTATGATCACAACGACGTAGCTATATAATGTTTGAGGCTTTCGCGGTTATTCCAATCTAAAGTATTTCAACCACTGTGCGTCATAGGGCCCCACGGATTAAGATGCACTGGAACGACCAATCAGTGTTACGTCGCTCCGAGCGGCTGGTACAGAAGACTATAAATAACTTCACACCGACTTTCACTTCCGACCGAGGTTTGTAGAGTAGTGGTTAGCACATCTGCTTAGCATTCGAGAGGTCGATTCCCCTGGCCGTCTGTTGTTTCAGGTTTTTATGTGGTTTTCCTGAGTCAACAGAGTGCCTTCTCTGAGGCGAATACTGGGGCAGTATTTCTCCACCTTTCCTGGCCTTTCTTCCATTCTCCACCTCTCCTTTCTCTCACCCATATTTAATTTCTGTTCTTGGCTGAAGAGGGATGTAAGGTCCCTATAGCAGCCCGCCCCCAGTTGGGGGAATTGAAATGACCCTGAACCTTACTTTTTTACCCTTTCAGTTCTTATTGCGACTTTCACTCTGATGATGCAAGCTACAAGGTCTTGCGAAACGTTAGTCAGTATGGGTGCACAAACGGTAACAAGGGCAAATCTGCCTAAGTATCCTCGTTCTCACGGTACACAAACAACACAAGCCACCAAAGAGCATGGCCATGGCGTGGATCCTTGCTCGAGATCGCAAGGTACAAGGCACATTAAGTCAGAGAATGCGGGGTGTTTATCGATAAAGACTAAGCGGTCTAATCCGAAATTCTATGTTAACAAGAATAAAAGACATAGCTACTACATGGTCACCAACACGAATACTTAAAAGAAGCAAAGCATGCAATAAAGTACCTAAGAGCAGAAATACCACACGACCGGGTGGCATACCAACAGAATTATTTAAAAATGGCGCCGATAAACTGTATACGCACCTGAGGCAAGTATTTCAAAAATTTTATTGATGGAAGACCAATAACGTTATTTAAATTCCCCCAACTGGGGGCGGGCTGCTATAGGGACCTTGCGTCCCTCTTCAGCCAAGAACGGGAATTATAGGATAGGATCATCAAAAATTATTTTCATCTCATATGACTATGGAATAGTTCCTAATTTTTGAATACAACTATATTTACACTTAAATGTCAAATTTGACATTTGATTTTTAAGTGAGTTATAGTTGCATTCATAAATTAGGCATTATTTCATAGACATACTAGATGAAAATAATTTTTGATCATACTATATATGTATGTACTACAACTTTCACCGATTACCAAGTAGTGTTGGCACAAGAGTACAACGACCTTGAGTACATGACATGAAAATATATAGCAGAAATATTCGAATATAATGTTGCCGGTTGCGAAGAATATCAATATTAGGTATGAGATTCTCAGTAGATGGTAGGATAGATGAAGCAATAAAGGGCGGAGACTAACAGCTATGTTAATTCAATAACACGGGATTACATTGTTTGACCTAACAACAGAAGAAGAATATACAATTCAATAGTTAAAGCAAAAGTTTGGCAACGTTTGGCTTAGAACAGAATCATCGTTGAAAGAGGAAGTAACAAAGATATTGGAAGCAACAGAAATAAATGTTTGGAGACATTCTAGAAGAAAATCACAAAGATACAAAATACATACCAATAGAATAACAGAAATGACAAAACTATACTACCAAAATCCGCATAACTTTGGATCAACCAGGTGCACGTAAAAGGAAAAGTTGACGTATTGGCATAAAGAAGGAAAGAGGAACACAATTATTAAACAGCGAGTGCGAAAGACCAGGAAGATTGCTATGAATAAATATAAAGATTAAAAACAAGCAATACGCGTTGTGGGCGGTGTTAAACAACTAAAAACGGAAATCCGATAATGTTTCGCTTTGTGGTCCTTCTTACTGACCACCACGCGTTTTATGCAGTAGGAAACCCGCCACGATGCGATTTAAAGTGCTCAGAACCCGATACTACCTTTGGTAATTAGCAGGATTACTAAGAAAAAAATATCAAACAACAGAATTAAGAAAATAAGAGTTAACTAAACTGCCTTTGCAAATCATGTGTCATTGCAAGCGTTATTATAACACTTAAAAAGCAAATGTCGATACAATAATATGCCGTGCAATTCAAAGTGGCATAACATTTTTTTACTTGCGAATGCGGTTTAGTTAACTTTTATTTTGTTGAGTACCTTATTATAATAAATGAATAAATAAATAAGTTCAAATGCAACTAGTATTTTGTTTGACTTGAAGTTATTCCTATCAGTTCTGATATGTACCAAAAATTTCATTTTGTCAACAGTTTACAACGCGTTGTGGTCGTTTCTCTTTGCACAAACGCGTCGTGGTCAACAAGAACATTACACAGCGAAACATTGCCTGATTTTGGTGTGGTCGTATAACACCGTCCACAACGCATAGTGGCTGCTTTGAACCTCACTGAAAATAGTTTGTTTTTCATCAAAGATTTATTTATAATTTTTACAGGATATATTACGGTCTACTCAAGTCATAATTTCATAATAATGAGAGAACTTTAATTTGATCAGTGTCATAATTAGGGGGGTTTAAGGAATATTTGTGATTAACAAGATATAAAAGCCACGTTTCTTAATTACCCTGTGTCCTGTTGGGGAAAAAATATGTAAAAAAGTTCTCTTGACATTTTTAGTGCAATATAGTCCTGCTGCAGCTTTTTTTTTAATAATAAGACACATGGTACAATTAGTAATACCACACTGGAAACAATTTTTGAGTGTATCTCAAAAACGACTGTTGAGTTAAAAATGTTACGGGAATTTTGTTACTATATAAAATATTTTTTCCTTCCATAATACGACACGGTGTTTAAAAATCATAGGATTGAAGTGCGTCTAATACAAAAATTAAATAATATTTTTTGCTGCTTTTAATCTGTATTAATTAGACAATATTATCTGAACTTCTAAGAAAATTATTGCATAAGCTTTTGAATCAAGTACTCTTGGACTAAGATCAATCATTTTATGTGCTATAGTTCTCTATTTCATTTTACCATTCTAGTTGTATGTTTTTGTACATATAAACTTAAATATTCAGATAATATTGTCCACTTAAAACTGAACACAAGCAGATACAATCATATACTTATATAATAATGTACAACACTACATGCCGTGTTTAACAGGGCAAAAGTACCCTGGTTGCATTCATTGGTTACTATTTTCGTTTTTTTTTCAACAAACTTCCCATTACTTCTAATAGCGATATTATCACAGAAAACGATTACTTATTATGCCTATTGGTTGTGTTTTTAAAAACTAGGAACACAAGTACGTTTCATTTAAGTTCCTTGCTAAATGAGTCCAAACGATCCATTTAAACCCACCTTTACAAATCCATTTTTGCGAGGTCGCCGCCCGATACAAGTTCGGGTGGTATTCGTGACAGAAAGATTTACGCGCATCTCATACTAACGCGCGAAACTTTAAATGCGGCATGCGCCGCAGGCTACAGCTAATTATTAATAATTAATCAACTTAATATTTTTGGTGCTTAATCTCGTTTTAACAGTTAGATCAATTTCCTCGCAAACTATTACTCTCAGCGACTTCAAAGAAGAGTATCTTTTTTATGTAAGATGCCTGATCTCTTTGGATATTTAGTTAGAGTTGAAGCATATATCAACTCTAAAAAGTTATGATAAAAAGTATCACACCCTTGCATAAACTCGATCTCTTTTGAATCATATATGAAATTTTTATCGGGGTCACCAAATTTAACACAAAAAATCATGTACAAAAGTCAAATTACATCAAATTTACAATTTCTATATGTATTACTTTATATTAACATAAAAACGGTGTCTTTTTACTGTCCTTCTAAGTGCTGTAGTTTCCTTAAGATCAAATTTCGGAGCAAAGTTTATAGGGACTTAGTTTTTTATTTCGTCGAGTAGTATCACTCAATCACTAGGTATACTTGGGCAAATAAGCAACATATAATAGAAAGTATGCAGGTTTTAGGAATATACAATATACGGAAATGTTAGGAAACACAACATAGGGCAGTTACGGCCAAACAGAGTTTTATATAAAATTAATGCTTTAGGTATGTTGAAAAATTATAAATAAATGTATTAATTATTTCTGGAAACAGTAAATAACTATTGATTTTCATAGCTTCTAATTAGACACTTGTGTTGATCAGACTAGGTAGGTACATATATTTGCAAAGGAATATATAATATATATAGGTAGTTGTAAAAGGAAAAACTCCTTTCTACATTAACTGGCGTGATACTTAGAACAATGGCCACTTTAACGAGTAGCTTGAATCCAAGGTTATTTTCTATAGCATTCTTACATTTATCAAAAATGTCACCCCAATTTTGACAGTAACGCACTTCTACAAGACAACTCATTTAATTTTTTTAATCTCTGCGCTCTACTGAGCTACCTTAGTTGTCTCTAACCAACTGTATAATGGTCGTTGAGTCATAATTATTGGTTTTTATGAAAAGAACCTGCTGATTTAGAGTTTTGTACTGAAAATTGCTTCGTATCAAATAATTCATGCATAATTTTGTATTAAGTCAGCATAAATCGATACTGCTTCAAGTTATGTTCCCCGCCTTATTAGAACGGGTTAAGGAGGAAGTAAAAATTGAATTTTTTACTCGTGAAGGTGTTGTCAGGAAAACTTTTTCTTGCTTTATACTAAGTAATCGACCAAGGGTTTTTATTTATTTCTTTTTCCTCTTGATTGCTGTAGAGTGTAGAAGTTAATATATGATTTCATTTTGAATAAAAAAATTCTTGTTTCTATCTTGACGTGTAAGACACTAAAACACAGCAACCAATAAAAGGCGTACCTATTAACAATTCTTCTTTCAAAAATCATGTAACTGTCAATCCATTAGTTTTTTACTGAAGAAACTATTCTTTTATCTACCCGTACAAAGAATTACCCAGTATTTCTTCTTGAAATCTGTCAATTGGTATATTGATCTAGCAATATTTTTGAAGAAATTGTCATTGGATATCTTAGGTAATGGTATAACTTATTAAAAACCACTAATGCACGACATTCGTAGTTTCCCGCTAAGATCTTTCAGTTAATTTGCTAAAATATGAAGATGTTTCACTATCGGACAATCTGCAACAAAACACAAAAAAACCTAATGCTCATCTGTGCAGAATATATACCTACCTGTGTCATACATGAAATGACACCCTGTATACCTACAAGGTGTTTCTAAACTAATTAATTTAAACTGAAGAGAGTGTTAAATTCAGGAACTCGTTGTATATCAGTCGGAGAGAAAAGTACTACTTGTAAAAAGTAAAAAATGTACCTATACTACCTCTTCCGGTCTAATTTCTGTTCTAAGAATAACTACAGTTTGAGAAAGAAGTCAAGTTTAGGTAGTACAATTAAATCATACAAAACAACTTGTCTATCACTGCACCATCTACAGTCTGTCCATTTTCTTTGTGATTCAGAGTAGGCTGGGATCATTTTAAAAAATGTTATAACAATGAAGACATTTGTTAATAAATATAATGTATAGGTTTGATCACTCCACTTTTGACATTCCAAAAATAGTAATGTTCACATTTATATCACATCACAAAATCAGATGTGATTGGCATTTGTTTAACAATCGTGTTGGTACATTTTAAAAATACCTATACAAAATCCTAAGCCTAGTAGAATCACGTAGAATATAAACAGGCTATACTGATATTCACTGGAAATGAACCTACAGTTACATGCTTCCGTAAAAATACTATTTTGTTATTTCTTCAATTGTGATATATTTGAATGCGATAGAAAGAAGTCATATTTAAATTCACAACAATATATTTAGGCAGTAGGACCTATTGAAATTTAAACACCAGCCAACAACCGTAAACTTGTAAACCAGCGTAATTACCTCGTCCCGAAATTCGAGATCGAGATTGGCATATTTCGATCTCGAATATTCAAAACAAGAAAATAAAGTTCTGGAATTAAACAACAAGCGACTTCCACTTGCGTAAGGAGCTTCATCAGGAGGAAATGCAAAATATCGCGGTAACTCAATGTGTTAACCACGCCAGAGGCAAAACTCTTTTGCAAGGAAAGGGATAGAAGAGTTTCGCCTCTGTCGTGGTTAACACGTTGAGTTACCGTGCTCTTTTTGCTTTTTCCTCCTTATGAAGCCTCTTACGCTAGTGGGCGAAACGTTGAGTTCCACAATCTCAATAATGGCACGGTCCAATCCCGGAAGTCGTTTGTTATTTAATGTCAATGGCCGTAAAAGCCTCCGAAATCAAAATTCTGGATTACCTATTCGAGACGAGATTAACCATATTCTCGGTCTCGACAGTTTTTCAAAACCGAATCGTCCCATTCTTTTAAAGACGGTTGATAAGCATTAAGACCCCATGGTTGCCGGATTGGGAAATCACAGTAGACTTGGTGCTCGATTTTTTGTGGTGGTTGGGGTATGTAGAAATCGAACAATTATTTTTATAAAACTGCATTTGTTTAATAACTCGGTTATTAGACGAAATAGGCAATTGGTTACTAAATTTGTTGATATGGTCTAAAAATTGCAAAGCATTTTAGATAAATTACTTATAATTAATATGCAGCTTAATTATAAGATTATAACGCAATGGTTTTCTCGTAACAAAAAACTATATTTTCCAAAATAACGGATAGAATTGTAGCATTAAAAGTTATGTGAATTTTGGCAATTGTTCTTTTTAAGGCAAAAAGGCGCAACAGTTGATTCCATGGTTTAGGTATGGTAATCGTACACGCTAAGCCGTGCAGTTAAAAATCCGCAGCTTCTCTTCTCCAATCATTTTTATTGTAAAACTGTGTACCCGGCAAGGAAAAAACAATTGAACGGTAAGTATAGTAAAATGCTCAGTGATCAATATACTTATGTGTGTACTTTACGGGTTTACATAGTAGTACTACACACCGTCGAATTATTTCTAATAATAACAATTTTTGTTTGTTTAACTGGAGAGGGGGGGGGCTGTTCGGACAGGGGCCCAGGAGGCAATTACCAATTTTCCACTGTTAAATCCGCCACTGAGAGCCCCATTCTGTTGAAATCGTAAATTATTTCGATGAGCTAAAGGTCTCCAAAGTTTTTGGATCACGTACCCCTAAGCCACAAAAACTAGTGCGTACCCCTAATATACAGCGTTTTTCAACAGAAGAAATGGAAAAGCTTTAATTATATATTTTTTAAATTTATTCTTCATAAAAATTCTTACTTTACAATTCGTTTTATAAATATACTAATAAGTTTCAATTGTTTTACGTTTCGGTGGGAATTTAATAAATTTAAAATTGCGACAACAGTGAAATTATTTTAAATTATCTATAAGAAAAACATCATTGCAAGTTTTTAGCATACGTAACAAAAATTTCAATTAAAAAATAAATTTTATGTTTTGTCCCGAATCTAATTATAGATACCTATCTGAGCTTATTCTTTAAATAATATCTAGAGTAGCGGGGGGTATTATGGAATAGGTACCATTTTGTTTCTTGCCAATATTGTAGATGGAATAAGTACAATATAAAAACGGTGTTTGATGTTTGGAAAAATGTCTTCATCGCAGGAAAAATTAGCTAAGGAAACCTCACTACCAGAGTCACCAGGAGAAGAATAGGTACATAGTCTGCTTTTTTACATTTTTAGGTTTCTTAGCTCTAAACTTTACTCTACTAGGACCAGCTATCGCATTGCCTGCTGCAGAAGGGTTATTCTTTTTTCCTTGCAAATCTTCCTTTTTACCTGATTTTTCAATTTAGGTATCTTAGCCGTCTCATGCCTACTAACTAACAAAATAGCTCTCAAGTTTGAAAGAATAGGTCTCAGCAAGATTGGAGGCTAATTTATGCACTGTTATTCTATATTAGGAGGCTAATATGGAATAAGTATTCCACATTAGCATCCAGAGGCACTTGTTGGTTACTATTAAATTAAAAATAAAAGAGTTCTTATATTAAAACAAGAATCATACCAACATAATTCTGCACATTTTTACATATTTTTGCAAACAGTGGCAATTAAGTATTAAAACTTTTGATAATTGCCAAAAACAACGAATAAAACGATTTACCTAAAAATTATGCACGGCACTTAATCGATCCTAATCAACAACACTTAAGGTTGTGTTGCTCTCCGAAGATTTTTACCGTGCAGCCGCTTACCTTGATGTTGAAGCAATACATTTATTTTACGGTACCGAAGATGGCGCGGCCAGTTTTTCAAAACAGTAGTATTCCACAATACCCGACCTATTCCATAATAGGTACCCCCCGCTACTCTATAATAATGTTTTTAGAAAAATTAGAAACAAAGATACCTATTTCACTGTTGTCGCAATTTTATATTAATTGAGTTTCCCACCAAACCGTACAACAATTGAAATATAATAAGTAGGTGTTATATTTTTAAAACTGGGTTTAATAGGTATGAAGCCAAACTTTAGGAGAGTAGAATTTTTTTGAGAAATCGGCAATAGAAAGGCTTTCCATTTGTTGAAAACTTTTTGGAAAGCGCAGTATTTACCTACACATAAAAATATCGTGGATTAGGTATCAGCCTTAAGAGTTAATGGATAGTGTCGCCAGTACCTATCAATTTTTCGTTTAATATTCATGATCGTGTAATTTAAAAATGTCTACAATAAAATTTTACTCATACATAAATGGTTCATCAATGATATTACCTAAGAAACTAACCCAACTATTTAAAATGATGCGCATGGGCCGTTTAGATTGTACTCATTGCTGTGATTAAATATGCTCATATGAGGTTACACGTAAAATCATTCGGCATGATGTTTTATTAACATTTCTGTTGCTTATAGTGATTATTCTTATTTAATTTTGAACAAGTTTCCAGTTTATGTTTAGTATTTAAAGCCTTATACATTGAACTTGAAACAGTACCTATCCACAATATTCATATTTGTCAAACTTTATTGATCTAGACTGAACTTTTAATTATGAAAGGGCCTCTGCGGCCTTTTTTTTTGAATTAGGCTATCGATAGAATATTTCTTATATTAAAAAGCGCTAGCGGCGCCCCTTCTCTATTGCGCTCGGGCCGTCGCCCTCTTTAATCCGGCCCTGCACCATATGTTTCCTTCTCGGACGGAATTTGACAGTAGTCTAAACCGCAACGACTCAATGCCACCGTCTGGCTTCCAGCGGCCCGCAGGAGACGACCTCCGCCGCGGCGCCTGCCTCCAGCAAAGGTCGCAGGCACGTCGTCCTGACCGAGACCTAGAAAGGGAAACCGGGAGCGGCAGCGCAGCCGAGGGAAGATTTCATAGCACACTCGGATCCGCCGCGTGTACGTGTGGGTGGTGCACGCGGCGGTCGCGAAGAACCCGGTTAGGAACCATGCAGGTTCATTCTCCTACATCACAATGCCCGCAAGGATTCGTCGCGATTGGACGAGGAGGCCACGCCCCCCGCGAGTTGTCACCTACCGGTATGCAAATGGCCCCCTCCCCGGCCGGCAACCCGCGACGCAACCTCGCGAGATCACTAACTCCGGGCATCCAACATCTTCGCTCTTACGTGATAATTCGCGTACCTACGGCACCGCCGCCCGCGATCGTTGCGCGAGGGCGCGCGAAGGGCTCCTGCCCAGCGACGGCCTTGAACCAATTTTTTTAAATGCATATTTAGATGTGGCCCAGAAGGTTGATCAATCGGCTGTTACTCGTGCGCTATTGTCCAGGGCTTACCAGTGGCGTCGATCATTGCACTGGCGTTGTAAGAACTGGATTCAACACGTAGTTTTATCGATAAAACAGTTTCACTACAATAGCTCAAGAAGGGTGTAATATCGTAACACAAGTCTGTATCACTAGCAGATGAAATACGACACCAAATGTACTACAAAATCAAACAGACAAATTACAAAGCGAAACAAATGAATTGTTATTATCATTCTTGATAGACGAACCCATTTACTGGACTGATCAGATGACCTACAAAACAAAGCAAATAAACTGTTCAATCCAACACACGAACTACACACTGAATCAAATAAACTACAAAACCAAACAAATGAACAACAAATGACTTCCCAACCTAATTCGTCTAAATAGGCTGTGCCTATACTGGACTGAGCAGATTAAGTACAAAACCAAATAGAAGAACTTTAAAAGTAACAAATGACATTCTATTATGAATATGATTTATAAGCCTTTGCTCATTTACTGAAATGAACGATGAAATGCAAAACCAAGCAGATGAACTATGAAACGAAGTAAATAAATTGCAAAACCAAACAAAAGAAGTACAGAATGAGCAAACGCAATGTGGATTGCGATTTATACTGCAGGCTACGCTCATTTACGGCACTGAACAGATGAAGTGCAAGACCAAGCACATGAACTAGGTACCTACATAAGAAGCAAATAATGTAAACAAATTAATTACAAAGCAATTGTCATTTATACAGTGTGTTTCATAAGTAATGAGAGTTAATAAGATACAAAGAGTTAAAGCTAAAATTATTTTTAACACTTTTAGCAATGGACAAAACGGTTTTAAGTAGATAGCTACCAGTCTCAAAATAGAAGTAGACTTTCGAGGTTGAAAAAATAATCTACATTAGTTCTTTTGTCTGTTATGTATTGCGCCATACGCTGCAATCTAGGATTAACTTCTGATAGCTTTCTTGCAAAAAAAATTTGAAACTAATTTTAACTGTATGGCTCGCAACATTTTATTAAGGGCTAGTCGACTTAATCATTATATTTTCATCTCTAAAATCTATTATTATAGTTCATCTTTATACTATTACCTACTTATGGTTATGATTTATGAAAGATCCGCAAGAGATACGCCCATTTAGGTACTGGAAATAAACTGGGCAACTTCAAGATAACAAAAAAAAATGTTTAAGCTACAAATATGTTTAACACATGTGTTGCTTCTTCAGCAACCCCATAGTAACTCCAATATTTATTTAAATGTACTGCGCACCACCCATAAATTAGAGCAGGCTGTGGTCAGCGCACCCCATGTCTTAGTTTCCTTCTGGACTTTATTGAACATATGCGACTGCAATTCTGCATCAATTCAAAACCAAGGTAATCTCACGAGTTTTTTTATTTAAAAAAATTATAACACGCCAGTCGCTAGCAATATACAGTCATCATCTAAATAGATTTAGTAAAATTGGGCGTTGCAGCCAGCCTCTCCAGCTCCTTCAATGAACTCGGAGTTTTCCGTGTTGGTGTATTTAAGTTATCAAAATTATCTACCGGTGCTTTTATCTCAGACAACTTCTTTAATCTCTTGTAAATAAATCATATTTCCGAGGCCACCTAAAGTCTAATAATAAAATCCTTGATTCATTCCCTCATCAACAAATTGAATGAGTTTTTGACCAGTTTTAGTTTAGAAAGCGACTTCAACATGTATTAAAATTTATTTTAAACGAAATCAGTAAACATGGATCAGGATATCAGTTGTATGTAGCAATTGAAGGTATTCTTGATGTAGTCCTTTGACCCTACGTGAAATTCAAATTTTCTGGGGATAGTAGTAGGTATATAGTAAGTATAATTACTCGCAGTATATCAAGTCCTGCAAAAGTTATTTAGGTTATAACTAAACAAGCTTTGTTCTCCATGATCCTCATCTTCCATATCATCATTTATTTCCCGTAATTGGGTTCTCCTCTGCCGTTTAGTGTAGAAATTCTTCATAATAATTTTGATTTGTTCTTATGTCTAACCGCCTGAGAAATATATTTCTAATTGGTTAAACAGATGAAGCTTTGTTTTGTATGAGAGTTGCACTTAGCGAAACCTGTGGCATCAACTGCGCCCAATTCGAAGGATTTGACTGGAAGAGCAAGTTAAAAATCGTTTCTGAACGACTTCATAAGTAAAGTTTAATCATCTCAAGGTGCACCATCCCCAAGATTGTGGAAGAATAAATAATGGGTTATATAGAAATCGTTTGCTAAAGATCATCTCTCAAGGTATTATTTGACAGAATATCAATGACGTTAGTTTTATTATCATACTGTGTACTATATTATGTATTAATATGTATATAAAATAGCAACTTTCTTATCGCGTACTATACAACATGTTTGGTGTACTTAAAAATGAACTTTTGCATTATACTCTTTCCGAATACCTATAGCATTGTATAGTTCCGGGTTCAATCAGGATGACAAAATAACATTTAATTTCGCTTCTGTGGTATTCAATTCACCATAATATTAATTTTGTACAACAGACTACTCTAATATTACAAAATTATGATAAACAGAAGAGATAGTTTACCACTATCCTAGTTTTTTAGATGTGCTTATGTGTTGATAAAGCCTAATCTTGTACTCCCCTAAGATCATTCACGATTTTACTAATATTAGCATTATACAGACAACCTTTATTGCACAAACTATGAGAAAAACAAAAATCTATGTAGCAAAGCAACTAAAAAAAAAGTGTTCATGAACAGGCGCTCTGTAAAACTATACAATCCAGAACTTGCCTAGCAAGTTTGCATTGCTCAAGGGCTTCTCCAGAAGATCCATTAAGTGGCGTAATCGCGAAACAAAAGGCTTTAGTAACGTAAGTATTTTCTGTCGTTACAGACGCGATAAGAGGCCTCATTATCGGATTAGCTGAAGAGAAATGGTCAACCGATGAGTGACAGGTCGGCCGGTGAGGCCCTTTCGATTTGTTCTTGGAAACTTATTTCTAAGGCTTGTCAGAACGTTTTAAATTTTTAAAACTTGGCTTTTAAAAACAGTGACGGACTGCACTTGATCAATATGTATTAGTTACTCACATTTAAAGAAAATTGCTTCAGTTGGAGCACCTGATAAGCCGCTTTTACATAGCTTAAGGTACCTATACTCTCTCACAGTTTTACCTACACTACGTTCAAGGAATAGAGTCAGTGGACGCCCCGCCCACAATTGAGCGCCAAATTTAAATGGAAATTTGAAATTAAAGAATTTTTTAATTTATTCGAGTCTAATTTGTAACGTTTAAAACTGGTTTGGCGCAAACAATGAAGCACCAGTAATTTAATTTCTGAATCTGTTCGTTAAACGTAGTATATATCTATTATTGGAGATCTGCCCAAACTATTCCCAGAAAGGTCTCTAATGGGACTTTAAAAACTTTCAGAAACTGTGTAATTACCTATAGTACCTACTAAGACTAATATTTTACATTGTGATTATTCACTATCACGAATTACCTATTTGAACACAAAACTTTATATTTACTTCTAATATGTATTGATAATCAATCAGATGCTTTCAAATTCATTTGTTGCAGTTTTATTCTCAAAAAATTTCTAGTAAACAGAAAACTTGTGAAAATAACCATTACAAATTGGTTGTTTGCCTTGCATTTGATATTATTTGCAGTTTTAATACTTAAACATGTATGTACAGCAACTTGAAATGATACGCAGATAACTGTATCTATCGAGTGCGCCTAATTCACTTTGGTGCTCCACAGAGACACATGGTAGGTGCTCTTCTTTTATTTCCATTTGTAATACACGTTAACTGTGACCCCCGTACATTTGTAAATACTGCTTTAATGATAGACTTTGATCTGGTAGTTTCAAACCATTTTAATTTTTCATTTATTTTTTAATCATTCACAAGTATTTACCGTTAGAATTCTCAAGCCAGTACAATAACAACAGCCTGCATATTATTGGGCAACTTTAATACAATTTTCCAATTATTAGCTTCGAAATTTACTTGTTCGAAGAAGTGTAGAAATATGAAAAACTTGTCAAGTTGATTTTAATTTGAATTTAGCAGGTAATTATCCAATATGTGCATATATTTACCAGAAGCGCATCGATAAAGCTGAGAAAAAATTAGTCACGACTTGTATACAAACGTTATTGAAGTTTCGTTACTAACCTTCTCCATTTGTAGAAGATTAATAAACGTAATTATCTGTTAAATGTATTATAATTTTAATCTGCAACGTCTTTCACTTCAAAAAGGAGAGGTTGACAGAAAATTTACTGGTCATGTTTTAACATAGGGAAGAGATGTGTTAACTGTTTCGATATCATTGTCTAATTAAGCTATTTAAAAAGTTTATTTTGCTCTGTTTAAACTTGAAAAAACTATAGGTACACAGTATCGTAAGCAATTAGCACAGTTTATTTTTAAACACATCGCTTGTAATAAAAACAGTCTTAGATGAAGCTTGCTCTTCATTTCAATATTTTCTGTACTGGTTCAATACCTGTGAAAAATGAGGCCTCAGCGCTCTAGCGTGACGTCATCACAAGTAGGTTAAAATTATCAAAGAATGTACTGCATCTCTTCCTATGCCTCGAGCCTCGAGATAAGCGACTGGATAACGTCAATCATTGACCAATTCAACCTACCTGTGCTGACGTCACACCGGACTGTTGTGGCCTTTTGGCGATAATCTTGTAAACTCTTCGTCCAAAACCACACTTCAATTATTGCTTCGATTATTTTTAGTTGGCTGTGCAGTCGATAGTAAGTAGTCTGGTCTTGCAGATTACACATATTCGTTCAATGAGATTTAGATCTAGACAGTTCTCAGACCAGTTCAATCATAAATAGTATCCTCTTCTTGAAAATAGTACTGCAAAAACGGCGATGAGTGATTTGGAGCTCAGTAGTGTTGGAAAATTGCTTCTCCAATAAAAAAAATTCAATCTTCTTCCAAAGGTTGTTCCAGCAGCTGTTTATCACTTCTTCAATTGGTACTAACGATCCGAACCCCATGTACGAAATATAAAAAACATTTGCTTTAGAGATGTTTAACCGCCTGTGCGATACCTATGTTGAACAAAATTCAACTTTTTCATACCCTCTGTCTCACAAATACCCCCTCTCCCCTTGAACCAAAGTGTACGTTATCTTCGTCTTCATCATCCGATTAGTCAGGAGCTCCTTTTCTGTGTCCTGTATACGAACTGTTAATTGTGTTGCAAGGTAAAACTAGTTTCGTTGGGGTTTATTTCTATTTCCCATTAAAAATGCCTCATTTCGGGGGATATCTGTTTCATCGCTCGATTAGTTAGGACTTGCTTCTTCTGTACACTGTTGAAACTGTTAATCTTGTTGAAGGCCAAATCTAGTTTTGTTGGGGTTTATTTTGCTATTTCTAATTAAAATTACCTCATTTCGGGGGGTGGTCTTTGTTTTTCGTCTACATCTTTCTTTTCGTTTACTTCAACTGATTCAGCTTCTATTTTTAAGTGTGTTTACTTAAGGTCATAATTTTTTCTAGCTTTTTCTATGTGATATTTATGAAGAAAGTCGGTTGACCCTAGACACTAAAATATCGTTAATGATAGAGACTTTTAATAAGAATTCGTATTTTAAGCCATCATTTGTCATTATTTACACTCGCCTCATATATTTCACAGCAACTTGCTTCAGAGCGACATATGAAATTCAAAAGAAGCATGTAAGTACAAGTATTAGTACTTACAAAGATTCCCCTCAACCTCCGATGATCACGACTTTACTTTACCATATCACCTTATTTTTGTAAATTTGTAAATATCCAATATCTTATGGTCAATTTTCTATAAAATGCAATATCTTAAGTTTATTTTTTAAGCATGCAATATCTTAAGTTTTTAAAGAATTTGTAAACTAAAATGAAATGTTTTTTTAAGTCCAAATATTTTATGTACAAAGCCGAAGAGAGGTAGTCCACTAAACGGCAGTAGGTTAGGTTTATTATAATTAACTATTGTACTATAGACCTAGCTGAATAGACTTTGAAAATTCAAATTTCAAATTATTAGAAAAAAGAACTTCTCCGCAGGCTCTCACTGATGGCACTATTACAAAATGCGAAGGATTTAATGGAACCGATCTTGAATTACTGCTCCAATCATTTTTCTGTTGGCCCGCACAATAAGCGATTTTAAGTAAGCTGGTCTTCCAAATGGCACACAAACTTTCAATGAGATTCAAATCTGGACATCTCTCAGGCCAATCCAACCAAATTTCCTTCATGAAAATAGTTCTGTTTAAACTTCGATGTGTGGTATGGAGCTCAGCAGTGTTGGAAAAGTGCTTCTCCATTAGGAAAAATTTGGTCCAAGTTATCCAACTGTTGTTCCAGCAGCTGTTTATAATTTCTTCAATTGGAACTTACGATCCGAACTACTTACAGAAATGAAGAACAGCTCAAAACATTTCCTTTAGAGAATGTTTAACCACCAGCTTTTTCATACACTTCAAACTTTGATGGTTTTCTTTCCCACTTCACTATAGAGTGCGTCGGATTACATTCGTTCAACCTTTTACAGTCTCTTCTCTGCTTCATCATCCCATCATTCAGGAGCTGCTTCTTCTGTGTCTTGTCAACACCGGCTAAAAACAAGGCCTCAGCTCTCCGGCCTGATGTCAGCACAAGAAGGCCGAATTGACCAATGATTGAATTTAGTACGCCTTACTCCGTCTCGAGCCTCGAGATAAAACACTCTAAGGCCTTGTTTTTAGCCGGTATTGGTCTTGCACGAACTAGTTTCGTTGGGTTCCTCGGTGGGTGGTCTTTAATTTTCTTTCACATGTTTCTCTTCATTCACTTAAACTAATCTAGCTTCCATTGTATATTTCAAAATCTTATTAACTGTCCTGAGACTCGCTCCATATTTTTGCCATATCCCTCTGTGTCTTTGAAGTGTGTTCACCTATGGTTATAATCTAGCTTTATCCGTTGAAAATCGGTTGATACTAGACACTAAAATGCCATTATATAGAATATGTCATTTAATATGATCTTGATAACAAAAGTACACGAAATTGTGTTAAGTTAGCACAATGATATTTTCACCTGTAAAATTTAATATAACCAACTTCTGTTATATGTACGAGGGCCGTTTTTTTTCCACCTATGATTAGCCATAACCAAAAGACAAGTGCATATAAAACAATTATTTTATTACTAAAGGTTATGTACACTTATGATTACTTTTCGACATAATCACCGTGGAGATTAAGACATTTGTCGTACCTGTGGACAAGCTTTCCAATACCCTCTGCATAAAATGTTGCCGCTAATGAATTAAAATTAGTCTTGACGTTGTTTGGAAGCTCCTCGTTATTTTGGAAGCGTTGCCTTCCTAGTCACTCCTTCAGTTCAGGGAAAACATAGAAGTCACTCGGCGCTAGGTCGGGACTGTATGCCGGGTGATCGAAAATATCCCATACTACTCAAGGAGCCAGAGGGACGCCCGTACAGTGCTGCTGTAACACACCGATTCCTTGAGCAATTTCAAGGGGATTATGTCGAAAAGTAATCATAAGTGTACATAACTTTTAGTAATAAAATCATTGTTATATATGCACTTGTTTTTTTGTTATGGCCCATCGGAAGTTGAAAAAAATGGCCCTGGTATTTACACTGTC
This sequence comes from Agriotes lineatus, assembly GCA_940337035.1. Classification (NCBI taxonomy): domain Eukaryota; kingdom Metazoa; phylum Arthropoda; class Insecta; order Coleoptera; family Elateridae; genus Agriotes; species Agriotes lineatus. The sequence goes on from OW679199.1 coordinate 48,143,832, forward strand.
CTAATATATTTCATAGCCTGCTTGGTTCAGAGCGGCATTTGAAATTGGCAAACTCACAAACAGTATGTACTTACAAATGTGACTCCAAAAAATTTATCTCAATTATAGTATTTCACAGAAGGCGGTGTTGCAAAATGTGAAGGGGTTTATGGGACCGATTTTACATATCCTAACGGTCAAAAAGAATAATAAGGATCAATAAACCGCCATAAATCAAATTTTCCGCGGTGTCATATGAGATTGCTTTCCGTAATCTTTCATTCGCGTCCGATCGTCGTAGGTGCTCATTAGACGATATGTTAACTACATTGTTAGCGTCCAGTCCCCTCTCTGGCGTAATTACGCCGCCCCTCCGCCGGCCAGTGGTCTGCCGTTCAGAGCATCTCGGCTGGCCATGGAAACAGGACGACCTGTGCACGCGGTCGCGTAAGGATAACATCGAGCGCGATGACACAGAGTTTACGTTTTCCATTATCCTCTGCAAGTCGCCCGGAAAAACTGGCGATGTTTTCCTGAGCGTTGCGTAGCGCGTCGTGGTGCAGTTCGCATGAAAATCCTCGCAGGATAGGCCGAAAACTTTGTTGTGTTGCAGTGTGTGACGTTCGGGCATGTGCCCACAGGCTCAGTGAAGTTCGAAACTCAGTGCTTTGTGGCTGCACCCTGTATGTAATTAGCATAGGCTCCCGAGCATGTGGAAATGTAACCATTGCCTGGAAAAGCGAAGAACTGTTGTAAGTTTCCCACGCGCTTGTTTACTATATTCCCAAAAACACCGGCTCAGATTTGAATCTGAAATTTTCAGGCCTGCGATTTCCCACCGCTTTCATTGATTCAAATAAGACGAGTGCCCAACTTCGTGCAAAGTTCGAGTTCACTCTCGTTCGATCCCCGCGATTTTTTTTTCTGTTTCAGGAATTTCCACGTATTGCGCTTCGGATAAGCCAAATTGACGGCGCGGGCATCCGTAGGTAGATCGTGTAATTGCTAATTAGGTTAATTGGGGCTAAATTCGGACCATTCCTAATGCACTTAAGTAAAATACGTTTAACAAGTGCGAATGGGCCTCATAATTGGTCAATATGACAGGCGCGCACATTCTGGCACCTTCGAGATTTATTGGGGCTTCCTGTGCTCATTTACCTTTAATTCAATATCAGAAACATGGCCAAATATTGCAAATATTATTATCGTCGCCGCCGACATTAATCGGAACTTGATTAAGCACAATGCAAGCTCGTCGCTTTCAAAAGAAAGCCTGAGAAAATGCTTCAGACCAATCTAAAACGTCGCAGTAGGCCAAGTCTTGCTGCTTACACGGTGATTTTCATACGAGGGATAATCTCGTGACTTATGTACTGTAGTCTTCAAATTTATTAAAGCTCGGATAGAGGCGGGATATAAACATCTGATCCTATTCAGAGAATATTATAAGTTATGAAGTACTGGGAGGAAATTATATAAAGAAAACACAGGTGTAAACATTGCCATAATTTTTGTAAATTGTTCTCTCAAAATTTGTATATAAATTAATTATTTAAATGAGTTTCGCACTTATACCTTCATTTGTTTATTATATTTCCTGTCTAAATATTTTCGCTTCTTTACAATGCCATTGTGTGTTTCAATAATTGAAACCCGATATTAAGGCTGAGCCAGGTGAAGCATTTACATACACTTTCGATTTGTTCCATTCCAAAGCGAATTTTAAATGGAAGCCAACTGTTGCTTAATGACTTCGGTTATGAAATTTTAAGATGTGCGTGCATTGATTCTGTACAGCACCGTTTTTGTCCCTTTAATCGTTCTTGGAGCTTAATTACTTTAATTAAACGGGTTCGATTAAAGATGTTTTAAGTAGGTACGCTCTAAATAATCTAGGGGCATATTTAGTGCCACAATGAGAAGTTTTTCCACGGCTCGTTAATATTGAAAACATAATGATGCTTAACTGACGTAAAGTTAGCTAAATAACTCGATACCGCTTGTATGGAATCCACAAAGCATTATTTTTTGACATATTTATAATTTTACTTATATCTCTTCTTTGGCTTTGTTTAGGGCTTTCTATTTCAAAAAAATAACTTAGAATGAAGTAAATCAAAAATACATATTTTATTGTTGTTTTGACATTTTAACTTTCCATCTTTGTTATTGAATCCAAACATTTTGAAATGCCCACTCACGGCTGTTTTGTTGAAATTTAATGAGATAATAATCATTGATAAATAAAACCTTCCTGCGAAGCGTTTTTACCTAAAATATTCCAAAGTGGTGCCCTAATGACTAATGGAACTTGACACGGGATAAGGGACGTTAAACGAGTTGCACATTATTGGAATCCGCCTTAAGGCTGTTTAGAAATAACAAAGTCAAATTTATTTCCCGACAAATATTGTTTACTGCTCATGTTCAACAACCTAACTGTTTTAATATGGCGAAATGAATTTTCTTCTTAGTTCAACTGCCCTTAAGGTATGGTTTATCCAGGAAACCAACGTTAAATATTCACGTAGGTAATCCTTCCCCTATAAGCATCTTCTTAAGGATTAAAATCGTATGATCTTTTAATTACATATTACTGCTTTTTCCTAATGGATATTTAAGGATGAACATTCTTACAGTTGAAGTATTTTCAGTTTATGGCATACAACAATTTTAACGTATTTAAACATGGGAGCCCATGAGGCCCCATGGATTGTATCATCAGATTAAGAATATTACTAGAAAATGCAATACAAGTCGTGTAAGATTTTGACAACGTCCTCATATTCAAACCATTCGGTGCTTCGAATGTTATAATCTCAAATCGTTCAAAATCCGCCAATGTATTTATGATCTAAAAGCTTCCTGTGTTTCTTTATCAGGCAAACTCTACCACCGTCTACTTTTATTGCGTATAGTTTCTTGCTCACAGTTTCTATTTAATACATCGAATGCTTACTTTAAATGGGTTATGTATAAAGTAATGGTCGCTTTAGTAAACTTAAATAACTACTTAGCCGATTTATTGGGATTTCGAACAGTCTCAAAATTCTGTTTTAGATTGGCACCTTCCTAATCAGTTACTGGTCTACTATTAGGCTACATTCTCTGAAACAATTACCCATAAGCATTGCATAGGAATTGGGGCGAAATTCTGAATTCCTAAGCTTTAGCCTCATGAGGTCCTGTTTTTTCTATTTACATGGGGTCTACAATTACTCTTTTGGACTCATTACGTGATCGTAGCATACCAATTGGCACTACTCCATTGTGTCTACTGTATGTATTTGCTTTCTTCATTGGAGATATGCTCCAACGGAGACATCTCTTCGAAAGTATAGTCCCATTGATATTATTTTCACGGTAGTCCGGACCGTCAATTGCGTAGATATGGAGATACCTTAATCCGAATTTAGGTGGATTCTGCAGTCCGATTTCAGATTGAAATTTTCATTTAGGTGCTCTTTGCTTAACCATACTATAGCATACTCCTGAAACGTTATCACTATGCGTATATATAAGACGAACTTAAAGGCGGAGTTAAGTGGAAAAGCAATAACGTTGAAATATGGCTTGGGGACGTCAATGATCAATGACATAAAACAAAAACAAGACGAGATAAAATGGTAAGGTCGGAAATAAAAGTTTTGTCACCGTTATTAGATGAATTTCTTATCTGTTAAGGGCGTTAGTAATTGCCTGACAGGTACAGGAAGTAGAAAAGTGTTTCTTCCTCAACTGAAAAAAACTGTTGGTTCTTCTTCGAATACCGTCTCCTAACAGAGGCTGGTTATCATAATGGCAATTTTGATTTTTGACACTGCTCTAAACAACTGTATGGAGGTACAATTATATCATTTCGGCAGATTTTCTTACCAAAAAGTTTGTTATCTCATTTTTTCCTTAAGAATCAGTGCAGTAGGCCATACTTTTCTCGGCGTATAACGTGACCAAAGTATTGGAGTTTCTCTTATTGCATTCACCAATTCTCCCTCTTTATTCATCTGACGCAGAACTTCTTCATTTGTTTTTCTCACCGCAAGATCTTCAACATACGCCAATATATCCATATGTTTAAGCGTCCACGTCGCTATTCTGTCTATAAGAGTATTGAATAAATCGAATTCAGATTTCTATATTTAACCCTCGCCGTCTCTATCTGTCATCTTATTTCTTGCGTTTGATGATTGTTCTCATTTATTACGGTCCCTAAATACTTATACAGAGTGTTCAATATTGGGTGTAACTTGTATTTGTGTTGATTGGTATACCTGGTAAAAATGTCAGTGGTATAACGTTAAAAGAAATGGTTTATTATTAAAAGGTCTGAATTACTTAAATGAAACAAACATTGAACGCAAGGACATTAAAAATTCACGGCGAAATGAGAAAAAAAATAACCCTATGAACGATACTGGATAAGTCAGAAAGATGACAGAAGTGACATGCTAAACTTAACAGCAATAAACGTCCCAAATATCATTTAAATGTTCCCGCCAAAGCTATGGGTGTATTTATTGTTGATTCTTAATGCAGCTCAAGCGACATGTTCCAATACTCGATCACATTTACCGTTTTATTACACAATTATTTATGATCTCAAACATTGGTATCAGATTTTGCTGGCTCAGTACGGAATACTATCACATTGACGTCGATATTTTCACTATGTAATTTATTAAATGATCCAGTAATCCGGATGTTTCCATACTCCGAATGGGTGAAGTTGTACTTGGTTCCGACGATCGGGCTACTACTGCATTTAATTCGTTTCCACCGTTTGTTTACCAACATGCGAAGTCGAAGTTTGAACATAATTAAATATGCAAGTCTTGAGCAACGAGCGGCCTATATGAAATATCGAGCAGTAGTATGGTTGAGTTTCTAATCTGTAGAATTTACGTAAATCAATATTCAATTGTTTTATAACAAGAACTGCGGTTTGTTTTGGCATCTCTGAAGCATTTAAAGGAGGTTTTAGATGTGATAAAAGTAGTGAGAAGGGCTGTAACGATTGACAGATTGGTTTAGAAGGGGTAAACGTGTTAGATGACGAAACTTCCTAATAAGAGACACTCGGTCGCGGATCCGCAGTGTGCTGGTTGTTCGAAGTAATTTGCACAAGCTGCGTTTAAGGGACATTAAATAGCGGCCGAGAATCGACAGGAAAAAGTCGGCGGCTGAGTGTATCAAAAATCTAGAGTGGCGTCAAGCGTCCAAAGCGCGTCAATCAGAGAAGGGCGCGAGTTCGGCCAACTACCCTTGTCGTTCGAAAGTTTCCTGTCGGAACTATACATGCATTCTATAATATTAAAAAATGCCTCTAATTTTCGCCTGGAGTGTACTTCTAATCTGCGCTGGCGTTGATGACTACCCAAACCCCAAACCCCTGCAACAAAAAGGCGCATGCGCTCTATTCTCATTACTTTACCGATTAATTAACTTGCATATTGCTCGCTCGTTCTAGCATGAGCAAATTACCGCCGCGGCGCCGACGCTCTTTGTCTTACTTATTGCATACTTGAACGTCGGCGTCCCTCTCGGGCGCCCGGGGTCGCGTATCCGCGTCTCGGTCCTTCTTATGGGGTATGTAATTTCATTCCGTCTCAACCCTCTTAATGAAATGTGAGTCTGTTTCACTCTGGCGCGTTTAATATCCACTCGCTCCTTACTCGGAGGGCACATGATAAATTCGTACGCTATTCGGCGTCGCTGCAATCTACAATTTTTCGCGGCGCAGTGTTTGCTTTGCGCCCATTAAAAATCCCAATAACTCGCTTCCAATTCTCTTACCGGGTTTTTCTCTCAACGTTTTAATGTGGATTCCAATTTAATATCGCCGTCGCGATCGCCCACCCTCGGCCGGCGCGGCCGTCTCCCTCGCACTAATGCGATGGTAAATACTACATTTTTCTACATCGTTCTCCTTTCTACTTATATCCTCCCCTAAAAATTTAAAAAGTAAAATACGGCCGTTTGTCTCGCTCAAGTGCGTGGGAGACGCATAAGTTTGTCATTGTCGGGAAGGTGGGGCGGACGGTAGCGCCATGCAAATGCGGCAGGCGTGCTAACTACTCGACCGGCGCTCAACCCTGGCGCCAGAATAGCGTCGGCGTCGCTGTGGAACGCTACAATCAGTTACCGTAATTATCAATCGGTTTAATTGCTCTGGTTACTTCTATGCAGTGTGTGTCCGGAGCGAGACCGCGCGAAGTGCACCGTTCTCGGCACGAGACCGACAAACAGCCGAAAGTCGCCGCACGGTCCGAGACCGGCAACAAACGAAAGTCGCCGCACGGTCCGAGACCGACAAACAAACGAAAGTCGCCGCACGGCCCGCTGCAATTGCGTTATCGATACAAACAAACAATTAATACCGACCGACAGCCGGCAAACTCAAAATTCGCCTCTCGCGACCATACCGTGTCCAGTGATACTTAACCAAGATAAATCGTGTGATCCACTTGAAAGCTTAAAACCAATCTGCAATTCTATTGCGGTCGATACAGGAAAATGCAACTTAGTTGGAAATTTGGGAGCCGTCGTTTAGGCGCAGTTAGACTCGACGGGTCGCTATGGCTATTAATTTGTTATTGTTGAAACGTTTACGTGCGCCCAAAGCGGCTCGAAGCAGTTTGAAAGTTCCGAAAAGTTCCGAAGTTTTCGTATACGAAAACCTAGCGAACCCAGATTACGCTCCGTTATACTTAGGGAACATACTAACCTAACCTAACACTTTGCTATGTTAATTTGACTTCCCCTTGTTTATATTGTAATGCTGTAGTTACTCGACTGTATGATTTTTAATGCAACAAATCAATGAACTTATAGTTTTTCAAACAAATGTGTAATCAAAAAGTTTGAAGTGTTCGATTATATGTATGTTTCTAATGATATGGAATCATTTGTTGTTGTTAACTCTAATAGTTTAGAAACTTAATGCTTGGCTTTGTGCTGACACATTAAGTGAGTGATTTTCCCGAAAATAACCTTGTATATACAAATTTTACAAATAACTTGATAGATACAACTACTTAAAATCAACGCTGCGATTGTTAGGTTAAGTTAGGTTAGTTCTAAAATTTTCTTAAGCCCCGACGTTTCTGACCTGCACATCATCAGTGCAATTATCTGCTGCTTGCACAATACCCGACTTAATTTATGATCTGATTTTTCAAATTGCAATTAGTTGAATTGTAAAAATAGTTAGGTTAGATTAGATCAAAAAACGCATTAAATTCAAAATCGCATATTGAAAATAAGTCAGTTGTACTGACTCGCCTAGTTAAACTAGAACGTGAGTGATGTTTTTGGGATTATGTATTTGTCGATAAAGTGTCACTGTTAGGTTAGATTAGGTCTATATAAATAGATTAAATCAAAAATTTGGTATTCAAAATAAGCCAGATTTGATTTTTTTCTCGGCTTTTCATATCATCCGTGCGATTGCTTTTTACTTTTTGGGAGTATTTATTACTACTATTCCAATTATTATGTTAGAATTAAATCGAAGATTTGGGGTTTGAAAATAGTTCAGTAGCTGACATTACTAAATGTCCAACGTTTCTGCTCTGCACATCATCAGTACAATTGTGCTGCTTGCCTAACTTAATTAAAATAAGACGCCGTAATATAACTAAGTTGCAGTTTCGTGTTTATGCAGTAGTTTGTTATATCTAAAGCCGCATTAAGTATTTCCACCCAAAGTATCATGACGATTTTTCAAATGTCAAACAAATTGTAAAGACAGTTAGGTTAGGTTAGATCTGAAAGTGTGGTTTAAAAATGCTTAACGTATGTTAAAGTAGACCGGGCGTGAGAAATACATTTTTGAGACTATTTTTCGTGCCACTATTATGTTAGGTTAGGTCTGTAAAATAAATTTAATCTAATATTTAGCATTTAAAATAAGCTAATAACCAAAATTGGATAATTTTTCGGCTGTTTATATGACCAGTACAATCACCTGCAAGTACTTAACGTAAATCAAATATAAATAAAAATGTTGGGACTAGTTTTCATATCACTGTGAGGTTAGGTTAGGTTAGGTGTGAAAAATAGATTAAATATTTGACATGCTCGTAGCAATATTTGGTTTATTTTTGATTCCGTATTAGGTATCACTAGTACAATCGCGTGCACGCTACTTAACGTAAATCAAAGTAGGCCGTGAACTTTTTGAAACTATTTATTACTACTATTCCAGTTATGATGTTAGGATTAAATCGAAAATTTGCTGTATAAAGCAGTCTAGTAACTGATTTTTCCGAACTTTTCTAGGTATATTAAATGTTTCTACTCTGCACAACATTCGTACAGGCTTTAAAATTAACGTTGCGATTGTTAGGTTAGGGCTAATGTATGGCTTAAATTGATATTTATATTCATAACTCAGTACCAAATTTTGACTAAAGCCATACTAATACCCAACGTTTCGGCTTTGCATATCATCAGTACAATTGTTTACTACTTGATTAAAATAAAACGCCATAATATAAGTAAGTTCTAGTTTTGTGTTTATGCAGTAGTTATATCTAAAACACATTTTTACCCAAAAATAGTTAGGTTAGATTAGATCTAGTAAATGAAATTTTGGTACTATTTTCCGTCTCACTGTTAGATGAGTACAATCGTTGCTGAACGTAAACCGCAAAAGACTATCAATAGAAGCTTTTTGGAACTATTTGTCACTACTACTCCAATTATTATATTATGACTAAATAAAACATTTGCTATTTAAATTATTTCAGTAACTGACATTTTTTATATATCAAACGTTTCTGCTCTGCGCATCATCAGTACAATCGTTTGATGTTCGTTTAACAAAGGTCACAGTAGGCCTTCAATGGAATTTACTTTTGGTGGCTTTTCGAAATCAAACCTTCCGGCGCGGGGTGGTTCTTCAGTGGTTTAAGCCGGATTCTGTTTTGTTTGAGTGTATTTGCTTGTAAATTCTAAATTTCTCGATGTTAATACAGCACGTTACTTATTACATAATTAAAATCATTGTTGTCGCGATTGTTAGGTTAGGTGTAAAAAATGATGTTAAAAATTGTGTATGCAAAATAAGTTAGTACTAACAAAATTATACTGTTTTTTCTGTATGTCAAAGTAAGCTGCGAACGAAAACAATCTCTTTAAAACTGCATAACCTACTATGAGAGCTCTGATTGTAACGTTAGATTAAATCGAAAATTAAGTTTTATATGCCCAGCGTTTCGGACCTGCACATCATCAGTGGAATAATGTGTTACTCGCCTAAAATATGTCAAGGTACACACCGTGAAGGAAAACCATCTCTTTAGAACTATATATGACAAGAGTTTCTTATATTAGGGTAGATTAAATAGAAAATTGACACTTTTATATTCGCACCGTTTTGGCCTCGCATATTATTAGTACAGTCGTGTGCTACTCGCTTAACAAATGTCAAAGTAGACCGTGCATAAAAAAACATATTTTGAGATCTAAATATGTGTCACGAAAGTGTCGAAGATTTAGTTGACTTTTTATATGCCCACCGTTTCGGCTCCGCACATCATCAGTACAAGCGCTTGTTACTTGTTACATACGGCATACTAGGTGATCTATGGAAATTAAGCCTCTGGCGTATTTTAAAAACAAACCTTCCGGCGGGTAGTGGATGGTCAGGTGCTTAATCCGGAGTTTGTGTTTTGTTTGGATGCATCTGCCTGTAAATTTAAAATTTAAATCCTTTAAATAAGTTCTCAGAGTGCATTCAAAAATAATGTCTGGTAATAACCCCGTGATGCTGTAGCGAGGCGAGTTCAAAAAAGTCAGGTGTGATAAAAAAATCATAAACTTAAAATATACCTCGTTGAGTCTAACTGCATACTACATACATCTGTACAGGATCATGCCGCGTCTGTGTGGCGGCCCAGCTGGGCACTGGTGAAGGTTTCGTTTTTAAAAGGGTCGTTTATCCTCAGAACACGGCTGGCCGACCGCGTTGACACCTACCGGGAAAGTCTGTAGTGACATGCTATGAAATAGTCTTTATTGCTCTTAGAATCGAATCAGTATGTGTATTTTAAAACTATATCTTATGCTTTTATTTGATTAAGTTAATTTCCATATGCATGTTGATAAACGGTGCGTGGGCGTGATTTGCATATGATCGTTAAAATGCGTGTATAAATTTATTAGATGCAGATTTATGGCGCGCATGTACGGCAATTAAACAAATAATGGCTTTACACTAAAATCCCGACACACCTAGCAATAGAAGTAGCCAGAGTAAATATTTACTCTGTTAACAAATGTGCTTAGATTTGTTATTTCTGCAGATCTCAATACAGTGAAAAGTTTTTGTACTCGGAACGACTAACACAATACAGCAAAATTATATTCATGGACTCGACGAAATGTCAACTGCAAAATACCAAGGTAAATTTTTCCGCAATTGTTCTCCTAGAGACGTAGAATAGAGCCTTAGCACACCCCAATTTCTAAACTTTCTCTGAGCAATCGCTATTTAGACCAACACCAGGGCGCGGATTTATATGCAATAGTGCATACAAATCCGCCCTCTTGATGCGTCATGGCTAGGAAATGATGCCAAATGAAGCGCCCTCTGGTGTTGCTTGTCCTGTCTAACTTTAGGCACGCAGCCCTGAATGTAAACCGCACGGTTCAATCAAGGCTGCCGTAATTAGCAAGAAATTATGCGTTTATTCTGTGGCAAGTCGCAGGAATTTGACGTATGCACCGAATCTGGGGCGGCTGGGGCCTTTGTCAGCTTCTAACCTCAAATTTGACTTTTGCGCTATTTGCGCGTGGGGTGTCGTAATGAATTGCTGCTGATTCTAGATTGAATTGTAAACAGCGATTTACAAACTTGTTTTTGTAAGGCTACACCAACGGATAATTTTCGAGTTTAAAGGAGTTGTGTTAAAGAATGTTATTAACACAAGTAAGCATTGCTTATCGCATAAATTATTGGTGTAATATAGCCGCTTAATGCGCCTTCCCGATAAAAGGAGCAAACAGAGCCATAACAGCGTTTTAGTTAATTCCATCAAGTATGTAGATATCTTGAAAGACTTCAACGTCATGCTAGTCGACAAACCTTACACTATTAAATAACACGCAGTTGCTACTTTAAGTTGGTTTCGACTTACGTTTAAAACATGGACTGATACATACAATAGCTTGCTATATCTTGGTTGGAAATTAAAGGCGTGGGGCTACAGTATAAGGAATAAAAAAACTAGAAATAGAATTGCATATGCAACTTGCACAAGAACTTGTATATGTTAAAATTGATTGACAAAAACACAAGTAAAAAATTAGGTTGTAACAAATTACCATCATATGCTATATGTACTATACTAAAGCTGACGACGACTATGTGGTTTTTTATGACTCTGCCTACTATTAAGTTGTATTACTTTTGAAAACTAAAACTATGTATTTTTATATCCGTATCCATACATTCATTTTGGATTGATTGAGAATCTTAGATATCTTACTTGAGCTAAAAGAATTTTTTTTTCACAGGTTTTCAAGACTTTTTCAAAACACTGCTCTAAAATGGAAACTGAATATCTCTTTCCATTTTCAAATAAATTTTTTATCTATTTACTGTAATCATTTGGCTACGAATTCAGTGAAAAGTGAATTTATTTCATAAGTTAACTTTCAATAATAAAGTAAATAATAATCCTGATTTTGTTAATAAATCTGCAATTACTGTACATAATTAATACAATGAAAATTACAGGAAATGTCGGTTTTGTGAAGGGATCTAGTAGGCTACAATTATGCAAAACAGGATAATATCTAGTTCTCATTTCCATTTCCCACATATGTCATAAATGGTGTAATACTGAATAAGTTTAATAAAAATTGTATTAAAAAAGTTTAAGCAAAATATTCTAAATCTGCTTGAACTACAGTTGCAAAGGCTCGGAATAAACCGCAAACGTTGGGACGAGCTCGCTTAAATGGATTTGTGAAAAAACTGTAGTTTTAAAAAGATGTTAAATTACTGTCGCAATATTTGTGTACAATAATAGGTTTCTTTTTAAAAATTGTTATGATATATATATTACATCCCAATTTATTCACTTTGAAATAACCAAATCCATTAAAATTTTACAATTGTTGTTAGGGGGTTTATCGTATAGGGGAGAGTGGGGTACATTCGACCACTAACCATCCGTTCACATAATGGAGCTATTTTACAGTATTGTGTAGCGTTTAGACAAATTTCGCATGTCAATAAAAACGCGATGTCCGAATTTATCCCATGATGAGGCAGTTTCAGATGAGGCGTGGGATGGAATCGGACAATTCCGTTTTTACCACTGCAATTAATTTAAACGTTTCAGTAAAATAGTTTTAGTTATTAATAATTCACAAGACATACTTTAAAATCAATATGAATAAGTAATATTAAATTGGAAATACGAGGCCAATCTTAATGTTCCCTCCATTGATTTTGGCTTTGAAACCTCTGACACAAGATCTAGCCTCGAAATGAAACCAACTTCTTGGGGCTATCGAAGATTTGATATTTGTAATACTTCTATAACTGACTTTTCTATGTACCTAGCGCTTCTGCTCTGTACACTATCAGTACAATCGTTTAACTACTAAATCCCAATTAATTCACTTTGGATTAAATAAAACTTTTCAATATCACCATATAGGGGAGAGTGGAGACCATTGGGACATTGGCGCTCCTTTTTCAAACAATGAAAAGTGTATGTTGCCTGTGTGTCCAAATATAGTTTTTTTGCAATATTATGTAGCCAATAAACAAATTTAGCATTTGTGTAAAAAAATTACCATATGGTGGGCCAGTTTCGAACGTGATGTACGATACAATCAAATTATTAGGTTTTTTAGAATTGCAAAGAACTTTAACGCTTGAATTAGGCAATTTTATCCTATAACGATTCACAAACAGACTTTGAAAGAGTATAAGTTATATAAGTAAATATTATTATAAACACTATAAGCAAAAAAATTAATATTAAATTGCAAATGCGAGGCCAATTTTGATGTTCCCTCCATTGCTTTTGACTTTATAGCCCGTGCCACAATATCTACCATCGAAACGGTAGAAACATCACATAATTCCTCCAGCATTCCTGTATAATATATTCTATTTTTCTTCTTAGTAAATATAATCACAATATAGTCTCCCACTATGTGTTCATCACATTGGCGTTTATTTAAATCATAAAAGTCAGACTCTAACCCTAAGTCTGAATATAAGGTTTTTTCGTTATGTTGTTTCTCTTTTGAGGGTTAGTTTCGTTCAAATAGAAATCAAATTTTGAGCAAGGAACATCATCAATGGGTATGTTCATCAGTTTTTTCCATTCCATTCTTTTAATTTTTAACTGCATTCGTTTGCTCTGCATTTTTTATCTGTTCTATTTTAATCTTCTTTGATGTATTGGTGTAGATACCTGATTTACCTTGCCTTTTGCCAAACTCCACGAATAAAGTACTTGGTATTCCGCACATTTAGGCTGTGACCACAACTAGAGATTGTAAATTTATTTCATATTTCCAGGAATGTTTCCAAAATGGGAATCTTCTGTTTTGCACCAAAAATACTATTTTTATCTGTAGGGCAGTGATAACATTTTGTGTAAACAAAAACGATAACTCTTGAAAAACGTCAAGAAATACGTTAAACAAATAGAAACATAAATGGGATAATATGAGATCATAAAATTCCTAAACAAAATAAATAAAACTTTTGTACCTACCTAAAATGTACAAGTTTATATTTATCTAAAAACTGTAAAATACATACACGATAAAATAAGCATAATACACATAAACAAGATAAGTACATAGTTAAAATCGTTACCTATACAAAAAATAATAAGCAAACAGTCTTATTCCATTCTGTCTCCTGTTCCAGTTGTATCAATCTCTTCATTTTCACAAGTCACCTTCGCATACATTCTCATTTTCTTCGTTGTCAACACTATCTGATGTTTCTGACTATTTATGATTCACTGAACACACAAACACAGACCTTGGCGGAATATATCCGGGGTAATTCGCATTTTGGAAATATCCCCATACTGAAAACATTAATTTTATCTATCACTCACAACAAGAAAAAATTACGCCAATAAAAATCGAATAATGGTAATTTGGTGAACAAATAAGTAGTATTTAACTATGCTTAGAAATACTTCAACAACAAATTTGAGTTTTCAAATACAGTTTATTTTAGGATAAACCAGTTTTCCCATTATATCAAAATGTATGTAAAAACAAAGACATGGAATACAGCACTGGAATATTTATGAACTATTTGTTTCAATTTTGATTATAGTCCTATTGTTGTTCGTTGATTTTCCAACAATTGTCTGCTGATTCTTATTTACTTTTCGCCCGTGTACGAAAACATAACCATTTTAAGAATCCTGCAGTTTTATATTTCAGGCTCTACTAGATATGCTATAATTTCTGTGTTGTTAAAGCTAGCTATGATGAGGATCTTCTTCTTCACCTGGTTCCTCTTCTACAAGTACCTTTCAGTATGGAGAAATTTTTTTTAAAAATCTAGGATAGGCTCTCAAAGCGTTGAAAAACCCAAAATGTATATCGTAACTCCAAAAATCCTCACGATACACTATTGCTGAATACGTTATATAAATCTACTTAAAGAGTGCATAAATAATCGCTTATTTGCTGTTTCATATCCTAAAAAGTAAGTAAGCTACCATGTTTTTCAAAAAGTTGTTCCTACAATTTCTAGAAAGAATTTTATTGCAGCTATAAATCATATATTAACACTCCAGATTTCCAGTTAATGTCGAAATTGGGACATCCTGTACATATACATGTGTCCAGAATATCATGCTCAATATCAAAATCCTGTAAACAGTAAGGGATGGAAATTTCCTTAAGACAGAATGCCGTCATTCCCAATGCTGCTATGGCCCACTTTCAAATTCTATAAGTTTTGAGCAATTTTCACTGTAGAATTAAAAATTAAAAAATGTACTTTTAAAAATTGTTAATGCTAGCACATTCTATGCCAAGAGAGAGAAAATCTTGATTTTTTCCTCAGTTTGAACCCCGAGCGTAAATCCCGAGGGCTGCGAATACACCGAGGGAAAATGGCGTTACCCATACTGTGTATATACTATTTTTTCTACGATCAAAAGTAGAAAGACATGAAAAAATTATTTTCATTAGTAAATCATTATAGTAAATCGGAATTATACTGCATTATTTAGCAATCTTTGAATTGTGTTTATGTTACGATTGTCATGATAAGAGATATTGCTTATATAATTTTTACATTGTCCTTGTATATTGTTTATAATGAAATATGAATATTTGTTCTCTAGGGAGAAAATCTGAACTCAAATGTTTTCAAAATGTATGCAACGTATTTACATTAATTTAGTCTTTTAGACGTGTCAAAAGTGGGTTTGTCATCATTATAGATGCCGCATTTTTCATTTTATATCAGATTTGATGGGTTTATGCTTCAAAACCGCAAAATTCGAAGTGAACGCACTGTTTTCACATAGGAGTAGCGTAATAAACACGAAAGTACACCTACTCATAAAACGAATTCTGCACATTTTTGACTCTGATGTGAAAATAAAACAAAATTTTTCGAATTTTGTTAATTTAAACGAACCTCTATCTCTTTACTTTACCAGATCAGGGCCGAACCTAGGCCTAGACAAATACAACAATTATCTAGGGTCTAGGGCCCGTATTTTTGCAATTACCATTTAAAACTTTAAACCTCCCATATTCATATTGTTTGTGTACATATACAAAACAAGTAAAAAATGTAGTAATGCTTTGCTGGAATTTGAAATCGGACGTGCGCGGAAGAGCCCGACACGGTTAGAAGTAGATAGAAACAGTAATTGACCAGCTGAGACAGGCCCTTGTATACTAAAGTAGGTGCAAAACGTGTCGACTACTATGCTGAAGGGATTACTTTTAATGAGTAAGTTGCAGGGTCGCATCATCTATATCATAAAATCGGTGGTCTCTTTCTTTCTTTGTATATTTGTTCGCTATCTCCTTCGAAGATACTGGACCTATTAAGTTGTATGATAGCTTAAAATGTTGCTAATTTTTAGACTTAGATCGTAATCCGGTTTTTATTTTCAAAACAGTACGAGAAAGTAAAGTTTTAATTAAATCGTGTAATTAGCGAAGCTAAGCGTAGATCGAGTGATTCACTATATACCATTATAGCAGCGCCTTATTCAACGAAGCACGTTGATTCAGTGGTAGAATGCTGGCCTGCCACGCGGGCGGCCCGGGTTCGATTCCCTGCCGATGCATCCTTTTTTTAATTTATATTAATGAATCTCTCTTAAATTAGCGAACCGAAGCGTAGCTCGGGTGATTCACTAGTATTTAATAAGTACCACTCAGCTGATATTTTTATGATGAGAAAGGAATCAGGAGAAGTGCTATTCGATGGGAAAGAAATGTTATTATAAATATATTTTATGTAATATGCATACTCTGAATACAAGACCTACAAACAAGAAAGCAAGCGTATAGCCTACTTCAATGAACAGAATGTTTAAGATTTTATTGTGCGAATTAAAATCATCCCATTTGGGTAATATGGACGAATTGGTGAAAAATTTAACGAAATTGAATAATAGAGACATCTACATAAAAAAACTTTTGATGAGTTAAGGCAATTGAGTCTATAAATATGTGTAATGTGTAAACATGTATTAAATGTTTGGTGCACGCAAAATGAGTGAGGGCCCGCAAATACCTAACATCGGCCCTGTATCAGATCACCATGTTGAACTCAATGTTCTAGACAAACTATATAGAGAATTTTTATAAACACACATAAGCGACTTTCTCCCAATAAAATAAAGATGTCTCTTGAAAGTTTTATTTTCCTAACTTCCTAAATATTTAAGAGCTGCTAGCGCCCGAAATGTCTATATTTTATAGCTGCCGCAACCAATTGTTTTTCTGGAGATAATCCGCATCTCAAGTCGCGGTTATCAAATTTATTTTATTCTCCATAAATAATTCAATCAGGGAGTATAAAAATCTAGCCTACTTGTATCGCCCCGTTTATTTGTATTTGCACTCCTAAAAGTACAATTTTCCATTTATAATCTCCGGAGAATAAAAATAAATTTAAAACTGTTTTGATTAACACACTTCAACATGGTTGAAATTCTTTACAACGTTGCTTGGTCTATCCATTTTTTAAAATTATGCATGACAATATTGTATATAAATAGTGCTTACACCACAGGACTAAAGCTAAAGTGTCTTTTAATCTCTCATGTGCTTGTTACCCCCCGACTATGTATCAAGGAACAAGTTAGATACTGGAGATTAAATGACTCATTTTAGCCCATTGCTGTTATTGATCTAAAATATATTTAAAAATCGACATGAAACGAACTAGATACAGCCAACTGCACAGACAGTCAGTCTCGCTGTGTCAGCATTAGTTTTCCGGCAAGTGTGGGCATTTGCGATGACAGGGGACGTCACCGGCTTTGTTTGACATTTCACTTTCCAGCGAGCCAACAGTCCACACTTGCACTATCCAAACAGTTTAAAAGTTGGGCGCCTCGGGTCGCGCGAGAAAATTTCGCCGCCGCCGAGCCGCAGACTCGACCCGGACTATGTAATTCCCTCACATCGATCGCACACCTCGCATTCCTTCGACGTTTTTCACACTGTTTTTTTACCGTCATAACAAATCTGCGGTGGCGAACACGATCGGACCGGGGGAGGTTAGAATTAAAGTTTCATTTCGGTGTCAGCTGGGCTGGTCGGCGCGAACCGTCAAACTTCTATTTAAGGTAGTCGCTAAATCCGGATCAGAATTCACTATAAGGAAGTTTGGTTAACAGAAATAGGACTCCTCGGCCAAACAGTTTTAATATTGTAGTATATATACAGCATTAGACAAAAGCATGGTAATACAGGGAATTCTATAGTAAGTGTAAAGGACACATTTGAAGTGAAGCTTAAAACTCGCCCTAATCTGTACGCTAAATGCTAAACTGAAATTCAATTTCGTCATTTGGTAATGATAATGATATGAGTTTCATATTTCAGCAATACCTCTATTAAGGCTATTGCATTGTAAGGCTATTATCGGCCATATTTTACCATAAAATAGGAGAATATGCTAATATACAAATAACACAAAAATGTATATATTGAGTAGGGGAGACTGGGGAGACAATGGTAATGGGGAGAAAATTGCCATACATACATTTCCTGCTCAGAAACATTTACATGAACGGCCATATTGAGTAAAGAGGAGCTTTTGTTAAGCTTGGTGTAATATTCTGTGTAAGTTCCATAAGCTCTAATTTACTAGCAAATACTTATTTTGGAATAACATTCTCACAGCCAGTCTTATAAAGGCTACTAATCTGATGTTAACTTTAATTCGCTGTTAAAATAAACAAAGGCGCATCAAAATTTGTTTACTAATGAAAGGAATGTCATAAGCACTACCGTTTTGATGTGCTTTTGTTTGTTTTAACAACGAATTAAAGTTAACGTCAGATTAGTGGCTTTTATAAGACTGGCTGTCAGTGATGTAGCTTTGTTAGTTTTAAAGTTAGGTTCTGTTTACAAATATATTGGTAATTTGCTGGTTTTTTTATGCAAGGCGCCAAATTCCAAAAACCTAAGCACTTTGTTTTGTATTACCACTGAAAGTGGTTTTTGTTGTTTAAATGAGCTTTCTTTAACAAAATTAAAATTAATTTTCTTGTCTAGAAGCTAATTTCATAATCAAAATAGTCTTGTGTTTAAAGTATCATACTTCTAAATATATAATATATATTATATATTTTCTTTAAACTATCTAAATATATAACATACAGGGTGATTCATAAGTATAGTCATTAAATTAAATGGGCGTATAGTGACCTTAATGGAAGTATATTGCACTAGAAATTAATTGCTTCTGGAAGAAAATCATATTAAGGGTGCTAAATCCGTAAGAAAACATTAACCTATTGCACCAAATGGTGATTGAAATAACCAAACAACTGTTTTTGTTCCTGAATTCTATTCAAATTCGGTCATATCGCAGCCATATGTGCGAACTTTGTAAATAAAAGGTTATTCCAGTGACCGTCAATCAGTTTAAACAAGTGTTTTATTTTTTGGTGAAATTATTAATTTTTGACGTATAGTTTATTGTGCAACGTTGTTCTGTTTGATATCCGCTAACTACCCTTACATTTAATGACCATACTTATGAATCACTTTGTATAATGTATACGCTTCCGATTGCACCACGATCAGATTTTACATTATCAAAAGTAAATGACCTGGAGTCTTTTCGATAAAAAGTGTCCATTATCTCCCCAGTCTGCCCTACCTAGTATGGAAACCTATTAACCTAAGAATGAGTTAATCTGTATTGTTTGTTCGCAATAAATTGTTAAAAATTGGATAAAATACCTCTCGGACTTTACTTAAATTATACGAGGGAAATTTTTTACTCATTTCTATTCTACCAATTAAATAAGTCTTGTAAATATTTAAAGTGGTGGTCACATTTTTTGTTCAAATTTAATTCAACGTTGCATTCTTTATCAATTTAGCCTTTCACTCATACACATTTATTCTTTCCGTCAATTTATAATGCATTTTGTAGACAACTATTTCCCGTGTTAATATTATTCTGGTCGTACTAAAACTGGACTTTTCCTAAACGGAAAGTTACACCTCAAGTAGAGGAATTCGCTAGAAAGACCTTCACAATGTAAGGATTTGACTAAACGGAAAGACTGCCGGTTCTTTAGACAATTTAACCGGTTTTCATTAAAATCAAACTGGACTGTAGTAAACTATTTAATCACTTGTTTTCACAATGTTCACATAGATAATTAATCAATTATTTCGAGGAAATAATTACAGCACTTGAATCTTATATTTAGCGTTTGTTTAATTTCTTAAATCATTCCTAAAAATAATCGCAATTTTTATCTTTAGTTAGAATTGCCGAAATTTATAATACAGCACTTTTGCTATTAATCTTACAAGAGATTTGCAATAGTTCAGTTATGGAACAAACTATGATACCACAACCTCCGAAATTAGTAGTAATTTCCTCCAAATTTCTTATATTAATTAAATTATCTGTACGTGCATTTGCATTCTCGATTTTTGAATGAAAGGTAAACCAAGTCCACAGGCACTTAGGCTTCACGGTGGAGCCGTTGTGTTACCTTGAAGCTACGTGTATGTGTATGTTTATGTGGGGTATTGTTAGACTCATAGACTTTTGCTTTATCATATTTAAAAGAGAGTAAAGCTGCGCGTGCGCGTCTGTCACGCTGGATCGCCACCGCTCGGACTTGCTTCGGCGATCGAGCTCACTTCCCTTCATAATACAACGATAAGCATGTGTATTACGTAGTATTTCTGGCCGAGCAGTTAAGGCGCCTGTGTATAAACCAATTTCCTTTGTGAACATAGGTTCGAATCTTACCAACTGCAATATTTTTTTCTTTGCGAATTAATGTTATTCATATTACTAAGCGCTTTGTTTATTTAATACAGTAACCGATCTAAATAAGCACTGAAAAATGAGTTTAAGATGGTTGGTGCAGAGGGAAGACTGAAGAAATACGCAAATAGTAGATGCGCCATCCAAAGGCTTAAAGTGATCAAATAGTATTTTGTTCTTATTCGCTATATACTGAAAAGAAATACCCCTAGAAAGCAACTGCTATTGACATATTTCAATAAAAATTCCCTGACTTTTACTAATAAGTATCTGTGATAAGCCTGCCAAGTACGAGCTACTTTAAGGGATTATTCAAAATTTGTGTTTAATTTATACATACATATTTTTATTTAGACCTACATAGATGGTTTGTTTTTATAAGAAAAACCATAGTTACTATTAGAAATACGTAGTTTAATCTCCTTTAGAGCGGCCATATATATAACGTTCACGCTTTAAGCATAGTATAGTAGAGTTCCTAAAGGCGAGTCTGTGATTTATTTCATATACTAGTAAATTAGTAATATTTTGATTCTGTAGTAGCGGATATTTCAACAATGGATGAAGTACTTATAGGCAACTTATATATTTTTGAAAAGAGATTTTAAGCGCTATAAAATAAACACATAATATATAGGGTGTTCCATTGAAAAGAAGGATACAATAAGTCAAAAAATTCACCCGTGATGCTCAATTGTTTCTTTAAGTAGCAAATTCGGACGGTTTGGATGATACCCTACAATTTATTTGATTTTTTTTTCTATCTGGAATAACAAAGTCGCTAGAAGCTGTCAAAATTTGCTGAAACACCCTGTACAGGTTACCTTCTTGCAATTTATTGCCGAATCCCATGGTCTTTCATTGCTTTTGCTTTACAGATTAATATATAGATACATGAATCATTACTAATTTGCGGTATCATTCGATTGCCATCTAATTAATAATCGAAACTATTTCTTTACGCGTACCTATATTGCTATGATGAATAAAACTACAAAAACAATAATAATTAATTTAAAAAGTTGCTCTTTGAAACCGCTCAATAATTTAACTATTATTATTTGTAAACCACAGCCTGTATCCTTATTAATTCTCAATTTGCAAATATATTGCCTCACACCTTTTTTAATTTTTAATCTATCAGTTGCCCGTTGTATAATGACACTTATAACCTTCAGCTCTTTCTTTTAATAAAACCTGCTGCTCGGCAAAAAACAGGGCCAATAATTTATCAATCGCCTTTGGAAATGAATAGCTAAAATTAGGGAAGCCATAAAAATTCGACGATTTACAATATCGCCCGTCATTAGAGGAAGGATACATGACTAGGCCGCATCAATTTCCCTAAGAACCTAAAAATAGTCCCGAATTCCTCCGTATGCGTGATTACAGCGAGGTTATTTCGCTGGATCAAAGCTAACAAGAGAATCACTGCCGTGGTAGAGTACATACGGAAGCATTAACACATGAAAAAGGCAGAAGTGCGGAGTTTTCCGGTCGGTTTTATCTTTTGTTGCCCGATGTTTATCGCAGTCAAACCGTGTTTTCTCGAAATGAGTCATTGTCGGCTTCGGGCACGTGCCGGTAGTGCAATAATTGTAAAATTGATATGAATTTTGTTCATACTCATGGTAGCTAATAATTGTAGTAATTCATATTTTTCTTTTAGGTGGATAAGGAGAGACTAAATCTAAAACTAAAACTAAAAAATGCCTTGCATTTGATTACCCTTTTTTATTCCTTGAAAATGTATCGATTAGGTAGCCACAAAGAAAACGAATGTCAATTTCATCTTAGGTCTTAGATTTTTTTATTAAACGAGTCTATAGACTCATTCCGATTTGGTGTGCTTGAAAAACTGTCGAACTCGAGAAATCGGAAATTTCGAAAAAATGGCGAATTTGGTTAATCTCGTCTCGAATATTTGAGATCCAAAAATGTCAATCTGGATCTCGAATTTCTAGATAAGACGAGAACAAATCGAGAATTATCAATTTGTGATATACTTATCGACAAGACATAAGACATTTCTGAACAGTCCTATAAACCTAATTTAAGTGTGCTGAAGTGGTTAATTAATTTTATTTATCAAAAGCTTTTTACTTATTATTGCTGAAGCGAATTTTAAGATTGTATGAAATCTGCAAATCGTCTCTGAGGCAATGTTGACCAACTTTCAACGACACTAGAAAGGGGACTAGTTTTATTTAAGAATTATGCCGACATAGGGGTGCGTTTTCTCCCTCTTTCTAAAATTGGATCGGAAATCGGTGTCTACCAGTGCCTTTGATTTTTTTGTTAAAAAACGATTATACATGTTACGGAAGGATGCAATACATTAAATAAAACTTTAATATTTATTTAATCTTTTATAATATTTAGAGTTGGCTTTCTTTACTTCAACTTTTAATCCATTTGAAAGAGCATTTTAGACGCTTATCAACGATCTTATTATTTTTACAAAATTTTGAAACACTATCGATGAGTTTATAGTAAGCTTATGGTTAGTTATAATACCAGTTATTATTTCCTAATTAAGTTTAGTAAGTACCTAGTTACTATTTGTGAACCCTAGAAGTTCTATTATATTTCATCTTTTTGGCTAAAAAGGCCTGTACCAGATTTACAATAAAATTACATGCAATATTAATATTATTGTTTAATTCTCACCTTATGTTTAAATTTAGTCATTGCACTTGAAGTAAACAAAGAGAAGGATGTCTATATGTAAATTTCAATGTGTAAAACAAGGACTGATCTTGCCATGTGAGTAGTTAAAAATGTCTACTTTAAACGCGAGATGAATGTATGAACCGATTTTTTTAAATATTGATGAAATAATCTTTTATCTAAATTGACTTTTGTAGAGTTAACGAATATGACAGGTTTCGCAATTTATAGAGTCAAATTCGCCGATGCGCAATAAACCTCTTAAAAAGTCCTACAGGATTAGAACGTCAACTTTTAATGTATTTTTATAATAAGCATCGAAAACAACACTGTAAGAATCGAAGTTTCACTCTTACAGTCATATAACTGCTTTGGTGGACTGCCTGGATCTACTGACTGTCCGTTCCACAACTGAAGTAAGCTGCTGAGCTAATTTGACTCAAAAAATTGCGTGACCTAAAGTTAAATGTGTTATATCTGTTTAATTGTAGTTTTTCTGTTATTTATGGTACGATTAAGCAGTAGAAAAAAATATTAGAGATGTAATACTATGAGTTACTATGAGAAAAAGTCCTAATGGAAATATAGTTTATTTTTACTAATGATGGCGATGCAGCTTCTTGAATTTATTAATATTACATACGTTTATTCTTTTTTATGCTATTTTTCTATCAATTCCAATGATGAATATAAGCCTCCTCTAGTTTTTTCTAACTTTCTCCCCACACCTATTCTGCATGTATCTAAGATCATCCATCCATAGCTAATCGTTAACCTTAGTTTTGTATCTGGCCCAATGGGTGGTATATCTCCAACATATGTCCTTTCGTGGCTTTTTTTGTTTTTATTATTTGTTCTAAATTGCTGAGAGGCTAAGAAGCAAGAGTTGAATAATCTTTCTGCAGTAGCGAGATTTTCTGCTTCCTCAGAAAAGAGGATAGTTTTGCTCGTTCCAATGTCCTGGTCCCGAATATAGATCGAAAAACCACCCGACAAAAAACCAGCACATAAAACCTCTGGAAAAAACACCTTGTATAAAATCCTCCTGATAAAGAAAACCGGATTAACCCGCCCTCCACGGACTAACAACCCTCCAGGACTAAAAACCCACCCGGATAAAAACCCTGGACTGAAAACACACGAAAAAGAATTAACAATTATGTGGGGTCCGTGGACAATTATTAATTATTGTTATTTACAACCTAACGTTATTACTGGTGGCACTTAAAGTGTTCTAAATAATTTTCGTTATATTCTTGGCAAAATTGTTTCAGGACGAGGGGGGGGGGTGCCAAATTTGATATGTCATTTCTCTTTTGCTGCAGTAATTATGGGTATTTCCATTTAATCCCATCGAAAATAGGACACCCTAAACACATAATATGATGGGAGTTTTATCAGGAGGGTTTTTGTAGTTAAATTTTTCTGTCCAGGGGTTTTTTGTCCGGGAGGTTTTTAGTTCGGGGGTTTTATGTCCGGGGTTTTTTATCCAGAGGTTTTTCGTCCTGTTACGTGTGGTCCCATAACTGATATTTCTTGTTGCTCGTTGTAGCAAAACTTCGTGAATTCGTCTTTGATAGTCTGGAGCTAGTGGACTTTACCCTAGTATGGCAGAAATGGTATATTTGCTGTATGGGAAATTAATGATTAAACAATTCTGCTCGTTAGTTATTTGAACAGCAATATCAAAAATGATTGAAATTGATACTTTGTGTATTTGCTTTTTTTATGCCCTTCAGTTTTAATCCACTTCTATAAACAAACCGATTGGCCTTTACCTCATATGTCAATGTCAATGTCAAAATCCTTTAATTTTGCTTGGGTGGGGGGAGTAATGTAGTGAGCGATCTATGCTCATTGCACTACCATAGTAACCAGTTGTTATAGTAATATTAGTTTTTATTTATACAAATGTAAAACAACGCACTCTTCAAACTATATACTTATTCTCAAGTATTAATGGAAGTACATGTTATCCTATACACATACCATTGATACAGTACAATCTCAGAAAAAACATTTAGGTGTTGTGTCACTAAATAGACCAAATATAAAGCAGCTCTATCTTGATGTTAAACCATTGTCGCATCAATTACTTTTCAACAAACTGTATTTTCATTATCAGTAAGCATCAACCATGTGGCCATTTGAGCTAACACTTTCCCAAATGTTTTTTCCTCTTTAACGGCTGTATCATGCCGTACTTTTCGCACTGTTCCGTATTCAAAGTCCAAGTCCAAACTATGCCTAGAGTTTTGGAGCTGTGTCAATAGTGCAGTTCGATTACTTTGTTAATCACTCTAAACTATGGCCATAGTTTTAGAGCTGTTTTAATAGTACAGTTCGATGAGTGTGTTCATCAGTCATCCTTTATTTTTATGCCGTCGTAATTCAATTTTTTAAACTGGTACTTTAGTCTACGTGAAACGTCAGTAAAAGATTTAAGAGAAATTTGGTAAATAATATAGGCTACCTACATGAAATTTGGCAGTTTTTAATTTTTGATGTAAAATTTTAATGGAATAAATTCGAACGGAAAGGGTTGCATTTGCGGTCGTCGTACTTGCGGTCAGGGTAATTATCATTGCACATGCCATCAACGGAACATATTTTTACAACTTTCTAAAATCTATTCTTTGTGTGATTATTGCTAACACTTTGTCTCACACTTTATCCAGGGTTGAAACTGATAATGTTAATTTAGAAATTAATATTAATGTTACCAAAGAAAAACACAAACAGTTGGATACAGTAATAGGCTACAAGAACTTAGAAGCCTCCTATACGCAGACTACGTTATATTACTATCAAACACCAAGAGCAAAATGCAAAGGCTAGTAAATATATGGACAGAAGAAATAGAGAACATGAATATGAACGTGAACATTAGTAAAACAAAAACTATGATTGTAAACGAAAAACATAAAGACGAGCAAAACAATAAAGACATAAAATGTAAAAACAAGAAACTAGAAAGAGTATCGACCTATGAATTTCTAGGAAGTATGCTAACGGAAGACGGAAGAATGGATGCAGAACTAGCAAATAGAGCAAATAAATCGACAAGAATTTACTATACCATAAATAAAACAATACTAGGCAATCAAGACATTGATATAAAGGCGAAAAAGAAAATACATAATATGATAACAATACCAACTATAACATACGCCTGTGAAAGCGGGCAATAAGGAAAAAATCTGGTGTGATACACGCACACAACTTCCTTTTACAGTGATCTTATAATTAGCCAAAAATTTGATTTAAAATTTTTAAGCATTTGTCAAAAATTTTCAAAAATTACAAATATTACAAAAACGGTACAAAATAGTGTTAGTTCAAGAGACAAATTTTCTCTAGAATTTTAAGCTGAATTCAAACATGTAATAATATACCGGGTGTTCCATTTAAAATAGGAGTTAATAAAAACAATAGAAAAAAAACAAAAGAAACCCATTTTAGAAGCATTCAACTGGAAAATCACCTATCTCACGTCAATACAAATTAAAAATGTAATAAAAATGTAAAGTTTACAAAAAATCGTTGGAGCCGTTTTTGAAAAAATCGAAAAAAACTGAAAAATCACAAGAGTAAACACCTACTTCCGGTTATGCGATTTTCTTCAAAAGCTTGCTGTTGCATCTACATAGTACACAAAACTTATATATGAAGTTTCAACGCCATACCTCTTTCCATTTTTGAGATATTCTGTTCACAGACAGACAGACACACACACAGACAGAGAGACAGACAGACCAATGAAAAAAAAAATGTTTTTTGGGATCAGGAGAAGTAAAAACCAATCATAAAGTAATGCTATGGAAATGAAACACCTCAGGAAAAACTAAGTGGGACAGAATAAATAATTAAGACATAAGTAAAATAACCAAACAGGAACCAATAATGGAAAAAATTAAAAAGAAAACTAAACTGGTACTCGCACATAACAAGAATGGAACGTAACAGAATCGCAAGAAGGATAACGGAAGCTGGAAAACCAACCAAAACACAAAGAGGCAGACCCAGAAATAGGAATAGGACTAGAAAAGGGAGTGACAATGGATGAAATGAAAATAATAGCGAACATAAGTCCGGAATTGGAACTGTAAGTTAGCTACAGCCCTAAGAGGGGTAATAGAAAATCACGAATCTTATTAGATTAAAATAATACAGGTAACACTTTTTTTGTGTAATTTGGAATATCTACGTAAATATAAATGCTGAATTAGATAACATTTAAAAAATGGTATATAGTTCAGAAGATTTAGTGCATACGAGGGTAGAGGTACCTATGGTTTATGACATAACTTTTTGCAGTCAAATTTTAGTCAATTCTGGTTAGATATTCGAAAATACTTTTTTTACATAAACAAAGCACTTTTGTTTGGAATCACTGAGAGCAGTAGTTTGTGAGGAAAGTTAAGCTAAACATTGAATTTTGCTACGTTAGCAGTAGATATCGGTTTTTCCCTTAACTCATTTCAAAGCTATAGCCCCCCTAAGACCCATTACCGGACCTGTTCATAGATTTTTTTTATTATTTTGAGTCATAGAATACGCCCTGGCGTTTATGACATGTTACGGTATTACATTCTGTATAATTTTATAGACGGTAGATTAATTCATAATAGTTCAAATACTTATGAATTTAGTTTTTGATCGTATTTTACCATTTATTTGTTAATTACAATAATTTTTCAGTATTTAGCGGACGATTGCCTTTGCTTAATCAAGTGATAATAATAATACACAAAAAAGCACGTATGGAGCTGGACGATAAGAGTAAATTTTAACAAACACAATAAAAACATCTGACCGCAAATGCCACTTCCATAATAGTAAATTTTAAGATATACTTATAACTGTTTGGCATTGATCATATATACAACGATCAATAATTACCATAACCGCAAATGCAACGACCCCATCTCTGACGACACTATCGAACGATTATTTATTTATTAATTTATTTATTTATGATACAAACAGGATTGCTCCCACTACAGTATCCACATTGCAACACTTAATAGATGAGTAAAACAATTAATAGTCTGATTACATTGATGCACTAGAACACTATTATATTGATTTTGATGTGATGCGCTTGTGTCACTGCTTTTGTCGTATTCAACAGAATGTTAAACGGAATTTCTAACAATTATTCTGAAAGAGATTTCAGAAAACCTGGCAATTGCTGAACGCTACAGGCCGCTTCATTATTTATGGCCAGGCATGGAAAAGATCAGATTCTGCTGCAATATGTAGCACCTGAGGAAAGACTAGCATAGCTGCCGCACGATAATTTCAAAAATATACATATGTATATTTATTATACGATACGCTGTTATTGTGCCGCCGCGGTACAAGATATTTCTACACTTCCAGCTAGGCGGAAACTATTAACATCAATGATATTATGCATATTACAATTTTATGAGCTTGATTACTACAAAAACAGCGTTGTTGTTATTTTGTATTTTTATTCGACACGCTATATTTACCGGCAACGCATTGTTGCAGTGCACCGAACTGTGCACCGAGCGCCTTTTTCGAAAATCCCAGCGGCGTCCTCGATCAAAATTAGTATGCACAAACATTCGAGCCAGAATTTGATATCTTGTCACAAAACACGGACCTACCTTGCGCCGGCCCAGACGAATCTTCGTTTTCTCCCATTCGCGCCCAGGGGCCCACCGAAGTGATCGACTGCGAAAGGGTGCAAATGCTCGCATTGTCCACAATAAGGGTAGTTAAATGGTTAAAATTTCGTAAGGGATGATCCGGGAGAAGGTTCCCTGGCGCCCCGACGAGTTCTGGCCGTGGCCCAAAGGAACCTTTGCCGAAATTTGCCTGCCCCGCTGCAGTTTTGATAAGAAATTGTCCTTTTGTGGACATATTTGGGCCAGGACGGGAACAATGGGCCCATAACGAACCATTCTGGGCCCGGCCCAGGCAGGTAATAATGAAATTTAATCGCGGACTGCCTCGAAGTCGCGTTTTTGGTAATTCTTTATTAGCGCTGGGAAGAATTAACCGGGGGTTTCTCTGGCGACAGGGGGAGATCATGGCTGCAGGGATGGTGACTTTAATCTGGAACTCTAGCTAAGCCAAAGGGAAAACTAATGTAGTAGGAATTACTACAATTGTATAGAATGTTACTGCTACTATAATATGTTAAGAGCACAGATGACTTCTGCTGCATCGATTTGTTTTATTTTAAATTAAAACCATGAAAATATATTTGTTTAGACTTATCACAGTATTTTCTTTAATTTTACCAAACAGATTATTACACATGGAAGGTTGATTTTCCGAATTTTGTAACACGCTTTGGTTCCGTAGTTGTACCTGAAGCTCGGTATCAATCATCAAACTTCCAAATTTATGTACCAGTAAATTAATGAAATTTATCATATCTGATGAAGCATCAATGGCTAACGCATAAGTATACATTAATATGTGTTGGTATTGTGAGTCACAATATTTCGTTTGAAAAAAAAATCACATTAAGAATCAATCGTTGATATAGTGCTTATAGTAGTTACATTTATCAAAATATTGTGAAAATTAGCATCATATATAGCTATAGTATATGTATAAATGATCTCCACAGCTAATTCGGTTATTTCTCACATCCCAAACGCTATCTGTATTTGTCTTCCCAGTCATTGTCGAGACGACCCCTTTCTTGCATGTTGTTTGTATTTGTTTATTCCACGCATTGGGAGGTCCTAATTCTTTTCTTGCACCTTGTCACTTCCATACTTTCTTCGGTAGCCTTTCTTCTCCAAAACGGAACGGTGTTCCGATTCGTGAAATTACGGAAAACATCGTTCTATTTCGTGGAGTTGTTGAAAATACTGTTCCGATTCCTTATAAACATTAAGATTTTGGTCCCGGTTCTTCCGGAAAATAATATTTAGACAGTGTAGTATTTTTGTTTTAAAACTGCGACTGTTTAACTCACCACTGTCGTTCAGTTATTCAGTTTTCTTCTGCTTGGGTGAGATGCTTTGTAAGTGTTAATTTAATAATACCCCTCATTCTTGTTCGGTGAGATGCTGATAAAGTTTTTAATTACAAAATAATTTATTTTATTTAACTTTTAGTTATATTTTTCAGAAATATAATTCAAAACGGGGGACTAAACTGAACAACTATTAAAAAACCGGTTGAAAACTGTAACAAGCAGCGAAAATGATCTTCTAACTGAAGCTACTCCACCAAGTAAGAAAACCAAACAGGATTTAGTAGAAAATGACAACTAGATACTAATTCTAAAAAATACAGTAGGTTGTTTAGTCTACAACAAAGTGATAGATTTGGGAATATTTTCTGATAAAAATATGCGACTTTCTAAAGAATGGCAACAATGTTGTTCCAAACGGGAAGACTACAAGCTCCAAGAATACTTACTAGAAAACAAGAAAGAAGTTGACACTAATATTGAAACTAGCGCAAAGAGCAATTTCTAACTACATAGAGAATTTTTGGAATACAGAATTATAAAATATCAGCTACAATCTGTAAATGCAAATGAGAAAGATGTAAATATGAAGGAACAAAAAAATGGCAAACACAATTTTTTGTAAGAATTCTTCATTTAATGGCTGATGCTTTGGGTAACCTATCATATCGATCAATGCTTTTACATTTCAAAGAAATGTCACACTCAACAAAGTTGATCAATCAGTGGAAACAACAATGCGAGTTTTCGATTCTATGGAAAATGATTATCGTCCTTGGCTATCAAAAGTGAATTCTAATAAAAATGTGAAAAAGTAAAGAGCTCTTCCTGACCTTAATTTTAAAACTATTACTGTTAGCCAGTTTCTGAGATCGTCAGCTAATAATCTTTGGAATAGAATCATCACTAGTAAATCTTCACCTATCACACAAAATGAGAAAGAATACATACTTGGAATATAATTCCAGAACATGAAAACATGACCAATAATGGCGAAAAAGTAAATAAATATAAAACATGGTGAACACAATGTTCACACATTTTGCAAGGTATTCAAATTTAATGAAAAGATATTATTCGTGGATTGAAATATTTTAAAATAGATGATAAAACTAATGTTCAACAAACAACATTTGAAACTTCTCTCCAAAGCTGTGGCCACAATTCCAATTTCAACCAGTGAATGTGAAAGAAATTGTACAAAGACTGAAATATTGACTTCGCAGGGATGTAATCTTATAATTTTTTCGTAATATTTTTGCGAAACTTTATTGCAGTGATTACTATTTTAATACTGCAGCAAACATAAATATGTTTTGTTAACTTTGGAACGTTTTTCTTTTTTTTTTGTATTTTTGTTTCCTTACAAAATTTTTAGTGGTATTTCGAGTGCTACTTTTGGAGGATGCGTCTGTTTCTCTTCACTTCTTCTGTTATACTTTATGCTACTCTCATTCTTCTTGTTATTTCGTTATTAGTAACTTGTTGTATGCTCTACAACTTCTACGTGGAAAATTCAATTCTATTGTTTCTAATTATTTAAAATATTCCATAGAGTAGTATAATTGTCTCTTTGTTTTATTGAAGTATATGTAAGGGCCGCTTTCTTAATATGTTGTTCTGAATTTATGTATCATATCACGTTTCTGTTGACCAAATTTACCGTAGCCTCGGTGTACGATTGCATCCATCCAAACAGCCATAAATAGAGACGAGTAGAGAAGAAAGATAGATGGATTTATCCTAGACGATTACATGTCACGACGCTCGGAACTGGCACTACGACTACGAAGAAGATAAAGTTGGAACAACTTTTAATAGTGTTCTTATGTAAAAGATGAATTTATTTTGTTTTGGAAAAGAAATTTTTTTGGAAAGAGGAATACATTATAAATGTGTCCTTTATCAACAGTATTATATAAACTTATTTCGAATAAAATAAAATTACAATCTTGTTTATTGACCCTCGATAGCAGGCGTAAAATGGATTTTATGGCCCTAGGGCCTTCAACGTTGCTAAGCAGTATAAAACAAGCGCCAACAATCTAGTATAGCTCCAGCACAACGATGACGCAGTAGTCTGAGCCAGAATACTGAATCCTTGAATTTTGTCAATTTTTAAAACCAAAATAAAATAAGTTGTATGTACCCCGTACCTAATCAGGATTATAGCTCTCGTCGCGCTTTAAACATTCCCTCGTGCTATAATCTATTATGCCCTTAATACATAAATAATTATTATCTTAAAACTGTATACGTAGAGAGTGATTCAATACCGCATTTAAGTATATCAGGAACTGGTTTTATATGCTAAAATAAGTCACTAACCTTCCAAGTGATTAAAACTGCCACAATAGGGAAATTTTCCCTTTGAAATTGGTAGACGCTGATCATTTTTTCACCTATAGGAAAGTAATCGGTTATGGTAATGCAACAACAATATATTTTGTAGTGCATACTTTTAATATAATACGAGATATGGTTGTTCAGATTGTCAAACTACTGTGTTTAGGGTAATTGTTGTCCATAAATACGTCTTTGCATTCAAATAGTGGTAATAATTCGAACATGTATTTCTTCTTTTTCTCTATCGTTTTATCTTTATGAGTTGGTGGTTCTTAGCTTCCATAATGTAGTCTTTCGAATCTCTTACTTGTAGTCCTCTCTTTGCCAGGATATTATTTATATACTTAGATGCCGAAATTCGACAATTGGGCGAACTTACGTTTTGGGCAGTTCTCGGTCTCAGCATTCCAGTTCGGCAATTGAGCGAATTCGTCATCTGTGCTTAACATATACAAGTGTTCTGCATTTATGGTTACAACTACTTCTCCTTTTCTTTGAAGAAATCGTTGAAAGACTTGTTTTGTCATCTATCTTCTGGCTTTTTGCTATATACCCATACCGTGGTAAGGTAGAAGGTATTAACACGTACTTAAAAACGAAAAACAAACATAATATCAATATAGAACCGGCTGATAAACAATTCACAGTTTTTCATACAATCACCAATCCTTCAGTGTAGTTTCTACGTATTGGTCTATATTTTTGTAGATCGCTGGCAAGATTATAATTTTTTTTCAATAATCATATTTGGTAAAATTTGTATCTGGTAATATAGAGTGATCGAAAAACAAACTCCTCAAGTGACCTGTGATTTTTGTAAAACACAAAATGTGACGTCGCAGTTTCATTCAGAAATGTGAAACGTCAAGCAAACTTTAAAATGCTTTCAATAATATCGTCAAGCTTCTGTCAAGAATACAATTTGAGGTTATAATATCAGGTGAATGAGGACACACGTTCAAATTCCAAGGCATACTTCCAGGAGAAATTTTGTCGATTACAATATTACATTTATTGTAAATTAATAATATTTCTTATTGCATTGCCTGTTTTCTAGAAACAGTAGGTACAATTATAATTCTGAGAAAAAACTGTATAAGTGTACGAACAGTTAGTATAATTACTACAGTGGTATCTATTAAAATATTCTATAACATTTGACTAATGGTCATTTTTTCGTGAACGATTAGGCTTAGAAATTGTTTAATTCGTGGCCTTGTAGTAAAAATCAAAACGCCTTTGGTGTGCCCAACAGCTAAATTAGCATTTAGGGTGGAAACTTTCTAGACGGCTAATAAAGGGTTGAGCGTTGCAGCAGCAACAGATTGAGAGAGAGGGCTTTTGCATATTAAATATGTGATTCTACGCACCCGCAATGTGTCTCTCGTCAACGGCGATATGAATATTAAGAACTGCCGTTTCTTTCTTTACATTTCCAGCGTCTTCAACCCCAATAAACAAAAATATTCTTTCTGTGCCGTATTGATTTTTATCCCCATCTGTGTAGCCAGCCAAGTGTAGTTTGTATGAAATTAGGCATGTGCATTTACAATACCCTGCAGGACTACTGTTTTATATACTAGACACTGTATAATGAATTTGTGTTAGTTTCCACCCTCATCTCGAAGAGGGTGGGTGATTGCGCTTTTGATGTTGCGCCTGCTCCGCCGCGGCTTGGCCGCTCCTCAGGAACGGGGGTTGTTATTGTTCTCCATAAAAACAAGATCAGAATAGGGTGTATAAATTGCGTTTATATATTTTTTTATCAAATTGTGAGGTACCTTGCCATTTTTTAGACAGTTCTGGAGTCTCGCCAATTTAAGCGGCGAGATATGAGAGGGGGCGCGCTCTAAGTAAAATATATCAAAAACACCCTCAGCGTCACCATTGTTCAATTATTAATGAGAAGCGAGAGGACACTCTCATGGAAAATTACTCGAATATTTTTATTGCGATCCTTGCCCCTCTTAAGCCTCTAACAATTATTTGCGATGTGAAAAAAATGTATAACTTAGAATTCATTCCTGTTGAGTTTTATAAACAAAATGGACAATTATTTAACATATTAGACTAGTTTCAATAATATGCATCTGTTACGTCGACAAAATCAGATGCTTTCTTCTAGTTCTAAATACAGCATGCAGATTTGTATAGTTAAAGAATATTAATCTTTTATCGCTGCAAACATATCAACGTCATATGATACACAACGTACATGATTACTTTTTATATATTTAAATTTCAAATTGTGGTGCACCACAGGCAATTGTGGTAGGTCCTCTTCTTTCTTACTTGATTTACTATTGTATCACCCTGATTAACAAATAGCAATTATATTATACTATATGAAGAATATATATATAACGGCGGAATTGCAAATGAATGTTTAGCAATAGTTTGATCTTATAAAGTAAGTTTTGAATAAATATTGCAAACTCTTAAAGTGAGTTCGTTTTCATGATTGGTTACTAAATTGCGTTGGAGTACCTCAGGAACCTGTGGTAGGTCCTCTCCTTTTTTATTTGGTTTAACACTGTGTCAAACTGACTAACAGATAGCAATTATATTATACATAAATATATATAAAATATTAAATATTCATAAATAAATACTGTACACTCTTGCAATGAGTTGGTTTGTGTGATTACTTACTAAGTTATGTTGGAGTACCTCAGGGAAATATAGTAGGTCCTCTTCTTTCATTTTTGCTATAATATTGCTACACTGATTAACAAGTAACGCTTATATATGAAAATTATGCATGACCGTCGCTGAGATTAGTATAAAAGGAGGAACTACAAAGTAAAAAATAGCAAATGAATGTTTAGCAAAAGTTTGGTCTCTTATAAAGTAAATTTCAGGTTTCGCTTAGAACTTTCAATTCTCTCTATGATGTGTAATATTGCCAGACTACTTGGAAACATTAAATACTCCTGAACAAATATTTAAAACCTTTGAAGTGAGTTGGTTTGCATGATTAGCTACTAAGTTATGTTGGAGTACCTCAAGGAACTGCGGTAGGTCCTCTTCTTTCACAGCAATTAGGTATCACCTCTAACAAATGCAAATTTAATGATAAATGGGACAATATCGTTAAGGAATATTGTAAACCATAGGTTTTGTAAGGCCTGAGTAATGGCTGCAAGAATTTAGTTAATTTAGTTGTGTTATTACTAACTTCTCCTCAAAGTGAATATTTTTAATTATTTTCAAAAAAGTCACATATTTATTATTATTTCTTAAATATTCCTTTGGTATGAGTCATCCTGCAACTACCATGGAATTTAAAGAAATTGGTGTGTACATTGCGTCAGTCTACACTCTAACGACGAGCTTATGTTAAAAAATTGCCATAGGGGAACTTTTCCGATTAAAGTTAAAAATAGGCTACTAACACAAATCCTATCTTGAGATTACTATCATCCCCTCAACTACTATTTACCAGTAGGCACTACATGTTTTGGATTTCGACGGGCACTCTATCAGTACTTATCGCCTTTATTGCCGCAACAATGAAGGTAAAACATTTTTGTAACACCCCAAATCTTATGTGTAGTCCATATCGATTCGAGGGGGAACGGGGTTGTTGCAACGTAAGGTAATGCGGGACTTAATGCGAAGCTACGGCTTAGTGTATATTATTTGTAAGTAAATTATTGATTGTGTCCAATACATAATTATATGGCGAGGGAGGTGGGGGTGATTAAGGCGGCCTCACGATTGGTCGCTGGGGTTGAAAAAAATGACTCACGCAGGGTGTAAAGTATTGACTAAACAATTAGCGCTGCCCTTAACTATATTTTATATTATTAGCCGTGCCGCTGGCGGTGATTGCTCGCGAAGTAATTTAAAAGGAACCGAGCGACTTGTGCCTAATAAGACCATGTACAGGTGGACATTAAATATTCCTTTCCCGCTCGGGACTTGCCTATAAAGCAGTCTAACGATGCAAATGTCGGTGGCTGTCTCGAGGCCGCAATTTTCATAATGTTTTTCAAGTAGGGTACATATTCAAAAAAGTCCACGTGTGTCCCACGTGTGGATACTTTTTTATGCACTGAAGTTTGGCGCAACAACATAATCCAGGCTCCCGACAGGTGAGTGGTTGGCGTACACACGCGATTTGCGTGGAGCAATATGCAAAAGGGGTGCCATATTTAAAATATCAATGTTCACGCGCCCACTTCTCTATTCAGGCGATTATTATTATTGTAATTCGCCGCACTAGACATACCTACCCTTAGTAGCCGTTTTTTCACTCGGTATGCTAAAGCTATGCTAATCAACCCTATAACTACATGGGATATGCAAATCGCCGCAACTAGCACCATATTCAAATGTGCAGTTGTCGAAATGTGTAGCCCGCACTTTTAATCCTTTGGCCAGCTCCTCCATCGTGCTGGATTCCTGTAAGTGTGCCCGACATCTTGCGGATTTGGATCGTGGCCGACACACGAATGCACAGCGAAATTTTTATGATGCAGCACGCTTGGTCCTTCCGAATTTGCATTACTGCAAGGAGTGCTCGGAGACCCCGAATGTAATTACGGCCATGCGGCTGCAGTGCCCTTGCCCAAGATCGGTATCAATATTTAAATTGGAATTGAAGTCTGTAGCATAGTTTACATAAACAGAGAAGAGCATATTTATTATGGCATACCTATAATTTAAAGCAATTAGTGCATCAGGAAGATTGTTGAATGGATTATCATGTGGATCCATCATATGGCAAACTTTTCCATTCCATTATTTATACTTCATCTTAATCTAGCACACTTAGTTTTGTAAATATAATTGAACTGGATAACTCTTCGTTCCTGTTCTTCTTGATGGATCCTTGCTAACGTATCCAACATCTTGAGTTAGAATCGTGACTGACACATGAATGCTGCAGTGAAGTTTTTATGATGCAGCACGATTTTGCATTATTACAAGGCGTGCTTCAAAGAAAAACCCCACGTAGTTATGGCTGCAGATCCCTTGCACCAGATCGCTATCAATATTTAAATTGGGACTGAATTCTGGAGGATAGTTTACATTAACAAGAAAGAACATATTTATCTGACTGGGTTTCGAAAAGAGATATTTTGGCAACCCTGACTAGCCTTGTCTCAGGCCATGTTCCTACATGGAATGAAGGACCCGAACTTTACTCTTTACTTACAATTTAAAATAATTAGTGCATCACGAAAAGTTTTCAATGGATTATCAAGTGAATTCACCATATGGCAAGCTTTTATATTCAATAATTTACACTTCATCTTAATCTAGCACACTTAGTTGTGTAGATTGCATTGAACTGAGCAACTCTTCATCCCTCTTCTTTATGACGGATCTTTGCAAATGCATTCAACATCTTGAGTTATGCTCGTGGCTGACACATCAATGCCGCAGTGAAGTTTTTATGATCCAACACGTTTTCCATCACGTTTTTGCATTATCGCAACAAATTATTTCGAAGCAAAGACACATCCATAGTTTAATTGATATATTAGGACGATGATTGGATGGATTATCATTATTGAACCATCATATGACTAACTTGTTCATTTCACTGTTCATCGCATTTCATTCTGTTGATCTGTTAATGCGACACCTTACCTCTTCGTTTATCTTCGTCTTGTTAAATTCTTAACCTAACACCTTACTGATTTGGATCGTGACTAACACAGTTTATGATGCAGCACGCTTGGTCCTCACGAATTTGCATTACTACAAACGGTGCTTCGAAGGGGCCCCGAATGCATTGCCCTTGCCCAAGATGGGTATCAATATTTAAATCGGTTTTGAAGACTGATGGATGTTTGAATTATAAAACTGTATTGATGGCGATCATGCTAATCCATCATATAACAAAGTTTAGTCTTCCCTATTTGCCCATTCTAACCAGAAAAGGAAATTATTCCAGTGATGATTCTATTCTCCCAGAAGTAACATTGCTGGATCCCTGTAAGTACAACTAATACTATGCAGATTTAGGTCGTGGTTGATCCAAGAACGTCACAACAAAATTTATATGAACCAGCTCGCTCTATCCTTCTGAATTTGCTTCTTATACACCCCGAATATAATTATGGCTATACGGCTGCAATGGCCTTCCCCAAGATCGGTAGCAATATTCAAATATGTTTTGAAGACTGATGGCTGCTTTGATTTCAACAGATGGATATCCCATTTCATTGTCTCTCCGTGTTGGTATTTCCATTTCAATACAACGTAGTTAACTCTTCTGCTTTGAATAATCGTGTTGTATCCCTTTGTACCTACCATCTTGCAGATTTGGGTCGTGACTGGAACACGAAAGCCACAACCAAAATATTTGATGCAGCACACTTGATCCCTCCCGATTTGCATTACAGCAAGGAGTGCATATGATATACCCCTAATGTAATTATAGTCATGGGGCTTCAATACCCTTTCACAAATTTCGTCTAAATATTTAAATCATATTTGAGGTATTGTAAAGGGTTTAAATAGAGAAGAATGTTTTGTTGAACTATTAATGGTAAGATTGTCCTTGTCATTTGCTGACTATACTACACTAATTCTTCTTTGACCTACCATACTAAAGTACTATGGCTATCAGTTATGTTTGGTTTATACTTTCAAACATTAAAAATAAGTATTATTTCTATGGCCTGGCCGTAATTTGTTATAGGTAAATTAAGTTATACAAAACTGTTGTGATGAATTAAGGATTATGCTGATACATCATATTTATGGTAAGACTGATTAGCAAGAACAAAGCAATTTACTCTTCTTTCAATATTTTATCTTGTTCTGCTATTTCATATTAGTCTGTCAGAGCGTCTAATTGGTTTTCAGGTGTCTAGGACCTTTTCAGATTTAATTATGACTGTTGTATGCTATCTGCAACTACCAAATATATCGACTTTTTGAATTTACCCAGTGGTGGCTCGAGGATAATTGCATTTTGAACCCCCTTCCAAAGAAAGATTCCGGCATCACAAATGCACAAGCTAAGAAAACATGATGAACTGAATGGGACATCCCTGTTTCATTAGTCGTTTTAAATGCATAATTCGGGCAAAAATTCATCTCCACCGTTTGAAATACATAAATTCCGGCGTGATTGATGTCCGACAATTTACCAGTACATTTTGAATATAATAAAATAGATTACAGCATAGTTATTTAAGTAACCGTGTTTTAAGACGGTATTGGCAATTTCTGAATATGCTTCGCTGGTGCGGAATTTTTACATCAGTCATTCTACGTGCGAAAGTTGTAATAACAAACTCGACACGCGCGCTGTCGCAGCCGGGGTCAAACTGACACTACTTGAGTGGCTTCAGTTTAAGCTGAGGTGGTTCCTATTTAATGTTAAAAGATCAGATATTTGGCCTACCTTGTTCACCGCTCTCCCCCTGCTGCAATCTATAAACTATGGAAAAGATGAGCCGTTTCGATATGGCCCAATGCGCCCCTGAAACTGTACGATAAGCGCCTGTATCGTACAGTTTGTATTCAAGAAATAAAGTTACTTGTGCTTTGTTTAAGCTTTAAAATGAAAAAAAATGAATACAGAAAACTTTCCTTTTAGAAGTTATTTTTGTAAATGGCTCCTTATAGCGAGTCACCACTAGTTTTACCGTCTTCAAATACAGTTTTGCTATTGCATTTCTTACTTTATTAATTTATACATCGTATTTTTTCATCTTTCGAAAGTATAGTGAATAAATAATAACACATACTAATGCTTCTCATTTTTTGCTGATTTACTATCATAATGCATCAATGGGATATTTGTGGCGTAGTAAAACTTTCATTTCTAAATAGCTCTACTACAGTATATCCAAACCATACTATATTTAATGTTAGTATTTATCAAATGTGTGCCTTAATCCGCTCTAACCGTTGTGTGAAAAGTAATGGCTTTAACCAAATGAAATATTTTTCCAAGAGCACCTTTCGATGTGAAAGCGCCGGATTAGTCCCAACACACAATAACTAACCTAAAAATGCATTAATAAGAGTCGGCTCGTTTCCGCAAGATCCAGCGGTTGTTAATTTACAAGGCCCGATGACATTTACTAAGTAGATTATTAGAGCCCGTGTCCTGGCAAAAATTTATCATTATTAAGTTATACATGCAACACATAATGTAAATAATTTATTGTCCGGAGTCTTATGATTTACGGCAATTTAAAGGTCATTAAAATATTGAAAAGCCATGGAACAAATTACAGCATTCCCTTTATTAATATTTAATACCCCAACTACCAAAGACTTCAAAGACGAAATAATCAATCCTTTGTGTTTAGCAGTACTGGCAGTACTTAAAGCAAACTCCTTTTACGTTATGTTATAAATTCATCGGATAATAATAGCGGGCGTAACTAGAAAACGCTGCAAAGGAATTTCATGCTTTGAAACTAATAAGTTTATTATGGATATCGATACTGGTATTTGAAAACCCACGCGGTGTGGGAGATAAAGCGGCAATTACTTCAATTTTTTCATAATTATTTATTTGGTTGCCTGGAAACGAATGGCCAAAATATGCAAATAAATCTTAGCACTTACAGGTTGTTTCTTTCGAATTAGAGTCAACTATCGAATAAGTTGGCCGGCTTTGCATAAATCACGAATTTTATTTCTTTTTTATCGCCTGGCACGAAATATTTACATAAAAAACGAAACAAAATTGATAGCTGTAGTAATTTAATTAGAAATCAAATACTGCAGCTCAACCACTATCAAGCTATCAAAGCAACAGCAACAATGACAGGCATTTCTGCCCTGAGCTTCATCAGGAATGATTATTATAAATAGCCATTCAAACCTGAAGCAAACGATCACATTGGTATTTTGATATAGGCACATTGGAAATATTCGAAGTGTTTGCCTTGTATT
>OW679199.1:48185279-48412429 GCA_940337035.1 Agriotes lineatus
TTCATCTGTTTGCTTATTTCTCTGTCCGTCTGTCTCTTGGCGGTATAGCTTAAAAACTATTTGTTGGAGGAAAACAACATTTTTATGAGAATTATAAGTATATCTGGTTCGAAACCGCATATGCTTCCGGTCAAATATATACAGTGTGAGTACATTAAAATGTCTATCTTTGCTTTAACGCCTGTGTAGTGGAGCCATAAATCGCAATAACTCGTTGTCAACAGTTAGCGTAAGAATTCCAAAGAAAGGAAGCTCGCCTATAAAATAAACAGTGCCAGTCCGCAATAAATATTTGTGAAATGCAAGCAGTTAGCTTAAGTACCATTAGAAAACTTTCTAGCAAACGGATGCACGCAGTTAAAAAGGTGATTTGTGCGCGGAATTCAACGGAGAGAAATTATTCAACTTCCCTCGAACTAAAAGGGTTTCTTAAAATACACTTTTCTAAATCAGAAGCGAAAGTGAAGTCACAATACAAAACTGCAGCTGTAAAAATCTAGTGAATTTCAAGTGGTGTCATAAACTCATAAAACCTCCAACCTTTGCGTCCCAAGTGAAAGTGTTGTACCATTGTTGTGACTAGAATAGAAAATCCTTTTTGTATATTGTGTAAATTGTGTAACATGGGTATATAAACCAGAGCGATGGGGTTGAACGGGATCATTGCACATCAGGTCTTCGCCTGTTAAACCACTTTGGTTAAACAGACACGCAAAGAGTCAATTCCTCAATGCGTTTAAAATTAATCTCATACTTACTGAAGCATTCACTTTGGATGTTTCAGGAGCTAAGTGTCAGATCCACAAACGCTCACATGTATGCTGATTAACAAGACCTATTCGATCCACACTTGTAATAGTATAGTAGCAAATCCGCACATTTAATTTTATGTCTGTAATCCGTTGCGTTAAATAAAGAATATTAAAAGTGGTGTAGTTATTCGTGTGTGTAATTTCTAACAAACACCTTAACCACCCACCTTAATAGGAACGGCCCCATAAATTTAACTCGTCGACTGGGAGTCTCAAATGTCTTAATAACATCAACAAGCAGCCGCGAGCCTCACTTGGGTCAATCAAGTACATACGTAGAAAAGGTTATATGAGTTATGAATAACGTATTATTTACAGAATTTCGATCACTCGCAGGTCGCTGAGACGCGGCACGTAGTACATATCAGGATGAGGTTATTTTTCATCCAAATACTTGGAACGAAAACCGAGTTACACAGGTTATTTCAATAACCGGATAACCGGATATTTTTTATTCGAATAAGCCCATCACTAGTTTTGTTCAAATTTGATGTATCCACGAAGGGGTAAATAATGTCGCATTTTATATAGCTACTACTTAAACCTTTATAATGTAAAAAAAACTTTTATCTTGATCTTTTTTATTAATTTTATCCTTCAGTTTTCCTCCCCCAAAATTATTTTCTTCGGGTGAGCATCGACTCGGTGTTGGTAAGCCTATCAGTAAACCGGAAGCTACA
The DNA here is from genome assembly GCA_940337035.1 of Agriotes lineatus. Classification (NCBI taxonomy): domain Eukaryota; kingdom Metazoa; phylum Arthropoda; class Insecta; order Coleoptera; family Elateridae; genus Agriotes; species Agriotes lineatus. Next base: position 48,186,772 of record OW679199.1, read on the forward strand.
GCAGTTTTAATAAAATTTAATAACATGCTAAACAACGTTCAAACTTGAGTTCATGCACTAAATTCTCCTGCTGATATATTTACACGGTGGAGAAAAATTAGAGTTCAACCTACATCAATATCTAGACGGAAGGATAGTGGTTTGTCAAAAAGCGGAAATACAATTCAAGCAGGCCGTCCATCAAATATGGGAGACAAAAGAAGACCTAACAAAAGGCTTCATAATTTATATTTCAATATTTCTGTTAATTATCATTTGCGAAATCTCATTAGTTTATTTTCTTTCACTTTTGTTTTGTTTGTAATACTTATCTGATTAGTATCTTTAAAAAGATTTTTCTTCAAGATCGTAACACCGTTACTATTTTCCGTTGTTTCAATATTTGTATATACATTCGTAAATAAAATGTTAGTTTCAATTCAGTCTAGTCAAGTACTTAAAAAAGTGCATTTTATAGAAATAAAGAAGAAAATAAACTGAAACAAAGAAAAGTTAATTCTTCTCAGAAAAACCATAAATAGCTGGCTTATTTGTAAAACCGTGAAATGTCTTATCGAAAGCTACACGAAATACTCCTTTTTATGTAAATTTTTTTATGCAAACATTTGTAAAACAGCTACACATCAGAAATTTTGCTGAAAATTCGAAGTACATATCAAAAACAATCACTTTGCGAGCTTTCGCTGTTTAATGTTATTAATTAAATCAATACTATGTAATGCCGAAATTAAATTTTTGCTATTTAGGTACCCCAATATGTTTCCCGTGTGGGGTTGCTAGTCCTCCATCGGGCGTCTCCGCAGGTGGCGGATAGAAGACACCTCCCAGATATGGGTGATACCGGAGAAATGAAATAGCCGGGGCGAACCAAAACTATCAAGAAGCGTCTGTCTTCACGTTAGTGGCGGCTTCAAACAACGTTGTCCCATGTAAAGGGCAGTCGAAACTAGAAAGGAAAATGATAAACCATTCAGAAGGCAACGGAAAACCACTGAAGTACTATCCCAAGAAAACCACAGATATGAAAATGACGAGTTTTAATAAAAAATACCCAGGGCTAGGGTGGCAAGCCTGAAATCCCACACTGGTCATCCGGTCTGCCTCACGGATTATGGGGGAGGCAAAAAACTCGACTTTACGAAACAAAAGAATCCCCGGAGTCAAAAAAATGTTTAATTGTAGGGACATGGAATGTCCATAGTTTATTGGAAGCTGGGAAACTGGCTGATACAATCAAAGAAATGCGTCGGCTCGAAATCCCAATTCTGGGGAGTTAAACACCGACAACATCACATTTTATTTCTCTGGCAACCAAGGCCAACACCACTGGAATGGTGTAGGAATAATCGTTGCAAAATGGATAAGTAGGAACGTGACAAACTTTGTACCTTATTCTGATAAGAGTAATACTGCTGAAGTACAAGCGGAACCAATTAACATTAATATTATTCAAGCACATGCTCTCAATCTTGATAAATCAGATGAAGCAATAGAGAGATTCTATTAAGACGTTAAAAACCTATTAATATACACGAAACCACATGATATAAACATCATATTAGGTGACTTCAACGCAAAGGTAGGCAGAGAAGAAACAGTGGAAGGTATTGTTGGTCCCTTTGGTCTAGGACTCTAGGAAATAGAAATGACAGGGGCGATCGATTAATACAGTTCTGCCAAGAAGAAACACCTGTTATTCTCTACCATCAAGAAGAATATACATATGGATATCACCTCAAGACAGAGACGGAAACGTTGTCAGAAACCAGATCGACTTTATTCTCATAACTAGAAGATTCAGTGCCTTCGTGATGAAAGCTTGAGCAAATCCCGGTGGTGATGTATCGTCAGATCATAATCTGCTACACATAAGCCTAAAATTAAAGCGTGCCACTAGCAAAAAGAAGAGCAAGTCTCAAAAATTAGATGTCAACAAACTAAATCAAGAAGAAATCAAAACAAAATTAAAAGCAGAAATAATCAAAAAATTGAAGTAAATACGAGATAATATCAATCAAACGCCTACCGATAATTGGGAAATGGTTGAGAATGAAATGCGAGTCATTACAATGGAACAACTTGGATATCACAAAACACTTGCCAAAAAGAAGTGGACGAAGGAGGGGATCATAGAACTAATGGACCAACAACGTAAATATAAGAACCGTGACAATAATGAATACAAAAGACTAAATACACTAATAAAGTCTGACATTAGAAAGGCTAAGCGAGAGTGGATAGGAAGAGTGTTAGAAAATAGAAAAACTGCTGCGAACACACGACATTCTGGGAGAACACAAAACATTGAAAGAAGCTGCCTGTGTATACAAAATAAAGGAGACTTCTACGTTGACAAACGATAATGATGAGATAATAATAGAACTGGAAGATAAGAAGAGACTATGGACAAGATACATAGAGAACTTATTTATTTATAACTAAAGACCAGAACTGAAACCAAAATTAAAAAATATAGAATAATCAGGACCACCAAATCACTGGAGATCAAAAAGGCTTTAAAAGATGCAAAAAATAATGAAGCAGTGGGGCCTGATGAATTACCAGTAGAAATTCTAAAAATGGTTGATGGAGAGAATATTTCTCTTCTTCAGAAAGTGTTTTAAATACATTTGTGACACATGACGCTTTCCCAAAAAATGGTTAACATCTACATTCATTTCCGTACCAAAACATAAAACTGCTAGCGGATTTAATGATCATAGATTAGTAAGCCTTATGAACCACCCGCTTAGTTTTTCTGAATATACTGAACAATAGAATATATCGAAAATGCGAACGGAACATACGTTCCAACCAATTTGGCTTTAAGTCTGGAATGGGAACTCGCGAGGCACTTTTCGGCATACAAGTGCTCTTACAAAACTGTCGAAATGTAAAGCAAGACGTGTTTCTTTTCTCCTTAGCATAGAATTTCGGCTTAGACCGCGTAGTATTTGTATATGAACATCCAGCATTTTCTGGCTTAATGTGCCTTGCACCTTGTGAAGTCGAGCAAAAACCCGCGCGATGTCCATGCTCTTTGGTGGCTCGTGTTGTTTGAGTATCTTGAGAACGAGGCAGATTTGGCCGTTTTGCTGTTTGTGCATCCATATTCACTAACGTTTCGCAAGACCTTGCAGCTTGCATCATCAGAGTGAAAGTCGCACTGTGCGACTTTCACTCTGATGAAGTTTAAACTTTTTTAAAATAATAGTTAGGTAATGTACATTTTTTAATTACCATATGAAGATTTTGGCTTGAACACCAAAGATACTAGTACTGGTGTTGTTTCCACGCCTAGTGCAAGTTCTTTCTCAAATTTTATCGATCCGTCATTTGCGGTTGAACAAAACAAGCTGAACGAATTATTTGCTAGGGCTGTATTTGCAACAGGCATCGAAGCCGGACAACTCGGCGCCGCCATCTCGGCGCCGCCACTTCGGCGCCGCCATCTCGGCGCGGGGCCAGCTCGGCGCCGGGACAACTCGGCGCGGAGCCATCTCGGCGCCAGCCAACTCGGCGCGAGGCCATCTCGGCGCCGAATTCAAATGTGCAAACTACATTGTGCACTACGTAAGAAAATTATTATCAAAAAATAATAAATAAAGTGATCGCCAAAAAGCTGTCATCAAATGAAAAAAAAATTATTGAGAATTTCTTGGAAAATCAAAAACTGACGACCAGAGGTAGTTGCAAAGTGATTACAAATGAGCCAAACAAAAGTTGTCACATGACTTCCGTTATCAGTAAAATTTTACGTTTTTTTAAAAATAATTACGAAAAATGCATTTACTAGTCAAGATAGAGACACATTTTACGAAAAAAAGTTTTCTGGCCTTCAGATTGTTCAGTCAGCTAAAACTACCACACAATAAAAAATCTCATTGAAATCTTGATTAATTTCCGAAAAATAGCACTTTTTGGATTTACACAATTTTGAAAAACGCCATTTTCTATGTAAAGTGCTTTTTAAATGACAAACATTTTTTTAATGTTTATTTCCCAAATGAAAGAATTTTATTTTTAACAATTTTTTTTATTACTTATGAAATAAAAAACTTTTTGAAAAATGTTTGTTTTTCAGTCTTTGTTAAAAGTAAAATTCTTTGATATGGGACCTAACCATAAAAGATAATGTGAGAGATCAAAGTTGGCAGAGGATTTTGAAATTTGGTATAGGAACCTAGATGTTGATTCTAAACAACTTATCTTAATAACTTTTTGTCGTATTTGCTACATAAAAGACATGCTACTCTACAGTAATAGTTATTTACCTAACAAGTTCGTAATTTTCCCGAATGAACACTGTTTCCAGAACGACCGAAAGGAGTGCTGCATGTAGTGCAAATTCGGGAAAATTCTTCCCGAAGGAGTTAGGTACACTGAAAATATTTTAAAAAATTAAAAAAATATTATTTAGTGTTTTACTAATTTACTGAGTTGACAGCACAAATCACTAAACTTTTATACTTATCCTACGCACCTGTTAGTTTTTGTCGACGTTTACAGCGCCTCTGGTGTTTGAAGGCGCAATTAAACCAACGAGGGACAATCCTCTATATAATAAAGGAGAACGATCCAGACGTGTGTGTCCCGAGGGCCCCCTTGGAGAGGGGTAGAACCCCGAGGGCCCCCATAATGATGGGCGGAGCCCCAAGGGCCACCTTGGAGAGGGGCGAAGCCCAAGGGCCCATTTGGAGGGGCGGAGCCCCAACGGCTTACTTGAAAATGGGCGGAGCCCCGAGGGCCCCCTTGGAGAGGGGCGGAGCACCGAAGGTCCCCTTAGAGATGGGCGGAGCCCCGAGGGCCCCCTTGAAAAGGGGCGGATTCCCGAGGGCCCCCTTGAAAAGGGGCGGATCCCCGAGGGCTCCTTTGGAAAAGAGCGGAGCCCTGAAGGACCCCTTGGAGAGCGGCGGAGCCCCGAGGGCCCGCTTGAAAATGAGCTGAGCCCCGAAGGCCCCCTTGAAGAGGGGCGGAGTCCCGAGGGCCACATGAAGAGAGGCGAAGCCCCAAGGGCCCCTTTGGAGATGGGCGAAGCCCCGAGGTCCCCCTTAGAGAGGGGCGGAGCCCCAGAGGCCCCTTTGGAGATGGGCGGAACCCCAAGAGCCCCCTTGGAGATGGGCCAACGTAATAGGCCTAAAAATGGTGGTAAATTGAATAGAATAGACCGCGCAATAGCCCGCGCAGCCTCGTTTATTATAAAAATTTACAAAAAACACAATTCCCCTAGTTTTTGTTGAAAAGTAAAAAACACCGCAGTGCGGGAAAAGTAACTTTCGGCGTATCGGGAATGACCGGGAAATTTGAATTTTGAGGTCATGAGTACAAAATATAGTTTTTTTGAAAACTTTCAAGGCACACTTGATTTTTCAAAACTGAAATGCTGTTAGAAATTCGCCTTTAACCAAGCAGGGCTAAACCCCAAAAAATGAAAATTTTAATCGAGAATTTTTTACCTTTTACAAGAGTCGTTTCACCTATCCGGCGACACACTGTATATACAGGGTGATTTTTAAGTTGATTCTTTCCTTTTGCCAGGATATAAAGCTAAAAAAAGTAAGCCATTTACCACTTTTGCGAAATATCAAAACTAACTGAGGTACAAGGTGTTAAAGTTTCAAAGAATGAACTAAAATTACTTAACGAAAATTAAATTAAACTTAATTTAACTTAAACGATCAAAATTATCAGCATTCGCTTCTACACACACATTTCGCGTATAAGAGCGATGCAGCAGCGGCATTTTGACGCCACTCCCAGTAAATAATAAACATATTCACTCATTCATTATTTTCATAAACATGAGCCATTATTGCAGCAATAACATTAAGAAAATTACAATGGAAAACTAGTTGACAGATCATTGCTTGACAACAGATGTAAACAAAAATAAAATTGTTCAGCCGCCTTTGCGCCAAAGTTTAGTTTTTAATTTGAAACTTTAACACCCTGTACCTCCGTTAGTTTTGATATTTCGGAAAAGTGGTAAATAAAAAAAATATTATTTTTTATCTTTATTTCCTGGTAAACGGAAAGAATCAACTTAAAAATCACACTGTATATAAATGTATATATAAAAAAAATATTGGTAATGTTTACATTTGACTTAATACAGGATGACAGCTTGTCCGAAAACTTATTTAGCCCGTATTAGATATATTGAGTGATTTTTACTTAGTTAAAAATGGCGATTTTCGAAGTTGTGTAAATCCAAAAAGTACAATTTTTCGGAAATTAGGCAAGATTTCCATACGATTTTTATTATGTGTTAGTTTTAGCTAACTCAACAATGTCAAGGCCAGAAAACAACTTTGTTTCGTAAATGTTGTCCATATCTTGTGTAGTAAAGGCATTTTTCGTAATTATTTTTAAAAAATGTTGAATTTTACTGATAACGGAAGTCACGTGACAACTTTTGTTTGGCCCATTTGTAATCACTTTGCAATTACCTCTGGTGGTTAGTGTTGGATTTTCCAAGAAATTCTAAATATTTTTTTTTCATTTGATGCCAGCTTTTTGGCGATCACTTTATTTATTATTTGTTTATAATAATTTTCTTACGTAGTGCACACTGTAGTTAGCGAATTTAAATTCGGCGCCGAGATGGCCTCGCGCCGAGTTGGCTGGCGCCGAGATGGCTCCGCGCCGAGTTGTCCCGGCGCCGAGCTGGCCCCGCGCCGAGATGGCGGCGCCGAGTTGTCCTAGTTGCAATGCCTGAGAGTAATCACTGGGCATTATTTTTTAAAAAGATAGGCATTCTTTTAAATTGCCTTCACGTTTTTTACTGTCCAATACATTGCTTAATCGTGAATATGAAACAGTTGAGGCTGGCATTAACCCGGCGGTACACGGGTGAAACTGCCGAACACTAGTGCACAAACACGGTCAAAATGACCGTGTGTATTTTTTCGCTCAAAAACGTTTGCTTTCATATATGATGACCTTAAGTCATTCAAATATCGATTTTTAGGATTGAAATAATAGTAATACCAAGTTACCACAAAAATGTAATGACAAGTGAACATTTAAAAAAGCTAAGTATAAAAAACATAAACAATTATTTCTACACAAGAAACTTCGGGATATAAGAAAACAAACGAAAAAAATTTGATTTTCAAAAGAATACCACAAAAATTGTAACATTTAATGCATTGTGAATAGAAATTATTCAATATCTTCATAATTTGTGCCCTCCGCGCAGTTGGTACACAAAACATTCGTGTGTTCCTAGTGCCTAGTGTATGTTTTTGTAAATATAGGTGCATTGGTTTTAGTCCTAATGTGGTGTTTTGTCAAATTCGTAACGGATAACGGTATTTCAGGAGAGTAAAATACATCTCTGTATTGAAAACATAAATTAGTCAAAAGAGTTTTTTCATCTTCGTTTAAATGGTCTAATCTTAAATTGTTTTTTAAATTGTTATTTAAAATACTTTTGGTGTTTGGAGTTTTTATATTAAAGTTGTTAAGTCTGATAGGTTGATTTTTGCTATCGGGTTCATAGTCTTCTAAAAATAATGGATTATAAATATTTATTTCTTGTGTTTCGTTTGAAGTATTAATTACACTGGTTTTAAACCAATTATTGTGTAATTTCACTAATGCTGAAGGCATAATTAGTTTTTCATTAAATTTTAGTTTTGGAGCTATTTTAGTTCCATTCTTTCCTACTGCTGGTAAATTTACAAAACATTCTGTACGCGGAGGTACTACAAGTTTTCTGACAAAATCTGAGTTTTTAAATTTGGAAAAATTACATTCATTACGTTTTTGAATTTCCTGTTTAGTTTTTGATGGATTATAATAGAACGGTATTACTGTTTTTTCTGTTTGAATGTGCATCCATTTATAATCTATTCGTGCGGATAATTTTGAAAGTAAATCGGATCCAATAAGTCCTACATAGTCTTGGTGAAAATTGAATAAACAACACGTATGTGTTCCGTTTTTATAAAAAACATTAGGAATGGGTAAATCTGCAATTAAGTTATGTTGAGAAATTCCATGAGATGTAACTATCTCGAATTCTGTTTCATAAATATAATTTGGAAAATGTTGTTGTACAAATTCTGGAGAAATTATTGTTTGTGAGCTACCTGTATCTATTAAAAGTTTATCGCCGGTGGCGGGAATTATAATATAAGGAAGGTTTGATTTTGGATTTATATTAAAAGTTAAAATATTCTTTTCCGAGGCTCTTAATGAAAATTTACAGTATCGTTTGGATCTGGATATTCGAAATAATCGTAAGTATGGTCTAAATCTTGGGGTTCATTTTGAAAATATAGGTTTGATTGGTTGTATTCTGGATTTTCTTGAGAATTTTTGAATGAATTTTCAATGAAATTTTTATTTTCTTCAGGAGAGTTTTCGAATAAATTTTCTGTTAGATTTTCATGATCAACAGGGGAATTTTCTTGTTGAACATTACTGTGATAAAATAGTTGATTAAAATTTCTATTAACGTTTTGAGAGTTTGCTCGATATTTATTAGGGAAATTTGTTTGTTGAGTAGCTGGTCTTTTTATAGTGCTAAAGTCCATAGGTTCTGGTTTATTTGTTGGTGAAAAATTTGGTTTTGGTGCAAATGCATTAAAGCTTGAATTTTGGGTTATTCTAGAACTAGCTGAAACCCGCGGCATATGCCGCATTTAAAATATACGACGAATCTAATAACTTTTGTTGCACTAAAGAAAGTTTTAAAAGCACGTTACAGATTGGAAATATTTGGATAGCCTCCAGGCCACTTTCTTCCTACATATTGGATACACCGATACTGCTGAATTGAATAGTGTCTTCTTTTTACTTCCTTTTACGATAAAGGAAGTATTGGATTCACCCCAAAAATTCGAAATTGAGTTTTCAACAGATCTTCACGTTTTAGGGTCCCCTGATCCCAAAAAACATATTTTTTTTCATTGGTCTGTGTGTCTGTCTGTCTGTGTGTCTGTCTGTCTGTGTGTCTGTCTGTCTGTGAACAGAATATCTCAAAAACGAAAAGAGGTATGGCGTTGAAACTTCATATATAAGTTTTGTGTACTATGTAGATGAGACAGCAAGCTTTTGAAGAAAATCGCATAACCGGAAGTAGGTGTTTACTCTTGTGATTTTTCAGTTTTTTTCGATTTTTTCAAAAACGGCTCTAACGATTTTTTTCAAACTTTACATTTTTATTACATTTTTAATGTGCATTGACGTGAAATAGGTGATTTTCCAGTTGAAAACTTCTAAAGTGGGTTTCTTTTGTTTTTTTTTAATTTTTTTTATTAACTCCTATTTTAAATGGAACACCCGGTATATTATTACATTTTTGAATTCTGCTTAAGATTTTAGAGAAAATTTGTCTCTTCAACTAACGCTCTATTTTGTACCGTTTTTGTAGAATTCGTAATTTTTGAAAATTTTTGACAAATGCTTAAAAATTAAAAATTAAATTTTTGACTAATTATATGATCACTGTAAAAGGAAGTTGTGTGAGTGTATCACACCAGATTTTTTCTGTTCAGTATTAAATGCCTAGAGAAATAATAAACCGTTGGTATAGAATGAAATGTCCCTAAGACAGAAAGAGAACTGAATGTCAGCGCCTCTAGTGGCCGGGAAGTTCATTTTGGCGGGAAATTGAAAATACATTTCTGGTAATATTTTACTATACTGTTTATTGAAATTTGATATTTGATAACCTAGCATGAGACAATCAGTGATAATCATAGAAATCCATAAATCATCGTATTGGTCCATGCTGGTTTATCAAGATCGTTTTCACATGGCAGCTTTGGTTTTCACTTCCTTGGGTACTGATATTAACAATTTGTGACCAAGGTATAATTACTCGACGCTATTCTTGGGCTAACAGTCAACAAAAGAAAAAAAACGACATAATATAATAGTTGATTTATTGTCCAACAAAAAAATCTCCATTTATAGGACACTTAACAACTACAAAAATAATTACATAATTTGGTGCACAAATAATAGGTATAAATATATAAATTTAGGCATAACAGGTTTGGCTCCAATGAGGAAGTCATCGCAGCTACGGAGGCGTTTTTGGAGGGACAACCGTCCCACTTCTATTTGGAGGGGTTAAGAAAACTGGAGAAGCGTTGTGCTAAATGTGTTAGCTTGAGGGGGGAGTACGTTGAATAAAATGTTTCATATTTCGCTAGCACGTTTCTTTCTATTTAAAGCCTGGAACTTTTCAGCACATCCTCGTACTAGATAAGCTGCCTTAAAGCAGCATATTTTATAGTAGGTAAACTAAGGTCAAGAGTTTCCCAACATTTTGAGGTAAGCTGTATTTTGTCTCAAACTGTTGCAAATTTACCTGTTTGTAATATTGGTGTTTGAGGACGAGGTGTTATACTCTCTGCCTCAGTGTTCAATACTGCACCTGGTGTAATACAAGCAAACTCCATAGTTTCCCCAGGATGCTCTAATCGAAGTACTGCCGTAGGCCTTGCCCCTAGCTGGGGCTCAAGAATTTCACCCTGCGGGATGCTATGTGAATATTCTCGTTCGATCTGGGGCATAACTGCTAGGAAAAAATAGCATGCCACATTCAGCTACTTAAAAAAATAACCTTAACTCACCTGGCATACTGGTTGAAAAATCTGCAGTAAGATGTTGTGCCACTTCTATCAGGGATGAACTTTGTTGCTCTGCAACTACCCCAAAAAACTACCTACATGCGTTATGTATACACCTACCTAACTGGCAAAAATAGTTTTGGTAACGCTGTTCTTTTTACAACATTATTTGGGCCAAAATCTTCTTTGACAAAATGTTTGTCGCATACCCCCCGAAAGTTATCGTAAACATAGTTTTTATTGAGGGTAAAAAGCTTTCTGTTACCAATTGCATGCAACAACTTGGAGTATAATTCAGGGTTTTTTTCAGGATGTATAAATCGATGTCGACCGTGGTTCCTCTCAGGGATGCAGTTTGGCACGCAGCAGTTAATTTTAACCATTTTAAATTGGTTAAGAACCTGGAGAAATAATAAACCAAGTCTTATTTCTCTAGGGGTAAGAATAATGACTGACAGGAGAGCGATGTCCGGTAAATAATATAGATCACTGCAAGGCAAACTCTACAAGTGGCGCCATCTGATCGGCCGGGAAGTGCGGCTCTTTGAGCAACCATGACTGTCCTCACTTTTACCCATACTGTTTTCATTCTATACCAACGGTTTATTATTTCTCTAGGATTAAATGCTAATTATTGTTACAATGCTATAAATCCAGTTAGTGGAAATGTCACTGGGACAGTTTCTAAAAACTAAATTCCTGGAATTTGCTGATCTCTAAAAGCACTATATTTAGACAAACCTACAATTTTCTGAAAATAGGGACAATTAAGTACTTATCTGCTTTTGGAATATCCCAAATATAAAGGAAATATTATGTTTTATTGTTATGATGGATAATTTGTATACGTATTTAAGTGTCTAATTCCTATTCCAAAAACTCAGGTAATCAACCCCACTTGTAAAACAACCTGATATCAGCAACATTATTGCTTAAAGTTCTTGGTGTTCAGTCGCTTTTGTAATTTTGTCTTGGTATATTGTTTATTTGGCTTGGTGTCTTGTTCTTATAAGTGGTGTGTGAATCAACATTAGGGCGACCACCCGTCCCGATTTACCCGGGACAGTCCCGTGTTTGATGACCAATGTTCCGGTCCCGAGTTGGTATCGCCCGGGACATAACATTTCCCGATAGAGGGTAAATTTATTTCCCCCCTTTATTTCATGTATTACGACTTCATTTCGTCAGCAAAAGCAATAGCTGACAAAATTTTTTAGCTCTTTGAAAAAGCACAATCTTCCAAGTAATAGAATATCAGCATTGTCTGCAGATAATGCAGCCGTAAATTTTGGAAAACAGAACTCCGTCTTTAAAATACTATCTCTCGAAAATGATAAACTCTTAGCTGCACGTTGTCCAAGATTTTAAGAGTTTTACTTCCTCTTACGAAAGGAAGTATTGGGTTCACCCCAAAAATTCTAAATTGAGTTTTCCACAGATTTAAAGTCCCCTGAACCCAAAATACATATTTTTGTTCATTGGTCTGTCATTCTGTCTGTGTATGTGTGTCTGTCTGTCTGTGAACAGAATATCTCAAAAACGAAAAGAGGTATGGCGTTGAAACTTCATAAATAAGTTTTGTGTACTATCTAGATGCGACAGCAAGCTTTTGAAGAAAATTTTTCAAAAACAACTCTTAAAACGATTTTTTTTCAAACTTTACATGTTTATTACATTTTTAATTTATATTGATGAAAGATAGGTGATTTTCCAGTTGAATACCTCCAACGATTTTTTTTAAACTTTACATTTTTACTACATTTTTAATGTGTATTGATGTGAAATAGGTGATTTTCCAGTTGAATACTTCTAAAGTGGGTTTCTTTTGTTTTTTTTTGCAATTTTTTTTATTAACTCCCATTTTAAATAAAACACCCGGTATATTATTACATTTTTGAATTCACCTTAAAATTCTAGAGAAAATTTGTCTCTTCAACTAACGCTCTATTTTGTACCGTTTTTGTAGTATTTGTAATTTTTGACAAATGGCTAAAAATTAAAAATGAAATTTTTTACTAATTATAAGAACACTGTAAAAGGAAGTTGTGTGAGTGTATCACACCAGATTTTTATGCTTGGAGTTGCGTCGCGTGGTATTCTTTTGTTTGTTGATTTAGCGTTTTTAAAGTTATTTTAACAGTTTTAAGTGTAGTTAATAGTGGTTAGTAGTGTTAGAAATATTATATAGTGACATTATTGTTTAAGAACTAAGGTGTTGTTATTGAAGAAAGAGATTATTAGTGGGTAGGTATTCTCCAGCATACATGGCCAACTTCTATTTTAAATAAACGCAATTTTTTGAAAGGGGAAGAAAATGGAGCTGAGCAATTATTATTTAACCCTCGAGGAAGCACACCGAGATAGATACATGTCGAAAATATCAACAATTGAAGTTGATCCTTACTTAATCGCATTAGAAGATTGCTCGACCGAGATTGAAAGTTTCCCGAAAGTTTTTTATCCGGATTTATTTAATTATTTAGTGTACGCCAAAAGTGCATATACATGTGAACAAATGAAAGCCTACAAAAGTCTCGAGGCATATAATCAAGCAGCTTGTGGCTGGGTAAAGATTTGCGTGAAAACCTTTGGGTGTTGCGTGCTTGTATTAGGAAACGTAAGAATTTAATATATTATAATGATAATTATGTACTTAACTATATTGTTTGTTGTAGGTGTTGCACTCTCAACGTCTAAGAGAGAAGTTGCTATTGCCGTGGATAATTGCGAAGAAGGACGGTGAAATTGTGTCTGCGCATTGCGACTGAGTTGCTGGGCTTGGTCAAAGCTGTACACATGTGGCAGCAGTGCTATTTTGTCTAGAGGAAGCTGTGAGGAAGTTGGAGCAAGTTAGTTGCACGGGTAAAACGGCATATTGGATGCCCCCAACAAATAAGCCTGCCGATCCAAGTCGTGGGGTGGACTTGGACTTTGCAACTGCAAAAAAGAAGAAAGTTGGGCACGATCAACCTCTGCGATGTAGAGACAAGGAGAGAACAGTTGTACCCTCAATGACTGAAGATGAGAAATTCGATTTACTTCGAAATTTGGCAAACACTTCTCAAGGTTCGGTACTGCATACCGTCACGAAGCCCTTTTCTGAGCGGATTTATGCTGAAATTGAATACAAGAAAAAATTTACGATTATGGTACATTATAAGGAGGAGCACGAGAACAAAACATTACGTGAACTGCAAGAAATAGGTAATTATAATTAAATACATTTTTTGTCTGTAATTTAATTAAATTTAATGAGAATAACATTTACCTAATGTAACAATTTTCAGGTTTGTCCGCAGATCTGTCGGTACCCAACCTAGACTGCAGAAATATTGAAAAGGAAACACGACTGCAGTCCAAATCAAGAGCTTGGTTTTTGTATCGAGCTGGAAGAGTGACAGCTTCTAAATTTAAAAGCTGTTGCAGGACCTCCGTGGATAAGCCATCCATGTCAGTAATCAAGTCCATCTGCTATCCCTCTCAATATAAATTAAAGGTGAAGGCCCTAGAGTATGGATGCGAACATGAGGTGCAAGCCGTTGCTGATTTTACTAAAAAAATGCAGGAGACGCATGAAAATTTTGGAGCGGACAAGATGGGTTTGTTCATAAATTCCAATTACCCATATTTTGGTGCATCTCCAGATGCAGTTGTACAATGCGATTGTTGTGGTATGGGTCTTCTCGAGGTGAAATGCCTATATTGTGCAAGACATAGTGGTGTAATTGAATTGATGGAAGAGAAAAAGAATTTTTTTTTTAAGTTTAAGGATGGTGAAGTGACAGTTTCAGAAGACCATGCCTATTATTATCAGGTGCAAATGCAACTTGCTCTTACGAAAGTAGACTATTGCTATTTACTTGCGTGGAGTAAGGAAAACTGTACTTTCACCAAAATCCAATTCAACAGCGTATTTTGGGAACGTGAAAGCGAAAAAGCAAAAAATCTGTTTTTTAAAGTACTTTTTCCTGAGGTACTGGGAAAGTATTTTACAAAAGCGGAAACAAAAGCAGACGAAGCAGAAGTAGAAAAGCAGGACAATGACTGGGAAGATGCAAGATGTCCTGTAGAGTTATATGATGAAGTTGTTCTAACAACATCAGAGGACGAAACAAATGGTGCTGCAGAATTGCTACAAGCCGATCCAAATAAAGTTTTGTATTGTGTGTGTCGGCAAGAAGACGATGAGAAAACGCCAATGATAGGGTGCGACTCCGGGTTCTGCAAAATCGAATGGTACCATTTGAGTTGCCTAGGTTTAAAAACAACACCTGATAATAATCCGTGGATTTGCAAGTTTTGCAAATAAACATTTATAACTCTTTCTGTAGGTTTAACATACAGATTTTATGAAATGTAATGCTTTTTTGTGAGCTAAGTAATATGTAAGGTATTATAATAGCTATTATATTAGTATTTATTTGTTGGAATTAAATAAAAATAATTTGCTTTTAACAGTTTTTTATTTGAAATATTTAGTCAAGTGGAACAATTCCAGGACACAAATTTAATAATACTGAACAAACCACTACTATTTTATCAATAAATGCAAAATCATCGTCCCCCTTTTTCAGGGCTACTAAAGGAAAAATTTCGTGCAATATTTTAAATTTTAATTTCAAAAGCCCTATCACTCTCTCGATGTGAATTCGTACGCTTGCTAATTTCCTTGTCGATTCTACCTCTAGAGCATTCAACTGTTTTCTTTTTTTTAAAAAAAGCAGGGCACTGTACTTCTGCACAATAGATTTTAACTGAATCTTCTATGGCAAAACCTCGATCAGCTACGACTAAGTCGCCCGGCATTAATTTGTCGAGAAAGCCACAGGTTTCAGCGAAGTAATGCCTATTAAAAATTTCATCGTGTGATGGTGCTTATGAGACCAAGTTTTTGCAGCTGCCTCTAGATTTGAGGGTTTCTCAATAAAAACCTCGAAACAATCAATTATCACTGTAGTGCGTAACTTTAAAACATTTTTAAATGAACTGGGCATGTTCATTTGTATATCCTCTCTGCTTGGCCATTGTATAAAACACTTTAGTCTGCAATAAAGAATTTCGACAACCTTTTCAAATGTTTGTGCCGCTGTTGTACGGTGGCACTGAAATCTATTGCCCAGATCAGTAAACGCTAAATTTAGCCTTAATTTCATTAAACCTAACACTAATTGTTGAAATTTTGTCAAACTGCCTTGTCCTGAAAGGTAAGGCTCTACTACTTTATAGACATTTTCTAAATATACATATTCAGGAAATCCTGTATAATATAATGTATTACTATCACTATTTTTGAAATAGTCCTGGTCCAACTTATATTTTTTTAATTCCTCCCTTAACGAATCAATTTCTTCATTTGCTTTACGAAGCCCAAATTGAAGCTGCTCGTGGGTGATCTCCGCTGGAACATCAACATCCATACTTTCTTCTACGTCTTCTGGTGGATTAATAGGTATTTGTTTAGTCTGTAATCAATTAAAACTGTAATACCTACTTTCAAATATAAAAAGTATAGCATTCAGATTCAGTACTAACATGCACAAAATCGAGCACTAAAATCAATCGATACATACCTTAGCATCACGATCTTTCAGTCTTTTAAATCTAACTGTTGATTTCACCTGGAGGGATGTTGTGTGGCCCATACATTTTGTGGGTACCCAATCGGGGTTGTCTTGGTCAAACAAAGAAGCCGGTTTTTCTGAAGAGGAAGTCATTTAAATTACAAATTCGAAATTTGTCGCTACTACTCACTATTTCTTACCAGAATGAAAATGGAGTGAACATACACGACCTTATTTAAGTTTTGATTCTGTCAAATCGTCTCTCTTAATTGCAGCAATCCATTTTTTTCTCCGTAACTGCAAGAGTTTGGAAACTTTTCTGCCACTGGTGAAAATTGAAGGAATTCTGTAAAAAATATCAAATCATAATAAAGAAAACAATACAGATCGTGAAATAAACTATTTAATTTATATACTTATTTACCTAAAGAAACGAATCAATGGTGCATCCCTGGCTGCATTACTACCACACTTTACCACCATACAGAACGAAGGCATTTTAAAAACTGAACAAATAAACACTTATGGCAATAAAAATATTTAAATAATCCTTTGGCAGCCAATTCTAATTAAAAAACGAAATATTTTTGCAAGTACAGCACTCCGAAACTACGGTTACCGTAATGTTTACATTACAATTTTAGGTTATTTTACCTCCAACCTCGAATTGTGGTCACGTGATGCACGACGCCTTTTCTTCCTAGAGGTAGTAAAGTCCACTTGAAAAAAGTTTATAACCATATTTTTGTACAAAGCTCCGAATTTAGGTTATTTGCAGATTTAATATTTATGTGTACATAGTACAAACATTCCTGTGTAATGTAAAAAATGTGTGTAGGCCCTAACAAGAGCATTAATTGTTCTCTCCTTCCATATTACTGGCTCTTAGAAAATATCAAGACCACGCCCACAATACCTAACTGCACATAGACCAGGAGTTGATATGTTTGACCTTGGGAAGTGTTCTGCTTTATTATAGAGTTATGATGCCTCTTGCACATTGCATTATTTGCGTTTGGCGTAGGCAGAAGAGGTATGGTTTTCGGTAGGTTAGAATTAAACCTGTGTGTTCTTTCAGCCACATTTGCATGAGTTCCTTTATTTACGTATTTGTTTGTTACTTTCGTTAGATTTAGATATATTTCACGCGTCGCCATGTTCATATGTAGTAAACAGTAAAGTAACAAAATTTGTAGACTTACAATTATGTGCGAAGCTGAATAATTTATATGTTTGCGTTTTGCTCGTTATTTGTCTGCTAAAGCGTTAGAACTTGAATGAATTCCAATTCCCAACCTACCTTCATTCTACATAAAAAAATAATGAAATGAAGTCGATATGGCAACACTTTTATATATCATAAGACAACCAATAAATTGACGAAATGTAAAGTTTGTCCCAATAAAATTATCATAATCAGAGACAGCTCGACGAAAGGATTACACAAAGCAAAAGATAAAAAGCGACATACATTTTTAGTACCAGAAGAAAGTAATGAAGTTATAGACGAGCCCCAACGCAGCTCACTATCAGCATAGAAATACTTTATTTAACTTAAAACACTTGTTTTTCTTTGGAATTTGCATCCTGAAATTTCACCTACACACTATTTCCCTTTCGGGATCATTTTCTGAATTTTCGGGACTAGTCCCGCGAACTGAAATTTAGCTCGTAAGTCCCGAAAACACTTTTGGTCCCGAGACTAGGAAACCCTAAATATAATGTTCTATTTAAAATAGGAGTTAATAGAAAAAAATAGAAAAAAAATAAAAGAAACCCATTTTAGAAGTATTCAACTAGAAAATCAGCTATCTCACATCAATACACATTAAAAATATAATAAAAATTTGGAGTTTGAAAAAAATCGTTAGAGCCGTTTTTGAAAAAATCGAAACAATCTGAAAAATCACAAGAGTAAACACCTACTTCCGGTTATGCGATCTTCAAAAGCTTGCTGTCGCATCTACATAGTACACAAAACTTATATATGAAGTTTCAACGCCATACCTCTTTTCGTTTTTGAGATATTCTGTTCACTGGTACACAGACACACAGGCACACAGACACACACACAGACAGACCAATTGAAAAAAAAATATGTTTTTTGGGTTCAGGGGACCCTAAAACGTGAAGATCTGTTGAAAACTCAATTTCGAAGTTTTGGGGTGAATCCAATACTTCCTGTATTGTAAAAGGAAGTAAAAAATCTACTTTTTTAAATAAAATTTTAAAAAATAATCTAATAACGTTTCTAAAGTTGTAATTGTGGGAGTATGGGATATATAAATGACAAACACATAAAACCAACAAGTTAACACAGCGTTTACAACCTATTATATCAATTGACTGAAGTGAATCTACTAATTCACTCAGATCAAGTTGTTCAACTATAATATTCAGCTTGAAAGCTAACAAAACATCTCCACATCCTGATAAACCTATATTTTCAAAGTCACGATTACATCTGAACACATTATAAACATCGGGGTTAAAATATTTAGAGCTAAAACAATCACTAGATAACCAAGTTTCAGTTATAGCACATATGTCATATTCACCAACCATAGTGGTTGAGTAGAATTGACGAACTTTATTCTTCATACTTCTTGCATTTTGGTAATAAAGTTGGAGGGTTTTAGTTTTTTTTAAACTATCTTGGGAATTTCTTGTAGATACCGAATAGTAATGTTGTTTTCACCTTTAGAAATCCTGTCGTCAAGTTGAGCACGCCAGTTTCTTTAAATATTCATGTTGAGCAGGCGTTTGATCTGGTCCCAGAGTTAATTGTTTAAAATTTTAATTTAAGTTGCAATTTAGTAGGTAGGTAGTATTTTTATTGCATCTGATGGATTATTTAAAGTGACTTTCAAGAGACGAGGTTTGTTATCAGATGTTTTCTTAGATAAACGCACAATTTTAATATTATCTGTGTTTATGGTTTGTAGTTGACTTAGAACAGTTTTAACCTTATTTTATCTTCGGTAATATGAATTTCAGCATTATTAGCAGAGCTCTCACTAATGCTATATATAATAATATATGTACACGTCGTTGACGTTAAGCTACATCAGTTATGATTTCTTCTCTTTGACCCAAATCTAAGACTGCAGATTTAATGATATTTGCGGAGTTTCGTTTTAGGTCATCAATTTTGAATTTTAACTCCAAAATTAGCTGTTTATGTTCAAAATCCTCAACACGTTGTGCTGCACATGTATCGCATTGATAAGTGATACGATGTTCTTTATTTACACGACACTGGATGTCAGCACGTGCAAGGCCAGATTAAGTAGTATGTATTGGCAATTTACACAAATAACATTGAATTTCTTTTTCAGGATTCAAATTCTTATCACACTTCCAGCACTTACTTTTTAAAGGCATTATGTACCAATCACTTTACAAAATTTATAACAAATAGCTTGGATATGAGGGCAAAGCTATTAAAAATAGCGCAGTACGAAATAAACACATCTGCTTCGTTCAACGTATTCACAGTATTTTTGTATAAGTATGTATGGTGGAACACATTGTGTTCAGTTAAATAGTTTGAGTTCAGTTATCAGTCTTTACATATTCGCAAGTTGTGTTTGTAATCATTATTTTGCCCTATACGAATTGAAGATCGATTAGTTATTAACATAGATTCTTATAAAGGGTAGGTCTGATAGATTATTTTGAAGAGCTTGTAGCTTGTTGTCTAAAATGATTAAAGTCCCCATGCAATTGCTTATAAAAAACGCTATTTAATAAACCAACAATTAATGTAGTTCACCTAATTATTTACATCACATACCTAGTTTCCTAACAAGATTATATTAAAACCAAGTGTTTAAAAATTATAGAACAAAATTCTAACGTTAAACTTAAAAAATAACAAAGAACAATAAAAACAGTTACACAAGAGATACTAGAAGTAGCACATTTATCATTCGGCTAGCAGCTGTTCTGCTGTGAATACCTCCAAAGCACGATTCAAGGCGAATTCGACACCTCTGTTTAAAAAGTCCACGTAAACTGGATTGATCAATTCCAAAACTCGCTGTGGATTGGAGTTGAAGTAGCCGGTTACCATGTCGGCTGAAAATTGTATAATTATTGATGCACCAGCAGAAAGAGAACGATTACTTTAATTACTCAACAATTCAAAAACTCACCAACAACTTGATCTCGCCTGGTTTTGGTAACTATTTTGATGATACCATTGCCGATCGTGCCATCAGCTTGCACCTTGTTGATAGCAAAATGCTTTACTCCATCTCGGTCTGTTTCCCCCACACTTAGCTTGATGTGAGTGCGTATATTGACTGAAAATTGTTAGTTATGAAAGTCAAAGAACTGTGCAAGTAGAAATAGATTGAACCCATTAGTCCGTTGATAAATGACAGACAAAATCAAGAATAATGAAAAAGCGGGTGGCCTTGGCTGGCCGATCAGAACTAATTTAGATCACACTAATTTCCAATTCAGTTTAGGTACTCACCAAACTTTCCTCTGAAATTTCCCCGGTTGTGATACACATTCCCTTGGACTTTTGCGGTGATGTTGTAGTCGGTTGCCACGGAAACGTTAGGATGAATAATCCAAGCCTCTCCCGACAAATTTTCTGGATCAACTCTGTAATTTAAAACTTGGTTTTACCCAAACTGGCATTTTCTAAACTACCAGGTTTTTTGTAAAAGGTTAAGAACTGCTTGAAATAGTAAAGGCGAACATACGTCACTTGAGAAATTTCAAAGTTTGCTAGTCCAACCACCCGAATTTTTCGCAAAACCGCATTTACGTCAACGAAGTCGTTCAAGGTCCTGTTGACCGAGAAAACGTCAAGCTCCACAGGATCCAGCCTCGGAATTTGGTGTTCTGGATACCCTTTGATTATGACGCGAGCAGCTTTGTAGAAGAACTTCGCCATGCATTTGCCCAGCTCTGGGTTGGTCTTCTGGCATGGCTTTGGCAAAGCTATAGCTGCAAAGCGAGAAACAAAAATCTGGTGTGATACAGGCACACAACTTCCTTTTACAGTGATCTTATAATTAGGCAAAAATTTGATTTTAAATTATTGAGCATTTGTCAAAAATTTTCAAAAATTAGAAATTCTGCAAAAACGATACAAAATATAGCGTTAGCTAAAGAGACAAATTTTGTCTAGAATTTTAAGCTGAATTCAAAAATGTAATAATATACAGGGTGTTCTATTTAAAATAGGAGTTAATATAAAAAATAGAAAAGAAAACAAAAGAAACCTATTTTAGAAGTATTTCACTGGAAAGTCACCTATCTCACATCAACACACATTCAAAATTTAAAAAAATGTGAAGTTTAAAAAAAATCGTTTGTGCCGTTTTTGAAAAAATAAAAAAAACTGAAAAATCACGAGAGTAAACACCTACTTTCGGTTATGCGATTTTTTTCAAAAGCTTGCTGTCGCATCTACATAGTACACAAAACGTATATATAAAGTTTCAACACGATACCTCTTTCGGTTTTAGAGATATTCTGTTCACAGTCACACAGACAGACCAATGAAAAAAATATGTTTTTTGGGTTCAGGGGACTCTAAAACGTGAAGATCTGTTGAAAACTTAATTTCGAATTTTTGGGGTGAATCCAATACTTCCTTTATTGTAAAAGGAAGTAAAAAAGTTGTACGAAGTACAAAAATATGAATTAACGCATGAAGGGGAAATGCTAATAGAGGTCATGCTTATATGTTTTGGCTACATTTTCGGTTACATAACATCCATGTAATTGTTTTTCTAGATGACTTTTCAAATGTAAAACAGTGAAGTCCCTCAAATCCCGTTTAGTCCAACTTTAAAATAGATAAACAATTTTACAACTTGTTGCGAGCTAACTATAGTCGGTAGCCTAAGGTCACTTCTTCCGTGTTCGTAATCGTAATTAATATACATAATTATGTAATTGCTAGCTCTTGGTCTATGGCTCTATGGGTACAGCACAGTTTACCTTGACTTTTGTAGTGGAGATTGCATTAAATCTTATACACGATGAAACCAGCTAGAACCTTAATTTGTTGCTAAAATTATTTTAACCCAAAATTGGGACTCGACTTACAGCGTTAGGTATGTGAACAAAACATTTAAAAAAATTCAAAAAAAATTAATTTTGTAATAATTAATAACGACAACATTATTATTATAATTGGATACTTACGCGAGCCATTGCTGCCCAAAAAGGCGACCTGCGCCAGCACCAAAACGATCACAATAAACTTCATTGTCACTGCTCGATTACGAATCTTTCGCAATTGCAAGCACCTTGTATTTATAGCTTCTAGTTACCTGTATAATAGTAAACCTGTTCCACCAGAAATTTTATCTCCGTTTAGCTACGGAGATGGTCAAAGTTCATAGTTCTCCCAATTACGGCTTAATTAACATGGAAATCTAACGCAGGTAACGCAAACGAATTGTAGGAAAGAGGAAAACGGCAGTTAAGGAAATGAACTAACTCATTAAAATATTCAACAAAATTATTAGTCTAAAATATATTAAAATCGAAAAAAAAAAATGGAAAGTCTGGAGGACTAAAAAATTAAAAACAATAAACACACCGCAGATGCTAAATATAGAAACATAAAATATGTAAACATAAATGAGATATAATTACAGAAAGATTTTACGACCTTAATATTTAAAAGCCAAAAATAATGTTGCAATTATGTTTGTATCAATAAATGAAATGTCAAGGATCAAAGTGCAGTAGAGCTAACAAAATCCAAAAATAAGGTAAAAGAAAATTCTGTTCTAATTGGAAATGGAGTCAATAGAGAAAAGCTAAGTACAAGGTTTTTTATATGATTAATAGCTGGAATTTAAACAAAAATAATTGGGTTTCCAGAGTCCAGGTAAATTGAAATTTTCATATACAAGTTAACATTAGGTATAACAATTTTTCTTAATGTAGTAAAAACTTGTATTAAAAACAAAGAAAAGCAGAACAAGAAAATAACAAAGTGGAAAAATTTCAATAACTTGTGAGTACCACAATTAAAAGTACTGAAAGTCAAACTTCTAACAATAAATAACAAGATACTCGTATATAAATCGAAAAAACCTAAATTTATAAGGCACCGTTACGACAAGAACTTACGACGATATTACAACTTTAACTGCTAATTCACTGTACGTTTTAATGCGAAATAAAACAAAGGAAAATGGATGAAAAAATGATACTGTTATAATGATGGAAATAAATAGACAGAAACCTCCAACAGCAAAATAAGAAGATTTACAAAGGGAGATAACGCATAGTAGGTACTACCATAACAACTTACCAATTTAAGACAAACAAAAAAGATATAATTCCTTTGGTAGTGGTTAACCCATCTAAATTTCCAAGTTCTAGTTCAGACCTGGCCAGCCTCGCGGATTTCGAAGGAGACCAAAATTTGAAAAACTATAAATTCTACACAAATCTAAATACTGGCACATTGGATACAAAATCACTCTGTAAGAAATACAGACTGTAAATTTTCTGATCTTGAGATTAGAAAATGTGTTGTATTCTAAAGGAGAAAAAGAAGAAAACGATAACAATAATGTAGTTGGAATCTTAATACTCGTATATAGAAAGATGGTTAAATAAATACACCCTGATAGGACTACCACCAAGAAGAATTTACATTACAATTTAAAAATCTAGCAGATAATCCGGTTATATGCACTTATATGTGCACATCTAGACCACGTAATAAAACAGGTAATATATGAGAAGTTAGATAAAGCTATATGAAAATAAAAAATATTACACAATAATATTGGGCGACTTCAATGCAACGTTAGGAAGTTAACAAAGAAGAGAAACCTGCATCGAAGAATATGCAATAGAAGCAGGCAAATGAAAAGGTTTGCAATAATCTTATCGAAAACTAAAATGATTTCCAACAGAGAAAATGTACAATCCATTCGAATTAACGACAATCTGCTAAAAGTAGTAGAAGGATATATGGATTTAGAAAAAAAAACACTTTTGCTTCAAACACGCAAGTTGCGGAAGTTGATCGAAGAATTAAACCTAAAGGCAGCCTACGGAAAATTAAGAAAGTTGTTTAAATCGACCATATACACACAGTACCTCGAAATAAAGGTATTCAGCCAATATATCCCCTACACTAGCGTATGCTTCTAAGACGTGGCCTTTCACTGATATTATAATAAAAAAGATTAAAATAATGCACGAAACGAGATTTAGCCCAGCTACACCGGAGATCAACAACAGTAATTAATAACATGTCAATAAGTACCTTTATGTACCTTACAATATTTAGATATGTCTATCTGCATACTTTATTTTAATCCGACTAGGTTTCCCTTAGGCGCTAAATTCGTTTGTAAAGGATTCTAATTGAATTCTGGGAGTAAGCGTTTTAAAAGCACGAAAAGCATATTAAGTGTGACAAGCGGAGACGGGAACCACGAAATTCGTGGAGTGGAACATGCAATGTTTCTTTTCGTTATCTTACTCACCGAATTGGGCCGCCTCTAGCAACTACATTTTAGTAAAAGGCGTTGAAATTACGCTTAGGATCTCAGAGGTTGTGTTCTAAGTCAAATGCCTGCCTAATTTGGCGGGTTTCGAATAACCATCAGTTGTGGATACAAGTCGACAATACATTTAGCTAGAAGCTATAAAACTTTAAGGGAGTGGCGTTCGTTTTCAAGTTATGTGAGGAGGCCTGCCGCTAGGAAATAAGTACATTGCGTACCTGCACGGAATTAGTAAAGGTTGGTATTCACACTTTAAATTTGTGCAATCGTAGCTATCGTAGCTACTTGTGACGTCAAGCGTCCGCTCATTGAATATTCGATTACATCGCAAGAAATACAGGTGGAGTACAGCGTACAGAGCTGTATTTAGACAGTTTTAATGTGCACTTGTAAAACAGTTATCAGTTTCTTCTTATACTGTTGATATACAAATGTATATCAACCAAAATTATTCAAGTTTGGTTGACTGGTAACTGCGCCTAGAATTTAGCGTAATGCTCGTAGCTTTATATTATTAATTAACAGCGTTTTGGTTCAGCAGTGCCTATTTATTTTCCAAGTAATTCTATTTGATTTTTTGTTTTATTTGTGTGTATTTGAAGCCCATATACTTTTGAATTATATTGTTTGCGTAGATTGGCTTTTATTTGAGTAGAAGATTGGAGTAACTTCAGGGGCTGTGTTGCACTGAGGATCCGTAACCTCGACAGAGTAAAAAGCGTAGGGGCTGTTTTGTTGGAAATTTATCTAGTTACAACAAAAGGTCAATTAAGAAGATTTTAAACATGGCGGAAAGTGAATGATTTAGAAAAGAGTGGTCCGGTTAAACGATCGATTTTTGCCGTGTCTAAGTAATTAATCAAAGTGCTGGTGCTATCTACTAGAACATAAACATTTGGAGAAACTTACTGGTTTAAAAATAAAACATTTCAAATTAGAATAAGGCAACTAATTTGAAACTTTTCAAAGTGCAGTGCTAAGTGACCTCTGTATCACAATGCCGGCAGACACGCGAAGTACGAAGAAGACGACCGACAATATGTCAACTCACGAAAAACTAGATTATATTATAGCACAAGTTGCTACTTTGGCATCTAATATAGACGATATCAATCTGAAAATAAGCTCGCTAACAAATGCTCTCGATAACCTAAAAACAGAAGTCCACGAAGATAAAAAGCAAATTGCGGCTAATTCCGAAGCCATGGATCGATTGGAACAATACACAAGACGCAACAATCTAAGATTTCACGGTATAAAAGAAGTGCCTAATGAAAACACTGATATTGCAGTTATTAATATAGTGCAACAAATGGGAATTCAAATATCGCTTAGCGATATTGAACGGTCACACCGTATAGGCAAAGAAGGTCAAAGACCACGGCCAATTTTGGTGAAGTTCATATCTTATCGAAAACGAGCAGAAATTTACCTAGCCAAAAAATCCTTAAAAGGTTCGGGAACTCTGCTAACAGAAGATCTAACTAAAAAGCGATACTCTATCTTTAAGGAAAAAAAACAAAAATTCGGAACGCGCAGTGTATGGACCAGAGATGGGAAGATATATTGGAACGATGATGGAGAAAAACGATCAATCTTCTAATCAGTAGACTGCCACGCCTTGCTACTCAATGCTTTGCTGGATTAAATCAAGTACTGTAATTTACATGATTTTTTTTTAGTTTTAGGTGTAACACTTGATTTATCACTGTTAATTTAACTAACAGTATGTAATCGGTGAGCGGATGTGGTCCTCTTTTTTGTGGATAAGAATCAAATTTAGTAAATTTCAATGTATAATTTCGGTAGGCGAATTTACTGTCTACTGCTACGGTATCAAAATATATGCACATTATATAGTTTAGAAAAATCATGTATCTTACAATGAGGGGTCCGGGTCCGTTTTCTGATGATTCTTTGATAATAATTATTATGACATATGCTATATAAAAACAGATTAAGTTTATTTTAAAAAGAAAGTATATTCGTTAAGTTTTCAATACATATACATACATTTCGAGTGGTTTTTTTATATACATAAATAATATAGTAAATTAATTATTTCTATTTATTCTAAATAATTTGTTATCTTATACAACTAATTTATATTCTATAATATTTGATGCACTGCTCTCTCTCTCATAACCACTGGACCACAATATTTCTATAATCAGTATAAAATACCCATATGCCGCGAAATGTTAGAAATCAAACACAAGAAATTCTGATAGTACAAATAAATATAAGATCATTAATAAATAAACTAACCAAATTAAAAGACTTTATAGTTTCTAATAATCCAGATATAATAGCTATTACGGAAACATGGCTGAAACCACATATTTCTAATGAAGAAATCCAAATTACGAATTATAATTTCATTCGGCAAGACAGAATTTCGCATGCGGGTGGAGTAGGAATTTATGTTAAAAACAATATAAAACATGAAACAATTATTTCCGAGACCACTATTGAACAATTATGGTTAAAAGTGAATATAAAAAATAAGATATATATCATTGGTACAGTTTATAACCCACATCGAAAAAATTACCAAGAATTTATAAATAATCTTCACATTTCTATGCTGGATATGAATTGCTTATCTGAAAATATTATTTTAGTAGGAGATTTTAATATTAATTATAATTCAGTTACCGAAAGAGCTACTTGTGAGCTGATATCATTCTGTAATAATTTCGAACTTTCACAAAACATTAATGAACCAACAAGAAACGATGCAATAATTGATTTAATTTTCTCTAGTAAATCTGTTAAACTATCTGAAGCAGGTGTAATTCTGTCCCACAATTTTTCTGACCATGAAATGATTTACTGCAGGTTTCTCGTGGAACATCATAAATCTGCACAATTTTTTAAAACTTACCGTTCTTTTAAAAATTTTAATTATGGGAATTTTGATTCGGAACTTCGCTCTATTCCTTGGAGAAACATTTTTGATTGTTCAGATATTGATACCAAAGTAGAATTTGTAAATAATAATTTAATTACATTATTCAATGTACACGCACCTATAAAAACTATTCGCATCTCGAAACCTGCTGCCCCCTGGATCACAGATGATATAAAATTTCTTATGAAAATGAGAGCAGAAGCATATAAGATTTTCAAAAACAATAAATCAGACCTGAATAGAAATCAGTATAAACAAATACGTAACCAGGTAACTAATATGTGTCGAAAGGAAAAGAAAAGGTTTTTTGACAACTTAACCAATAATAACGAAATAAAATTATTATGGAAACACTTAAAATCTAATAATATTATAAATACTAAAAACAATTCGGTAAACTTACCTCAAAATTTAACAGATGTCAACCAAATAAATAATGCCTTTCTACAAGCAATTCCAGAAATCAAGGCAGCCAATAACGATCTGAAGCAGTATTATAATGATAACCGAAAAACACAGCAGTCTTTGAATTTTAATTATGTTTCTGAATCAGAAGTTTTACGTGTTATCAAAAGTATCAAATCTAACGCTGCTGGTCATGATGGAATCACCTTGTACATGCTTAAGCTCTGTATACCTTTTTTTTACCTTTTATCACCCATATCGTTAACTTTTGTATAGAAAAATGTGTATATCCAAATAGCTGGAAAATCGCTCATATTATACCTCTAAATAAAATTTCAAATCCCAAAGAATTCAAAGATCTCAGACCAATTTCAATACTTCCAACTTTGTCAAAAGTACTAGAAAGAATAATCGATACACAATTAAAGACTTTTTTGAATAACAACAATTTGTTACCAGATATGCAGTCAGGTTTCCGAGCTGGATACAGCTGTACGAGTGCCTTGTTAAAAATAACGGACGATATTTTCCATGGTTTAGACCGGAAATTCCCAACAATTCTTATACTTCTTGATTTTTCGAAGGCCTTCGATACGGTTGATCATGAAATATTACTATCCCAGTTACACTATTATGGTTTCACGGATAAATCTTTGACATTTTTAAAAAATTATTTAACAGGCAGAAAGCAAGCAGTTGTCTATCAAAATCAGAAATCTAATTACTTGCCAATAGATACAGGAGTACCTCAAGGATCCATTCTCAGCCCGACACTTTTTGCAATTTACACATCAAGTTTTTACTCAGAATTAAGTTATAGTACCTCTCATTTCTATGCAGACGATACTCAAATATACCTCTCCTTTCCACCATCTGAAACTGCACAAGCCTGTAAAAAACTAAATCATGATCTACAAGCTCTGGTAAATATATCAAGATTACACAATTTAAAGTTAAATCCCAAGAAAACCAAAGCAATATTATTCTGCAACACATACCATTACGACTTTGTCTATAATCAAGTTAATTTAGAAATAGATGGTGTAAAGATTGAGCTTGAAACAGAAGTTAAAAATTTAGGAGTTACAATAGATTATAATTTAAGATTTAGATCACATGTAAGAAACTGCATAAAAAGGGCCTTCTTCAATCTAAGAGGTATATATCAAAATCGGGAAGTTTTAAACATACAAACAAAGAAAATGCTTTGCGAAACACTAGTTTTATCGCATTTTAATTACTGTGACATATTATATGGACCCTGCATTGACAGTAATGATGCTAGGCGAATACAACATATACAAAATTCGTGTCTGCGCTTGATTTATGGTGTTCCACGAACAACCCATCAAATTTCGAATAAATTGGAAGCTGCAAAATGGCTTAACATGTCGAACAGACGATACCTGCATGCAGTTACTATGTTTTATAACCTACTATCTACAAAATGTCCAAGTTATTTATATCAAAAAATTACATTTAGAACCGATGTGCATCACCTAAATTTAAGACTCAAGGGATTAATCTCACTCCCCCCGCATCGAACAAGTATGTTTAAGAGATCCTTCTCATATGTTATATCTTCCTATATAAACTGTATATCGACGAAATTGACACAGTTAAGCAAGTTAAAATTTAAATCAGCCATGTTCTCCATCCTTTTAGAAAAACAAAATTCAAATTATATTAAACACTAATAATACATATAACAATTAGAAACTCATACCTACCATATTGAATTAATCACCTTTTTCTTTGACTATTGAGAATTTCTTTAATAACACGCGCCTCTCCGCTATATATATATACTTTCGATGAAACCGTGGGGTTGAGTGGAAGAGCAGTGCATTAAACGCACTGAACTCCGCCCCATATTAATACTTACATTAATTTTTTTTCTATATGTAAATACAGAAAATAAAGACATTTATTATTATTATTATTAAGTATAACAAATTAAACACACAAATGGGGCTAACAAACGCACCATTACAATAATATGGTTTGCAACGGTGGGGTGCGAATCACAGCCTGTCAGCATTATATCTAGAAGGCGACAAAGAAAGGCAGTGCTTGGAGTCAGCTGCAGTAAATAAAACCAAATAAAAGGATAAGAAACAAAGCTAGAGCATAAGATATAGCAAGAACGATAGAAAACCGTCTTCATTTGCAGTTAAAATATTAAAGTCTTCAATCTGAAGTTCATAGAAGCAAAAACTCTCTACGAAAAAATAGAATATAATAATGCGGTAGAGTAGCACCAATGATCTTCTAATCAATATAGTTAGAGTAATGTGCAAAGAAAATATCGGATAGTCGATCAAGAGGTACATAAATAAAAAACAGACGAGATAATTATTCAAGCAATTTTTTCTACAAATATATTAATAGTGTGACTATAAGTATATTTTATATCATGCCCAATGAGCAACTTTGTTGGCTATACATTTTTACCATGAAGAGAAGAACACCCAATGTTTTGACTAATGCTATTGTAGTGCATCCCGAGTTTACTTCCGTTGCAGTCTTCTTTGGTATGTTTGATGACGCAAACGTTACTGTTGCATTGGAGTATCAACCTTACCCTAGAATTTCATCTGCTGATTTGCTGCATATTACTTGGTAATTCGTGTTTTAACATACAAAACTTTGAGGACTGGCGCCGCTGTAAAATATACGTCGAAGAGATGGAACGGCCTCACAATTCAATGCTGTATGTCAAAATAGACGGCCGGATGGTGTTATGCAACAGATTTTTTTTCAGGCAAAGGAAATGATATGCCAAGCACTCAATACATATTTGTTTTTTGATATATCCAACTTCTCCCGTTTCTTAATAAAATTTTGGCGATTTTGAAGATAGTGTGTTGCGGTTATTGTTTTTTTTGGGCAAGAAAGGATAGCTGGGTCATCTGCAACAGCGTTTGCCTGCCATATAAAAATAAATAAAGCCGCGGCCCTAGAACATTTCCATGAGGTACCTACCTGAGAGTTAAACTGCTGTTATGTTGAAACTTTGTTTAAAAATTTGTAAAGTAGGAAAATATAATAAATATTCACGTAGTAGTGTAACCTCAACATTAAACAGGTGTCTTAAATGTCACACTTGTCGAAATTTTGTCGAACATCTAAAAATGTAGTGGAACAGTGTTAATTTTCTTTCAAAGCCTTGTTAACAATATTCGTTATATATTGGCATTGTTGGATAGCCTTACTCTTACACCAAGCTGGTGATCTAGTTATAATCTATTGAGCAGCAAGCTTTCAATAAGTTTAGATACAATAGAAAAGAGGCTGATGCGAAGCAGGTTCAATTGAATCTTTTCCACTTTTTAATATTATTATTATTTGTACAAACATGTGTTGCGTGGTCCACTATGCGAGTTGCAGGATAGAACTAAATAGGCGGTGTGCCATTTGACATAAACCAAATATTGAACCTCGGATTTAAAAGCATCTCTTCCAAAGGTACGAAAAATTCACTAACAAAAATCTGGTGTGATACACGCACACAATTTCCTTTTACAGTGATCTTATAATTATCCAAAAATTTGATTTTAAATTTTTAAGCATTTGTCAAAAATTTTCAAAAATTACAAATTCTGCAAAAACGGTACAAAATAGAGCGTTGGTTAAAGAGACAAATTTTCTCTAGAATTTTAAGCTGAATTCAAAAATGTAATAATATACCTGCTGTTCTATTTAAAATAGGAGTTAATAAAAAAAATAGAAAAGAAAACAAAAGAAACCCATTTTAGAAGAATTCAACTGGAAAATCACTTATCTCACGTCAATACACATTAAAAATGTAATACAAATGTAAAGTTTAAAAAAAATCGTTAAAGCAGTTTTCGAAAAAATCGAAAACAACTGAAAAATCACAAGAGTAAACACATACTTTCGGTTACACTATTTTCTCTAAAAGCTTGCTGGCGCATCTACATAGTACACAAAACTTATTTATAAAGTTTCAACGCCATATCTTTGTTCGTTTTTGAGATATTTTGTTCACAAGCAGACACAAAGCCATACACACAGACAGGCCAATAAAAAAAAATGTTTTTTCAGAGGAGTCTAAAACGTGAAGATATGTTGAAAACTCAATTTTGAATTTTTGGGGCGAATCCAAGACTTCCTTTATTGTAAAAGTAAAAAATAAAAGTATGCGGGACCAGTCATAGTGGCAAAAGCACCAGTTCTAATAACCTGTCCGGTAAATTGCCATCCAAGTATTCAAACTGAAGCGCTGCTGATGTCTGAATTGAACAATTGCTTGCGGTTGCTCGTCTGGTCAAAAATGGTCACTGTGAAAATAAAAACTTCCATTTTTAGCAAATCGGGAGTTGATAGTGGAACGCATGCTAAATACCACAGAACACCCGTGACAGAACACTCTTCTCGTATGGTGGACAGGCTTTGTACCCGTTGAATATGATACGGATAGTTGACGGGAAATATGACAAACAAGACGATCACTCGAACCCACTTCAGCAGGTGTTTCTTACACTCGTTTAGGGGTTTTCAATCCCTACGGCCAAAATGTGACATTTCAGCTCAGGTGTAGACACTGACTTCAGCCGTCCGCAGTCGCAAGCATGTTTTTAAAAGGAAAACAGTATCCCTGAGCCGTAGGTAGAGTTTTCCAAACATCGCATGGGAAGGTAGTTGACGACTGAGAAAAGCCTAGCCATAAGAGCGACGTGTTTCTAAAGCATTCTTATTGGCACAACCATAGGTACATAAAACCATATCGGGAATTTCAACGTTTGAGTATAAAGACATGGTGATTTACATCTGCATTTATTAAATCGCATTATTTCGAATAACGTCGGAAACTAAGAACTTCTAACACAATAATTTGTAAGTTATCAAAACACGGCGAATGCATCGCTCTGCAAGGTAATAAAGTGAATACACAAAATAATTTATTTAAGTTATCGAAAAGGAAAATCGCTCTTATCTTGAAAACTGTTGATTTGCGTTTTTGTATGCCTATTCTTGTTAAAGGAATTTCGGCTTAGATCGCGTAGTCTCTGTAGATAAACCTTGTGAACTCGGGCAAGAATCCAGCGATGGCTATTCTCTTTGGTGGCTCGTGTTGTTTGAGTACCTTGAGAACCTTGGCCCTTGTTGATGTTTGTGCACCCATATTGATTTTGCAGTATTAAGATTTTGACCCGGCATTGTAAGCACTAGTTATGAATAGATCTTCTAACATTAATGCATCTGAAAATCCAGTTAGCAAAAGTAAGAATAAACATTTTCCTCTTTTTGAATATCTCACACTTTAATACCGTTTTCTAGTCTTCTCTTCGAGCCGTCTATACTGGCAGAAAACTTTAGAACTCTTATACAGTTATTTACAAATCAGCTCTAAATTGTAAGTGATGAGCCTCATTTTGACCAAAAGGACGAATCAACGAAATAAAATTGAATTTTTTAATCGCACGTCGACGAAGCAATCGTATCTGATTTGTTGCCAACGAAATTTCGGCTGAGTTGAGGCTGAGGTGGTGATGCTAATAATAATACTTCTTTTCTTCCTTTAGATAATAAGCTACATACTGCCTATGGACCTGTTGCCAGAAACAGCGGTTGCGCACATGTATGAAAGATATCTGCAAGACGTTCGAGCTTACAAACGAATTTCGTACAAGGTTCGTCTACCTTCCTTTGAAAAATTAAAATGTTATTAGTTCCTTGAGTTTGGTATCAGCCGTACCGTATTTTTTTTACATAAAGACAAAAATGTTCTTGGTCAAGTAATAAAGAAACATCATCTATGCTGAAAGTAAACTTATCCAAAAACACTTTTGGTTTTTTAATGTGTTCTCAATGAAAATATTCTTCATCTGTACATAAATTGCAATTGTAGCGATTAGCAATATGTCTGCTGTTTTTATTATGGTATGCACATGTATGTTTCTTGCTTTATTAAAGCGTGAAGTGTTAGTGTGCATTGAACAAGTTGTTCTCTGAATGTAATTTTTTGGCCTAGTTGTAAGAGTGACAGACTAGTAATCACAGCGATCAGCGGTCCCGCGTTCAAATTCCGGGGAGGCAAGAGTTTACGAATAAAAGCGTACAATATCAGTCCTTCTCAGGACTAACCAGAAACACCTGAAGACCGGAATAGACCAAAACTCCCGAAACGTTGTGTGATATACACCCTAGACAGCGAAAAAAGTCCGATAAAACACATTGCAATGAACAAGTTTATTGTATTTTGAAAGCGTCTTCATATATAACTATTCTTGATTTTTTTACGTCGGTGATTGGTAAAAATGTGGCTCATTTAGGACTATACTTTCAACAAAAAACCATTTATTTTACAAATCGGATGTAATCATTACCAGTTTTCTCTTTATATAACAATTCCTGTAGAAGATAGATGTTGAATGTTCCAATAGATAGATGTTGAATGTTCCAATAATGATTCGTTGCAATTATTTTTTTGTTTCACTTTTTTCCCATGGTGTCTAAGAAATGAATGATCATTTCTTGTTTTTTTGTAGCTTCCATTCTTTTAGTATAATCGTTAGGGCAAGATACGTACATCATCTCTGTTATATAATTTATATTTGTAGGGACTTTACCTACAGCATTGCTCGTATGTTATTTTTTAATGGTTAGCAACATATCCATGTTTAAAGAACATGTTCAATATGGACTATTGGTGAAAAACTGTTTTATAGCAGGCCCTTGATGTGGATTTTACTATAACCAAATGAAGATGATGATTGTAGTATTGAAGGTACTATATTGGCTTCTTTAATTACATTTTCATGGAGGCGAATTTCAAAAGTAGGTAGTTGAAAATTTCTAATTTCTAAGGATGATTATGCCCTAACCGAATGTAAAGAAAAAAGGTAATAGGTGCCTTAAATACAATGTGCTGCAATATATATATATATCTGTGAAGTCAAGATGTTAGAAGATTAAATGGGGAAAACTGCAGAAATACATTATGTTGAACAGAACGTGCAAGTATAGAGACTAAAGAGAAGAGGAAATGACGAAGAAAGACATTATATAATAAGCCGGACAGAAAATAAAAGCTTAAAATGGTTCGGCCATGTTCTACAAATGAATGATGAAAGGTGGTCTAGAAGACTGCACCACTCGATACTTCCTGATAAAACAAAAGTTATCCAAGAAGGTTCTAGAACAAAAAATGAAAAATAATATGAGACACCATCAGCTGGAACCCTAGAGGATTGAGTTAATTCTGATGCATTAATATAGATAACGTCGACTCATAAACATATACCGGAATATATTTACAGTATTTCATCAGTTTTTTACCTTTAAGTATTGTAGAATCAAATACAAGTTGTGCAATCTTTGTTCTTCTGGAACTGTATAAGTTCTTCGTACCTTTATCCTGTTTGTAATTAACATGGTCTGCACAGTATGGATTTAAAATAGGGTGTTCCACCAGTTTTTTCATCTTTACTCATTATAGAGTTAAATAAAATGTTGGGCAACCCTTGTTCTTCCGGAATTTCAGAAGTTATACGTCCCCTTATGTTGCTTGTAATTAAGATCGTCAGCTCAGTATGGATTAAATTTGTCAAAAAATGCATCGGAATATGAGACACTATAAGCCGCGGAGCCGGACATTTGGGCGCGGCCGTTTGGGCGCGGCCGTTTGGGCGCGGCCGTTTGGGCGCGAAGACACTTGGGCGCAGAGCCACTTGGGCGCGAGACATTTGGGCGCGAGGAAATTAATTAACGTATATTAGTATTAGCTAGCTTTATTATTCATAGGTCTGAAAATTTATTTTAAATAACGAAAATTACCTAAAGCACGTTCAAGGAGGTGGCGGGCGGCAAAAATTTAGTATAGAAATATTAATTGTCAGAAATTAGAATATTATTAAAGCAAGTTAAAAATTTTAACTTTCCGGTAAATACTAGCAAATTTTTTGCGGAGATTTATTACATTAAAATAATAAGTAACAAAGAATAAATGAATAGAGATTGGGTACAAACAGAGCTATTGATGAACCATCCAACCATTTGGAGATTCGTCGACAGCCTGAAAACTATTCAAAGAAGGAGAGATGTTGCTTATGAACAGTTACTTGCGGGAAATGACCCCACTGAAAAAAAACAAAAATTTATCCAGGATGATAGAAAATAAAAAATTTGGTTAAAGATTATAATAATCAATATAATCATGTAGACGGCGTAAACACTAGGGACATTCTAGAATTTTTAAGAGGCATTTCGTACAATTATGAAATAAATGCGTGGATGCTTCTTGTTTATATTTAAAAAAATTGTATATATTTACTTCAAGAATAATATGTATTATAATGGTAAAAATGTCAAAAATAAATTTTGATTATTAAAATTTATCTTTTTATATGATTATTTATTATTATTCTTATTTCTGCTTTTATCTTCAGTTAGTCGGTTCATAACATAACGAAAATAATTGATTACTTTAAAATTTAAGGTTTATTGTTAAGTATTATCATTATAAACAAAACTCGAAGTCGACTAGTTTCGGTCAAAACAGAACAAATATTAGAAACATATTAAACATTAGAACCATCAATCGATTAAATATAGCACAGCATTATTCATTTACCAGCACAATAAATGAATTTTTATTTAAAATTATTTTCAACACCTATATATAATCTATTTCCATCTTTATTTCAATTCAGAATTATTATTTCATATCTAACATAGGTACTGCCTTTTTTATGTATTGAGAATTATTTCAAAACTAATCTAATATTCTACCTTCTTTATTTTTATTCGGATTTATTTCAAAATTTATCTAATCTAATATAGGTACATACTACCACCTTATTTAAAATTAATCTCACAACGGTTTCAATAAATAATTGGATTATTCTTTTAATATTGTTTGATTAATTACATTAACTTCTCAGGATAAATAATGATTTAATAAATGTTTGTTTATTTATGCCAAATTTAAATTATTCACACTTAATGTGTTCCTGAATCCCAATGTTGAACCTTTCTCGCGCCCAAGTGTCTCGCGCCCAAGTGTCTCGCGCCCAAGTGTCCCCGCGCCCAAACGGCCGCGCCCAGACGGCCGCGCCCAAACGGCCGCGCCCAAATGTCCTAGACCGATAAGCCGTAACCCTAGAGGACTGCGTTAATGCTGGTGCATTAATATAGATAACGTCGACTCATAAACATATCCCGGAATATATTTACAGTATTTCATCAGTTTTTTACCTTTAAGTATTGTAGAATCAAATACAAGTTGGGCAATCTTTGTTCTTCTGGAACTGTATAAGTTCTTCGTATCTTTATCCTGTTTGTAATTAACATGGTCTGCACAGTATGGATTTAAAATAGGGTGTTCCACCAGTTTTTTCATCTTTACCCATTATAGAGTCAAATAAAATGTTAGACAACCCTTGTTCTTCCGGAATTTCAGAAGTTACACGTCCCCTTATCTTGCTTGTAATTAAGATCGTCAACTCAGTATGGATTAAATTTGTCAAAAAAATGCATCGGAATATGAGACACTATAAGCCGTAACCCTAGAGGATTGAGTTAATTCTGGTGCATTAATATAGATAACATAGACTAACAAAAACATTTTCTCGAATATATTTAGTGTGGTCCCTCAGTTTTTTATCTTCACGCATTGTAGAGTCAAAAAAAATTAAGGCAACCCTTGTTCTTCTGGAATTTTATAATTTATGCGTACCTTTATTTTATTTGCAATTAAGATCGCCTGCTGAGTATGAATTTAATTTGGTGAAAAAAAAGAATCGGAATATTAATGTCAAAAATATGAACGCGACATAACCTTAAACCCGATTTTAGATTTTGACGCAAACTCGAAACAATCGCGGCACAAACAACTTTCCCCGCCAAGTTACTGTTTGCGTGGTGGAAATTCAAATTCGTGTGCATGCAAAGTGCAGATCCCAAAAGTGCGGAAGTGAAGTCGTCGTTCGCGAGCGGGGTTGCGGATCACCGGCTGATGTGTGTGCACTTTCTACAACCACAACTCGTGTAGTGTGCAATCGATATATCGACTGGGGCAGTGGTCTACTTGTTGAAC
This sequence comes from Agriotes lineatus, assembly GCA_940337035.1. Classification (NCBI taxonomy): domain Eukaryota; kingdom Metazoa; phylum Arthropoda; class Insecta; order Coleoptera; family Elateridae; genus Agriotes; species Agriotes lineatus. Next base: position 48,224,814 of record OW679199.1, read on the forward strand.
GCACCCCCGCTGACCGCATGCTGGACACTGCAAGGGTGCATTTCATTCACGCACACGTGGCTAGATAAACCCACGCGATCCCTACGCGAGGGCACAGGTCAAGTACCTGCGTCCATGTTTCGGCGTCTCGCGTTTTATGGATTTTGGAATCCCGCTCGTAAACAATCCGCGGGATTATAAAAACATAAATTAGCCCCCGGACAGTGCCTATTGCGACTGCGAATTTGATGATGGTTATTAGTGATTTATCGATGGAAGGTGCGGGCAGATTCCTGAAATCGGTTAATAAAGCCAACCGCGATGAACAAACTCTACGAGGGCGGTTGAAAATATTTTGGCCAAAAAAAAAGTCATCTTCGTCGTTCTGTCTTGGATTCGGCGTCGTTGTCTGTTCTGGTGTTCATAGTCTTTGAGGTCTCTTCATCTTCATGGTTAGTAACTTGTGAAATCCTATGTTCGTCCATCCTGTCAAAATTTTTGCATCATTGCCGTGCGTATTTCTCCATTATTGTTGCTAACGGTGGGACGTTGAGTTCGTTTCTAATATATTCAGTTTCACAGTCGTATGTTAGAGCAGGTTCAAGCACACTGTGTCCTTAATGAGCCTATTGTGCTACCTCCAAGTCGTGTGTGTGTGTATGTTTTATGTGTAGTCTTGTTATTCTACCTCCTAGACTAGTCAAATTTACGCTTAGTATTATTTATCGTTTCGTTTTCAGGTTTTCTATATAGTGTCGCAGGTACTTCGTACAAAATATCCTAGAAATTGAACATAAGCAGAAAAGAAATAAATGCACAAGAGGCGGAGCAATGAAACTACAAGAAGTTAGAGCAACACCAAGTAGGTGGTTATAAAGATGAAAGTTAAGAAAATAAACAGTGACTGGACAGGTCAAATGATAAAGAAAAGTTCGCACGTACTGCAACGCGTGAACTTTACACATATAAGGCATATCTATACAAACCCATTGTTACTAACCTACCAAGCTTGAACGCGGAAAACAAAAAGCAAACCTGCTACCGCAAATAAACAATGTCCATGGAAGCATAAACAACAAGCTCGGCCCTATTATTAAGAACCAAAAGAAACTGAAAAAAATGGCGAACAAGAGAACAGACTGAACCAAGAGGAATGCAGTAATAATAGTATCGTACATGGAATAGAATTATCAAATATTACCACATAGTTTGAATTGCATAGAATAAATTACAGGTAAAGATAACATAGAGGATATCAATAAAGCAAGAGGGATAGGAACAACCTGAAATAACAACCCAGTTGTTACAAGCAAAAAAGAAACTGAAAGGCATCGATGAAGTAGAATACCCGAATAATCAAACAATGGAAAATCATGAAGATAAAAACAAAGAAAAGAACCAGATTAGAAAAGGAGGCAAACAATGGCCTTCAAGTAAAATATCCACATGGAGGGGGGCATGATTCCAATCACAGAATCACAAGGAGAGTAAAACGCAATGATCAGAAACGTATTAGTGCCACACCAGTACATTAAACCAATCAAACGTGACAGAACAAGCGAAGGAACAATTATGGCGGAGGAACTAAAAAATACAAAAATAACAATTACCACAGCTCAAATCAGCTGGAGTCATGAGTCATGACTCACGCAATGACACAGAGCAACGAGACAAAGGATAACTATTGTAAATATGCACTCTCTAGAAAGTTGGGCAAGAAAGCAACCTTCCTCTCTACACTTCTTCTAAGGGAAAGCACGAATAATAATGAAAAAAATAAGCAAATTGAATGTCAGAACACTGAAATTATTAGTAGATGAATTAATGGACGAATCAAGAAATAAGTGGATGATGCTACCAAGGGTAAGAGAAGGATGATTGCATCTTGGGGAGACCGTTTCTGATACTGGAGATTGATAGAATACACATTAGTTTACTTTTCAACATTTTTATTTAGTTTTAGTCATAATTTAGAAAAAGCAATCTGATTTTGATACATGAAATGTAAATATTATACCTGTCTATTCTGGATAACAATAATAATGTTACAGAATTCCTGAAATCGGTTAATAAAGCCAATTGCGATATGAACCGTATCTACAAGGGTGGGTTGAAAATGTCTTGGCCTTCCTCGTTTTGTCAACGACTTGGCATCATTGCTTGTTTTGGTTGCACATCGTCTTGGAGGTATCTTCATTCTCTTGGCTTGTGACTATAGGCTTTTCGTGGGATTCTACCTTCGTTCATCATATAAAAATGTGTGCACCATTACTACCACGTGTATTTCTTTATTTATATTGTTAACGAGTTCGTTTCTAATATGTTCAGTTCTGGATCATCACTCAACGCTCTGAGAAACGTAATTTCTGCAGCTTGTATATTACTGGATTATCTCTTGATATGGCTAAGTTTCTCAGTCGTATGTTGGAGCGAGCATGGACATTGTCTTCTAAGCTTCGCATCATTTCCTTTTTTGCTTTTCAGGTTTCGTTATATAGTGCCGCAGATACACTGTATATGTTTCTTTTTAGTGACTGTAACTTCACAAATGAAGTTAAAGTTGTCAATAAACAAGCTTTTCTATTGAAATGGATATAGTCCCTTCTGAGCTAAATATACTTGGTGTAGTAATGCTCCAAGGGGCTTCTACGATCAATGTAGAATATATGTGGTAACGATAGCTCCACGAATTGATAAAAATATATTTTCTGTAAGTCATTTCTTCAGTTTGGAAATAATAAAATGTTGGAAGCTTAATCAACCGAGCAATGTGCATGGGAAATCAACTCAAGCCAAATTCCTGAATTTTTTATACTTCAATTGGCCATCAGTGAGAAGTAGAACTGCCTTAGGGTAACAGCATCGTTTTCTTCGAAGTGGGCGTTTCAGATCGATTTCTGCTTTGGAACAATCAATAAAGATAGGGCTTCCAGAACAACCACCCAAGTCTACGGAAGAATAAAAACTGTAAACGGTAGGTCAAACGAATAAGAAAAAAAAAGGGCACTAAAAACTATGGATATCACCTGTCAGCCGTTAAAACAGTCTCTACCTTTCTTGGAGAATCATCGTAGTTCCACTGCTGGACCTCTGTTTTTGAGCTCAATTCGCTTAGTCCAACAATGCTCTAAGCGATTTATCCCACCGGTGTATAGGAAAACGTTAAGATCTGCAAGATATTATTAATGGCGTTGATAACTTCAAGTTTTGATAAAAATGTCTTTAAGTGTGGAAATACGAAAAAATCGCTGGGAGTTAGATCAGCTGAGTAAGGTGCAAGCGAAATCAACTCAAGCTGAATTTTTGATATTGCAACTATCCACCAGTAAGGAGTCTTGATCTTGGTGTAACAATACTGTCTTCAACGTGGGCACTTTAGAGCGTTTTCTTCTATAAAACGATCAATATGGCTACCAGAACAGCCAACCTAGATATGAGGTCAGAACTGGTTCATTAGATAAACCTATCAGCTATCTCTTGCAATTTCAATTGGCAGTCGCATTTCCGTAGAACTAACTGTTTGCAATATAGGTACATAGTCCACAGCACATGCGGATATAATTTTCTCCTTGGCGAAGGCTTTAAGATCGTTTAGTTCTTCAACATGCCACTCTTAACTTGTTTCCAACTTTCAGATTTTTGACCATATCAATAATTTGATTTCTTTGCATACCTTCTGAATGTAGATTTCTGGAAGGAACATTATTGTCCTGGTTTAGACGACAATTTATAGCAGATAGTACATGCCAATTTTTAAATTTAATTTTTTTAATTAATCGACTACTTGGTGCGTTCTTTTAATTTTCATTGCAACAATATTTCAAAGAAACGAATTTATCACTTAACATAAATTAGCTTCCAGGCAGTACTTATTGCGACTGCGAAGTTGATGATGGTTATTAGTGATTTATCGACGGAAGGTGCAGGCAGATTCCCGCAATCGGATGATAAAAATGCGAGAAAAATTAAAAACGCTACTAAACTTGACTCTGACAAGCAAGGAAATTGTCGCTGAAGTTTTTAATTGCTCGCGCGAATGGTAATAAAGTTAAAAATTTGTTAACGGTTCGTGTTACATGGGCTGCATCAACATTCGATTATTTATTAGTTATTTAATACAACGAATGGCTTTATGCCCTCTGGCTACTTATAATTAGCCTTTCGGCGTTTTCACCTCAATTTTGAATTTGATACGACCAATTTTAATCGCCCAGTTTTAAAGTGTGAAATTTCAACCTTTTCCTGAACGTGGAGCAATAGATTTCAGAAAAATTACGTATGGCAGCACCCATAAATATTGTGCGACTTGATGGTAGAACACATACGGGACGCGATTCTGCAAAAGCCACATAAATTTCGGCTTGGATATAGGTACACATTTAGCGTACCTTCCATTTTTATCTTGAAATTGTAGCGGTAATAACGTAGCGTAATGTAAACAATTATGATTTCGATTAGTGTCAACTGAATAACATGTCTTGACACATAAATGAGAAAATCTTCTTTAGACTTTCCATGTTTGTGATTAAGTAAAACGAAAAAAATATATCGTTTTATTTTTCCCACATCTGAACATTCTGAATCTGGTAACAATCAAAAGCCCCTTTTTCATAAGTCGTACATGGAGAAGAAGATCGTGTCACCATAACGGCGTTTTGTGCAGTAATTAATTGAATCTCCAATTGATTCTTAGGAGGGTATCTGTTAATAGTCTTCATATTTGTAGATACTGAAAACTGAAAATAGACGACATGAATTTTGACCGTGATGCCACAGTCTTCTGGTTCTTATTACTATCGGATAAATAGCAAGATGGTGTTACTGCACATTTATTTTTGCTTTTTTATTTAGTTTCGGGGCATTGTTTTCGCCAATTCATTGTTGAAGGGCCCCCAGTTAATAGTTTTTTCATATTTAAAACCAATAAAAATGCAACGTTGATTTGTAACGCGACACTAGAGTTGTAGTTGTTAGTAGGTTATTACTACCATATAGATTATTATAGATAATAGAAATATGGTGTTATTGTACATTTTTTTTTAAATTTAGTTTCAGGGCGTTGTTTTGCCAATCGATTCTTGAAGGGCCATCAGTTAATAGTTTTTTTTTCATATTTGAAACCAATAAAAATGCGACGATGATTTGGAACGCGACACTGTAGTCTTTTAGTTGTTATTACTACCATATAGATAATAGCAAGATGGTGTTATTGCACATTTATTTTAAATTTTTTATTTACTTTTGGGGAATTGTTTTCGTCAATCGATTCTTGAAGGGCCATCAGCTAATAGGTTTTTCATATCTGAATCCAATAAAAATGCGACGTTGATTTGGAACGCGACACTGTAGTCTTTTAGCTGTTATTACTACCAGATGGATAATAGCCAGATTATGTTATTGCACATTTTTATTTTTTTAATGTAGTTTCGGGGTGTTGTTTTCGCCAATCGATTCTTGAAGGGCCATCAGTTAATAGTTTTTTTCATATTTGCAACCAATAAAAATGCGACGGTGATTTGGAACGCGACACTGTAGTCTTTTAGTTGTTAATACTACCATATAAATAATAGCCAGATTATGTTATTGCACATTTTTTATTTTGTTTATTTAGTTTCGAGGCGTTGCTTTCGGCGATCGATTCTTGAAGGGCCATCAGTTGATAGTTTTTTTCATATTTGAAATCAATAAAAATGCGATGTTGATTTGGAACGCGACACTGTAGTCTTTTAGTTTTTATTACTACCATATAGATAATAGAAATATGGTGTTATTGCACATTTTTTTAAATTTAGTTTCGGGGCGTTGTTTTCGCCAATTGATTCTTGAAGAGCCATAGTTAGTTTTTTTCATAGTTGAAAAAAATAAAAATGCCAAGTTGATTTAGAACGCGACACTGTAATCTGTTAGTTGTTTTTACTACCATATAGATAATAACAAGGTGGTGTTACTGCACATTTATTTGTATTTTTTTATTTAATTTTGGCATTGTTTTCGCCGATCAATTCTTGAAGGGCCATCAGTTAATACTTTTTTTCATATTTGAAACCAATAAAAATGCGATGTTTATTTGGAAAGCGACACTGTAGTGTTTTAGTTGTTATTACTACCATATAGATAATAGCCAGATGATGTTTTCGGGGCCTTGTTTTCGCCAATGGATTCTTGCAGGGCTATCAGTTGATAGTTTTTTTTCATATTTGAAACCAATAAATATGCGACGTTGATTTGGAACGCAACACTGTAGTCTTTTAGTTGTTATTACTATCATATAAATAATAGCCAGTTGGTGTTATTGCACATATTTTATTTTTTTTTAAATTTAGTTTCCGGGCATTTTTTTCGCCAATCGATTCTTAAACGGCCATCAGTTAATAGTTTTTTTATATTTGATACCAATAAAAATGCGATGTTGATTTGGAACGCGACACTGTAGTCTTTTAGTTGTTATTACTACCATATGGATAATAGCCAGATGATGTTATTGCACATTTTGATTTTTTTTTATTTAGTTTCGGGGCGTTGTTTTCGCCGATCGATTCTTGAAGGGCCATCAATTAATAGTTTTTTTCATATTTGAAACCAATAAAAATGCGATGGTGATTTGGAACGCAACACTGTAGTTCTTGACGGGCCCTTAGTTAATATTTTTTTTTTGTATTTGAGACCAATCAAAATGCGACGTTGATTTGGTACGCGACACTGTAGTCTTTTAGTTGTTATTACTACCATACCTATAGATAATACCATGATGATGTTATTGCACATTTATTTTTAGTTCGTTTCAGAGTATTGTGTTCGCCAATCGATTCTTGAGGGGCCCTTAGTCAATTTTTTTTTTTTTTTGGTATTTGAGACCAATCAAAATGCGACGTTGATTTGGAACGCGACACTGTAGTCTTTTAGTTGTTATTACTACCATATGGATAATAGCCAGATGATGTTATTGCACATTTTGATTTTTTTTTATTTAGTTTCGGGTGTTTTCGCCGATCGATTCTTGAAGGGCCATCAATTAATAGTTTTTTCATATTTGAAACCAATAAAAATGCGATGGTGATTTGGAACGCAACACTGTAGTTCTTGACGGGCCCTTAGTTAATATTTTTTTTGTATTTGAGACCAATCAAAATGCGACGTTGATTTGGTACGCGACACTGTAGTCTTTTAGTTGTTATTACTACCATATAGATAATAGCCAGATGATGTTATTGCACATTTTTATTTTTTTAAATTTATTTTCGGGGCCTTGTTTTCGCCAATGGATTCTTGCAGGGCTATCAGTTGATAGTTTTTTTTCATATTTGAAACCAATAAATATGCGACGTTGATTTGGAACGCAACACTGTAGTCTTTTAGTTGTTATTACTATCATATAAATAATAGCCAGTTGGTGTTATTGCACATATTTTATTTTTTTTTAAATTTAGTTTCCGGGCATTTTTTTCGCCAATCGATTCTTAAACGGCAATCAGTTAATAGTTTTTTTATATTTGATACCAATACAAATGCGATGTTGATTTGGAACGCGACACTGTAGTCTTTTAGTTGTTATTACTACCATATGGATAATAGCCAGATGATGTTATTGCACATTTTGATTTTTTTTTATTTAGTTTCGGGGCGTTGTTTTCGCCGATCGATTCTTGAAGGGCCATCAATTAATAGTTTTTTCATATTTGAAACCAATAAAAATGCGATGGTGATTTGGAACGCAACACTGTAGTTCTTGACGGGCCCTTAGTTAATATTTTTTTTTTGTATTTGAGACCAATCAAAATGCGACGTTGATTTGGTACGCGACACTGTAGTCTTTTAGTTGTTATTACTACCATACCTATAGATAATACCATGATGATGTTATTGCACATTTATTTTTAGTTCGTTTCAGAGTATTGTGTTCGCCAATCGATTCTTGAGGGGCCCTTAGTCAATATTTTTTTTTTTTGGTATTTGAGACCAATCAAAATGCGACGTTGATTTGGAACGCGACACTGTAGTCTTTTAGTTGTTATTACTACCATATGGATAATAGCCAGATGATGTTATTGCACATTTTGATTTTTTTTTATTTAGTTTCGGGTGTTTTCGCCGATCGATTCTTGAAGGGCCATCAATTAATAGTTTTTTCATATTTGAAACCAATAAAAATGCGATGGTGATTTGGAACGCAACACTGTAGTTCTTGACGGGCCCTTAGTTAATATTTTTTTTGTATTTGAGACCAATCAAAATGCGACGTTGATTTGGTACGCGACACTGTAGTCTTTTAGTTGTTATTACTACCATATAGATAATTACCAGATGATGTTATTGCACATTTTTATTTTTTTAAATTTATTTTCGGGGCCTTGTTTTCGCCAATGGATTCTTGCAGGGCTATCAGTTGATAGTTTTTTTTCATATTTGAAACCAATAAATATGCGACGTTGATTTGGAACGCAACACTGTAGTCTTTTAGTTGTTATTACTATCATATAAATAATAGCCAGTTGGTGTTATTGCACATATTTTATTTTTTTTTAAATTTAGTTTCCGGGCATTTTTTTCGCCAATCGATTCTTAAACGGCCATCAGTTAATAGTTTTTTTATATTTGATACCAATAAAAATGCGATGTTGATTTGGAACGCGACACTGTAGTGTTTTAGTTGTTATTACTACCATATGGATAATAGCCAGATGATGTTATTGCACATTTTGATTTTTTTTTATTTAGTTTCGGGGCGTTGTTTTCGCCGATCGATTCTTGAAGGGCCATCAATTAATAGTTTTTTCATATTTGAAACCAATAAAAATGCGATGGTGATTTGGAACGCAACACTGTAGTTCTTGACGGGCCCTTAGTTAATTTTTTTTTTTTTTGTATTTGAGACCAATCAAAATGCGACGTTGATTTGGTACGCGACACTGTAGTCTTTTAGTTGTTATTACTACCATACCTATAGATAATACCATGATGATGTTATTGCACATTTATTTTTAGTTAGTTTCAGAGTATTGTGTTCGCCAATCGATTCTTGAGGGCCCTTAGTCAATATTTTTTTTTTTTTGTATTTGAGACCAATCAAAATGCGACGTTGATTTGGAACGCGACACTGTAGTCTTTTAGTTGTTATTACTACCATATGGATAATAGCCAGATGATGTTATTGCACATTTTGATTTTTTTTTATTTAGTTTCGGGTGTTTTCGCCGATCGATTCTTGAAGGGTCATCAATTAATAGTTTTTTCATATTTGAAACCAATAAAAATGCGATGGTGATTTGGAACGCAACACTGTAGTTCTTAACGGGCCCTTAGTTAATATTTTTTTTTTGAATTTGAGACCAATCAAAATGCGACGTTGATTTGGTACGCGACACTTTTAAATTTAGTTTCCGGGCATTTTTTCGCCAATCGATTCTTAAACGGCCATCAGTTAATAGTTTTTTTATATTTGATACCAATAAAAATGCGATGTTGATTTGGAACGCGACACTGTAGTCTTTTAGTTGTTATTACTACCATATGTATAATAGCCAGATGATGTTATTGCACATTTTGATTTTTTTTTATTTAGTTTCGGGTGTTTTCGCCGATCGATTCTTGAAGGGCCATCAATTAATAGTTTTTTCATATTTGAAACCAATAAAAATGCGATGGTGATTTGGAACGCAACACTGTAGTTCTTGACAGGCCCTTAGTTAATATTTTTTTTGTATTTGAGACCAATCAAAATGCGACGTTGATTTGGTACGCGACACTGTAGTCTTTTAGTTGTTATTACTACCATATAGATAATTACCAGATGATGTTATTGCACATTTTTATTTTTTTAAATTTATTTTCGGGGCCTTGTTTTCGCCAATGGATTCTTGCAGGGCTATCAGTTGATAGTTTTTTTTCATATTTGAAACCAATAAATATGCGACGTTGATTTGGAACGCAACACTGTAGTCTTTTAGTTGTTAATACTACCATATAAATAATAGCCAGTTGGTGTTATTGCACATATTTTATTTTTTTTAAATTTAGTTTCCGGGCATTTTTTTCGCCAATCGATTCTTAAACGGCCATCAGTTAATAGTTTTTTTATATTTGATACCAATAAAAATGCGATGTTGATTTGGAACGCGACACTGTAGTGTTTTAGTTGTTATTACTACCATATGGATAATAGCCAGATGATGTTATTGCACATTTTGATTTTTTTTTATTTAGTTTCGGGGCGTTGTTTTCGCCGATCGATTCTTGAAGGGCCATCAATTAATAGTTTTTTCATATTTGAAACCAATAAAAATGCGATGGTGATTTGGAACGCAACACTGTAGTTCTTGACGGGCCCTTAGTTAATTTTTTTTTTTTTTTGTATTTGAGACCAATCAAAATGCGACGTTGATTTGGTACGCGACACTGTAGTCTTTTAGTTGTTATTACTACCATACCTATAGATAATACCATGATGATGTTATTGCACATTTATTTTTAGTTAGTTTCAGAGTATTGTGTTCGCCAATCGATTCTTGAGGGCCCTTAGTCAATATTTTTTTTTTTTTGTATTTGAGACCAATCAAAATGCGACGTTGATTTGGAACGCGACACTGTAGTCTTTTAGTTGTTATTACTACCATATGGATAATAGCCAGATGATGTTATTGCACATTTTGATTTTTTTTTATTTAGTTTCGGGTGTTTTCGCCGATCGATTCTTGAAGGGTCATCAATTAATAGTTTTTTCATATTTGAAACCAATAAAAATGCGATGGTGATTTGGAACGCAACACTGTAGTTCTTAACGGGCCCTTAGTTAATATTTTTTTTTGAATTTGAGACCAATCAAAATGCGACGTTGATTTGGTACGCGACACTTTTAAATTTAGTTTCCGGGCATTTTTTCGCCAATCGATTCTTAAACGGCCATCAGTTAATAGTTTTTTTATATTTGATACCAATAAAAATGCGATGTTGATTTGGAACGCGACACTGTAGTCTTTTAGTTGTTATTACTACCATATGTATAATAGCCAGATGATGTTATTGCACATTTTGATTTTTTTTTATTTAGTTTCGGGGCGTTGTTTTCGCCGATCGATTCTTGAAGAGCCATCAATTAATAGTTTTTTCATATTTGAAACCAATAAAAATGCGATGGTGATTTGGAACGCAACACTGTAGTTCTTGACGGGCCCTTAGTTAATATTTTTTTTTTTTGTATTTGAGACCAATCAAAATGCGACGTTGATTTGGTACGCGACACTGTAGTCTTTTAGTTGTTATTACTACCATACCTATAAATAATACCATGATGATGTTATTGCACATTTATTTTTAGTTAGTTTCAGAGTATTGTGTTCGCCAATCGATTCTTGAGGGGCCCTTAGTCAATAGTTTTTTTTTTGTATTTGAGACCAATCAAAATGCCACGTTGATTTGGAACGCGACACTGTAGTCTTTTAGTTGTTATTAGTTATTACGACCATATCGATAATAGCAAGATGGTGTTATTGCACATTTATTTTATTTCTCTAAATTGTTTTTGGGATTCAGTGCCTAACCTATAAGATTAAGTGGAATTTGTTGTTGGCGTTTAATTCCAGGTAAATGCCACCGACTATAAACACAGTAGATCCTTGCTAAGAGCAAGTTCAAGCTCGCAGGAATTACCTGATCGCCTGATTTTTCATTCAATCTTACACGATTGTGATCAGCAATATCATGTTGAATGCAAATGTGCAGTTTAATCGATGACAACTTATTAAATGGGCAACTTCTTAAGCTAATCCTGTAACCAGTTGACGGTTAGGCAAGACCGATTCAGTACCGGTTTCCAGTACAAAACAAAGCCTCGATGTCGCCCCACACCGAGCAACTGTTACAGTTCATTATAAAGATACCTCAATTTCGGTTTTTTGCCGCTTAGGCCCGCTAGGATGAGCCCGAATGCGCCTTTTTGTATTTTGATCCACTTTCGACGGCTATTGCGTTAAACAAGGCGCTTTTTCTGCCCCAACCCGTGCACTCGAACGGGCGCAACCCCAGTTTTCTGATTCGGGAAAAATTAGGAATAAGGGCCTCGAACAAAAGAATCATGAGGCGGACTGGAAATACGTTGTATAAATGTTCTCATTTATTTCGGGCGTTCGGATTTTTAGCCCGCATGCAAAGATTAGCTCAATTTACCTACACGAATTTAGTTAACAATCGATATTCGTTAGGGAGTTTCAATTATGTGACGGGTACACGCTAAAATAGGTCACACATCCTGTAGGTATTTTATTTAAGGTCTCACAATGACAACCCTTAATTTAAAACTTATTCCAATGATATTTTCTCATGCCGTCTGCTGCGTCCCAACTTCTGATAGAAGTGTCTCCCGCTCGAAATTAGTTTTGTTCAGGTAAGACACACTGCATCCTTATATTGGAACGTGAGCTTAGTTATGAGATTTTATTTTTAAGGGACGTAATTTAATACCCTTTTTACAGTTGTAACTGTCTAAGGGTTGAAATAAGGTCACTCTAACTGAGTGCGAATGGCTTTGGCTGAATTTTCTAACATATTTTATTAATTTCTATTGAGTGTGAAGTATTTATGAGATGTTGCCTAACCCATAAAAAACATAGTTTAAGGGCAGCTAATAATTTTTACCCCGTTTTTGATTTTGATTGAACTTACAAAAAGGATGTGCACATGTCCAAGTGCAAGAAAATCTTGCTTTGACATATCAATTTATGATAACATGCCACTAAAATATTATTTGGTAACACATCGAGTTTCCCAAAACTGTCAAGTCTGTTCAGGCTGCAGCCCCTTAAACCCGAAACCAAATCCTTTGGGCACCCCAACTGCAAATTAGAAACTCGAAGAAAGCACTTCGGTAATTTCAAAGTAGAAAGCGCATACCTGGTCCTTTATTTTACTCTTGCACCCACTATTAACGACCCTGCTTAGGAGCTCACACCTGGCTAATTTGAGATCTTTCCATACAGGCGTACCTGAAACCAAGCAGGCTATTGTTAATCGCCTGCGTGTTTAGGAAAGTTTAATTTTTTGTTACTGTTGGCAGGACTGGGCAGAGATTAGCGCATGACAAAGGGCCGGCTTAGCAAGTTCAAACAAATTTTAGAATTCTCGGGTTGCCAATGACGCTCCGTGACACAAGATCTCGGAGAATAATAGCGGCGGAGGGTAAATTGGTTCCCGAACGCTGCAAAGAAACTGTCTTAGACATTTTTGGAGGCCATTGGTGCTTTATATGGATACAGTGGGCGAAAATTAAAAATGATGTATTATTTTGGGTTTATTTAGTGACGAGGGAGACCATTGTGTAAACTAAGATATCTCATTCATTGAAGAGACGGATGGCCAATAGCAATAATTATCAAATCATTGAATACGATTTAAAGAAAAAATATGTAGTCTATTGCGGAAGGATCTACTTTTTATGTTATTTTCAATAGCAACATAGTTCAAGAGGCGTATAATCCATCTATCCATATAAGCAATAAAAGAGGTTGTAATGATACATTTTAGAGACGGGGGTGCCTCATAACCTCGTCAATGTTCCTTTAAGACAGATTGACACATAGAACAAGCCTCCAGATACATGGACTTTTACCAGAAAAAAACGTACAGCAACTATTCACGATTGGCTGCAATTCACAAAATTAATTCGGCAACTGGGCGAACTTATATTTTACGCAGTTTCCCAGTGTAAGTTATGCCAATTTCAGCAATTGAGCAAATTCGAAATTTGTGCACTTGAGGAAGTATCTATATCTAGTTTTTCTTAAATAAACCGAAATTGGAGCATTGTTCGATCATTAAGTAGCTGTTTTAAAGGATTAAGGGGTAAAAGATTTATGATGATATGTTTAACACATTTGGTGTGAAAAACTGAATTACATACTTTAAACTGGTAAATTTTCTGTTGAAGATGCCACGAGACATGATACTATCAGACCATCTTGTTACCATACAGGAAACTTGAGTAGGTACATTTTTACGACCCAGAAACAGACCAGCAATCGATGGAATGGGAATCACTGTTCAGAACTTCAGTTATATTTAACATAATGCACTTATTAGTTGCTCCTTTTTGTCTCATACAACACTTTATCCTGCATCTGTTGGGTCACATTATTGGCAAAAATATGGCCTGCGCTATTATTTAGATCTATTTCTAAGTTAAAGCAAAATAAACAAAATTTTAATTTTTAAGGTGCTCACCCTGCATATACTTATCTGAAATTTCCTCGGTTTCATGCCAGGTAGATATATAATATGTATGCAAAATATTGCCTTCCTCCAACAAATAGTCTTTAAGTTATACCGCCAACAGGCGGACAGACAGACAAATAGAATTATGAAAAGTGAAGATCTGAATAAATCTTGGAAGGTGATTTTTTCGCAATCGCAATACTTCCCTTCGTCTTTTAGACGAGGGCGGTATAAATATATCAACACACCCTTGTAAAATTCTAAGAATTCTATCTGCTCAGCTGATAATATTTAAAACAAAATAACTCTAAGGGGAAATTACAATTCGGAGATCTTTCAAATAAGTTTGTTTAAATTGATGTAAGTAGTAAAACAGATGCTTTCTAGTGAACTGTATACTATAAGAAAACTTACACAGCCTTATATTTGGCTGATACTCTTTCTTTAACCCATAACTGCGAAAAATGCGTATCGTTAAGTACTTACATGTTTGTCATCCCCTCTAAGAACTTCTCTCGTAAACATTTCCTTCTTCTTCATTTTTAGTTATGTATTTATACATATAAAGGTAAATCTACAGATATTAACTTTGAATATAGTTGATGTACCTAGTTGATACGATTGAAACATCTTGGGATTGCAGTTACTGTATAATTTAAAGATTATCTATGAAATGTTTATTTCTATTACTTTTATGTCATTGAAGCCTATCAAAATTGTAAAATCGAAGTCAATGTTCTCACCATGATTCCCATTTCAGTAATATGATGTAATCATAAAGAATTTATGAACGTTTTGAAAGTTTTTAAATTGCAATCTTCACTTTTGATTGTTTGAGGCTGCACACTGCACGTATTTCGTGATCTCGTTCCATATTAATCATAAGGGCAACACTAAAAGATAAAACTGACTATATTCAAGAATAGTTGCAAAATGAATAGCAAATAGATAGAGAATCATATACTATAGCGGATGAAATAACACACGTGTTGAGATTTTCTTCGACATACAACAACGCCCTTGTTAGAAAATGAAACGACACGAACATGCACAGATTTAAACCTGGAATCTGGCTGCTTTGTCTGGATTGTTTATTTTATTGTTAATAGCTGCATTTGGATGAACTGATGCAAGTGCATTGTGGCTGTGCAAATTAAATTAGAAGCGGTTGAGAAAGCCTTCCAGTAATTAAAGTTGCTGCGTAAGTTGAAGTGCAGTAAGTAGCGTTTGTGTGTCTAGCAAATAAACATTGCTACATACCAAAGGTATTTTTGTTATCGCAGCAGTCAGGGTGTCTCCTGCATCATGCGTAATAAATTTGCACCAGTCACACCGTTCAGAATCAATGGAGTAATCCAGAGTAAGCCCAATTCGAAGGCTGTTACAGTCTCCCACCCCCCCCCCCCCCCCCCCCCCCCCGATTTCCAGTTTTAACCCGATCATTCTGTTTCTAGCCAATAGTGATCGTTCGTATCTGGGACTGGATTTTTAAAAGCGTTCGTGCCTACTGAGCGTACGAGACGTCCCATTTGAATTTAACGTCCCGATAGAGGAGCTAAGACAAACGTATCGTTACAAAAATGGCTCACAACAATAGGGCTCGAACTGCATCCTAGCGGGAAGCTGTATAACATTTTTCCCGGTAGAAATATCAGGAAACTTACAAACATAATGGAAAGGAAACTAAAGGCATTGACCTTAAGCCAAAATCATACGCAAGAAACGGATAAAGAGAGTATTACCAGGCGGTAGAAGAAACTCATCAAGGGAGTATTGTAGGAAACTATCCTGATAAAGGAACAGGAAGATTGATTGAAACACAATTGATCGAACACAATTGATCGAAAACCCACAATTTATCCAAACCACAATTTACGGAAATGGCGTTTAGGATATAACTTCGATGCATATACACCCCCAGATCTACTTGATAAGGCGTTCCACGGTAGTTTGTCATTTGAGGGTTGTAACCATCCTAAAACACGCGACGTTTGGTTACAAATTCGACCTATTTTCTAGATCTATTAAAAGGAGCGATTCTACGGTAGGGTCCTAGACCCTCTACTGATAAGAAGCGAAGATCAAGTAAGTGGACTCCAATGAATAATGAAATATAAAAGGTTGCAATGAAACACTCAACTGAAGGGAAATAGCAATTATAAAAGAGTTAAAATTATACAGGAATATTCAAGCACAAGAAATAGCATATGAGGAAGAAGAAGAAGAAGCAAATATATCAAATATATCCCTCCATAAACCAGTTGATGGGTTTATCAACTATTACAAAACATTCGACAGCAATAAACATAAATTTTAAATGGATATTGACCATGCATGGTGACTCAAACGTGTTCGTGCAGTCCTCAACACATTCGATAATTTCAGCATTTGCACCGCTGGAAGTTAATATCGAATTCAAATTATAATTGCAGCGAGCCATATGTCATTACAATAAATCACCATCGTGAGTTGTCGTCGTACGAGGCCTAACCATGTCACGTATATTTACCTCCGCCGATAATGCGTAAAATATGCAAACCTACCTCAAGTAAATACGACATTATTTGACTGTCATTGTTGCGGTGGGCGGCTGCAACCCCTTAACGACATTAGTCGCACAGGGGCGACCCAGCTCCGACTGGAAACCGATTAAAACAACCCCATCGGCCGATGCAGAATTCGATACGTTGTCACTTCGTTTTGCAAAATGTATTTTTTTGCAGCGGGCCGCTTGTGCACTCGATAAGGGGGCTTTTTCCAAAGAACCCCCTCTGTCGATTTGCTTGGGCGATCGCAGGCTCAAGGTACCTCCCTTTCTCTAATGATAGAATCATAGGGTTGCCCAAACAATGCACATAAACTCGGCAGTCAACTGCTAGCGGAACCGTCAAAATAAAACAATTATGGAACTGCGCTTAATTGAATTTCTATGTCATTAAGTCTTGCGCTTTGTTCGAGTGCGTGGAATTTGGGATTTGAATGGTTTTGGCGCTATCTAAATTAAAAATTCCGATTAACCGGCGCGAGCAGCGCCGTGTAGCGGCCATTATCATAATGATAAGTCGCAGATGTAAATGATGATAAGCAGCGTTTTCAGCTGAAATGCAAGTTTTACGGTTTTTTTAAAATTACATTCCGCGACTCTCGCTGTATTTATTCGCCTCAACCGCCATATATTAAGCACGTGATATATACATACAAAAACCGATACGAGTTGCCTATAAAGTCGGGTTGTTTCGTTATATATGTGTTCTTTTTAACGACCTTGCGGGACAGTCCTCTAATGTAAATGTTATCTTAATTCGTATTTACTTATTTAAGTCCGTCGTAAGATGCAGCTGTTGAGTCCCACGACGTTTTACTCACATATCGCCACATTAGTTCCAATATTGATTTAGGACAGATGACTTGAATTTGACGTGAATATGTTGTATTTCCAATTATTTGCTCAGAGATAATTCCTGCGGCGATAACAATAGTTTCATTCGTGCTCCAAGAGCTGAGTACTCTCCTTGTTGTTATTACCTAAACCGTCGCCGTTTATGGCGCACTGAGAACTTGCCGAACACCTAAAATGGGGATCAGAAGTCTATTAAAGGTTATTTACGTCTACGTTTATTTTCTAAGAAACGGATCGATCTTATCGAAATTATTCATGATTTATTGTGCTCATGATGAGCGCACTTTAATGCACAAGGCTCTACCGAGTCGATGCACATCAATCAGTGCTGGGTTTTAGAGTTAACACGGAATTATACAACGTCGAATTGACGTTATGTACTCAATACCGAGCCATTATGTGCCTGTTGTGAATATTAAGTGATAACATTAGCTTACCTTCGATTATAGATAAATTTTATGCAGCTTACAAATGAAACAACCCCTTTCTAGTTTATTCAATAAAACTGCACAATGTACATGAAAAGCTTAATAAAAAATGCATCCGCATACTATATGGACTTTTTCATAATCTAAACTTTAAACTGAGTTTTTATAAATTATAATAGTAACACAGTAAGACAGCACTATAGAAAATAGCCAAAGAGATAAGCTGAAACAAACTATAGAGATACTTTTTAAATATCAATAACACACAATCAGCCTATTTCATTCCATTTCTGGATGTAGGCCTTCCCCAATATTTGCCATTCTTTACGGCTCTAGGCAATATTCATCCATTTTCCTCCCGCAATTGTTTCTATATCATCCCTTTATCTTATTTTTGGGCTGCCTAGGCTTCTTCGTCCTGTCCTCGGTCTCCACTGTAATATGTTGATTGTCCATCTATTGTCCGTAATCCTCGCCACATTTCCGGCCCAGTTCCACTTCAGTTGTGCTGCCGCTTGTAACATATCTTGTACCCCTGTTTACTGCCTTATCCAGTCGTTCCTTCTTCGATATTTGAGGTTAAGTTCAGTGTCCGCCTTTCCATGGCTCGTTGTGTCGTCTGATTTTTTTTAGCATTACGTTTCGTTAAGCTCCAGGTTTCAGATCCATAGGTTAAGGTTGGAAGTATACACCGATTGAATAATTTACTTTAAGTGCAACTGGTATATTACTTTGCATAATATATTTTAATCTTCCAAACGCTCTCCATCCCAACCTTGTCCTTCGATAAATTTCCGGTGTCATATTATCTTTAGATGTAGTTATTAACTGCCCTAAATCTATAATTATCTACAACTTCTAGTTCTTTGTTTTCCAACATTATATGAATTTCATCGTTGTTATTCATGTTTGACATGAGCTTTGTTTTTGTTTCGTTTACTTTTAAACCTACAGATTTTGATTGTTTGTTTAGGTCGTCTATCATTTCTTCTAATTTTTTGATATTGTTGCTTAGCAGGTACTCTCCATCTACATTTAGCCCTTTCTCAAACCAATCTAGCGTTTTGAAGATGTCCTCCATTACCATTGTAAATAGTTTAGGCGAGATGGTATCTCCCTGTCTGATTCCCCTTTTAAGTTTTATATCATTTATAATTTTGTATGCCTTTATGTACATGCGTGCATTATCGCAAATGTTTTTAATTATGTTGGAATACTTACCGTCAATTCTGCAATTTTTCAAAGATTTAAAAATTGCCCATGGTTCCACTGAATCCAAGGCTATTTCATAGTCTATGTAAGCCATATAAAGGGTCTTTCAATAAGGGTGATAGTTTTTGCAATCTAGATTTCTCGGTTTCTGATATATTTTGTTTCTACCTCCAAGTGTCAAAATATTCAGTATAGTTTGCAGTTTCATCATGCAGCGTTTGACGATTCCCGATTGTTTAGAAATTATTAAAAAATATTACCAAAGTTCGAGTTCAATTGTGGGTGCTCCGCGTTTGTTCACCAGAGAATTGGGTCGCCATCACCGTTACTCTGCGCAGGCTATACGCAGCACTGTGGAAAAGTTGGAACGTGAGTTCACTTTAAAGGACGATAAGCCACTAAGAAGACAACGAAAAGCGCGAAGTGAGGAGAATATCGTAGCTGCAGCGACCAGTATTGCCGATGAGCCAAATTTGTCGATTTCATGACGATCGCAACAATTGGGGCTTTCTCAGACGTCAAGTTGGAGAATTATGCGAAAAGATTTCAGCCTACATCCGTACAATGTCGTATTGACTCAAGAGCTAAAGCCAAACGATCACAGATTGCGTCGGGAGTTTGCTGATTGGGCCGTAGAGCACTTGGAAGATGATTCTGATATCGGCCAAAAAATCATCTTCTCAGACGAGGCGCATTTATTGGATGAATGTCTTTGTTAATAAGCAAAATTGCCGTCATTGGTGCGATAACAACCCACAAGAGTTACATGAAATGCCGTTGCATCCCGAAAAACTCACTGTGTGGTGCGGTTTATGGCATGGTGGCGTCATCGAACAATATTTCTTCCGAAATAAGGGGGGAAGAGCCGTAACCGTCAATGGCGATCGCTATAGAGCCATGTTACTAGAATTTCTGTGGCCAGAACTTGAGAACATCGATATTGAAGAGATGTGGTTCCAACAAGACGGCGCTACGTGCCATACAGCTAATGCTACGGTCGATTTGCTGAGGGATAAGTTTGGCGATTGGATCATCTCACGACGAGGATTTGTGAATTGGACGCCGCGATCATGTGATTTGGCACCCCTAGATTATTTTCTTTGGGGCTACGGCAAAGCACAAGTCTATGCCGACAATCCACAGACTTTGGATCATTTGGAAGCCAACATTCGTCAAGCTATCGCCGGCATACAGCCGTAAATGATGGACAAGGTGATCAAAAATTGGAGCGATCGGATGCGTCAGTGTACACAAAGTTGTAGTGGGCATTTGACCGATATCTTGTTTCAAACATAACTGCATTGCCCAAGCTTCAAAATAAAGCAAAAACTGAATTGATATGTCAAACCGTTGTTGTTTTATTTAAAATTAAAATCATATCGCTCTTAATGAAAGACCCATACTCATTACCTTTTTCTAGTAAGACTCGTATTGTTTGTAGATGATCACAAGTATTAAAACCACTACGAAAACCTGCCTGCTCTCTAGGTTGGAAAAAGTCTAATTTCAGTGTCAATCTATTTGTAATTATATAAGTTTGCGATATTTGCTTTCTTATGGAGAAGTAGTACTTCTGCTTGGCACTAGGCATTTGGGATGTTCTGTTTCTCAAGGCATAAATTGTATAGCTTTACCAGCTCTTTCAACACAACATGTCCTCCTTCTTTCAGCATTTCATTTGTTATTGCGTCGTTTCCTGGCGATTTATTATTTTTTGACGCTTTAAGGGCGTTTTCTACTTCTTGTGGTGTAATTTCAGGGATATCTTCAGATCGTACGTTCATTATTTGCATTTTGTCGTATCTTCGTGTTTCATTGATATTGGGAGCAGCCTTCGTGTCGTATTGTAGTCGATAATATTTTTCTATTTCTTCTATAATTTTTGTATATGAACATATGAATTTATATAACAAGGTTTTGAACCCACCTCATAAGTGGCCTTACTCTAAAATAGTTTTGGCATTTTTAAATTGAATTGTAAATCCAAAGGTTACAGAAAAACAAAATTAATGTCTTTAATATAGAAAGGATATTTACATTATGTACAAAATAGATAAAAACATTTTTTCAAATTTTCATCCTAACGACTAACGTTGCCTTCCGGAACCGCTTACGCATTACTTCAGGGGGCGCGAGCGTCACTTAAACCTAAACTTTAACTAAGTGAAAATCCAGACCGCCTGTACCGGGAGTCAAACTCTCGCCCGTTCCGGCTCGAGCGATCCGTCGTTTCACTTTGACCCCGGCTGCAGCGGCGATCGCCATTTGTCCACCGAGGTCTCCAGATAAAAACATCTTAATGCTGATAATAATACTGAAACAGCAAAAGGAAGCACAATGCGAATTACATTAATCTGATTTGGATTGGAAACCTTAAACTGTGCTAAAAGTAATGAAATCAATAGAGAAAAAGGAAATATTAAACAATAATTAAAGATCAGATATAGAGAGAAAACGTTTGTGCACGAAGATCAAATACAAGAAGAGAAATTTTTCCAGAGAAGTAAAAATGAGATAGGCACGAATCCGACAAAGAAAATGTCTAAGAGAGTATTGCAGAAACTGAGTTTTACAATGTTGCCATAATGCTCAATACAAGTACATCACATGTTTTTCAAAAGTTGTATTTTACATTTTTCTGAGCCATATATATTTTCTACTGTAGCTCGAAAATCACCAAACTAAATAAACAATTAAGAAAGGTTAGAGGATTAAAATATTTACATAATTTCAAAATACTTTAAAATGGTACCTACTACATGAAATTCTTTTACTGAAAACTGACAGTTAATTCTACATAATCACAATCAAATTACAGTATCAAGACTATGATTTAGAAGCAAAGTTGCAAGTTGAGAAATGTAAAGCGTGAACAACACCAGTTAACGTTCAAAATCATTATGAGAAGTAGAAAACTGGTGTTCTCTAAGCACAAGATTAAAAAAAATGTAAATGTGTATATATAGACCAAACGATACGATTATAAACCTTTAATTGTCTAAAGTGGTATTTAAGCTTTAATGTCAATGAAGATTAACTAATCCAACTAAACAAACATACTTGTTTATCAGTGCAATAGAGCTGTGAATTAGTAAATAAACATTTATCTTAGTTACATTATACATAGTTACTTCAGTGGCAATTGCTATGAAATACCTGTGGGCCCATAAATGACATGGCGTCAACTAAATATGCCTATTTAAATGACGCATGCTGTTTTTTCGTTGATGTTATCCCCACCCCCATTGTTGTTATATAGTATGATCAAAAACTCAACCGCGGTTATTGTAAAGTTTAAAAGTAAGCTATTAAATTATTTACTTCTATTATTTAATGTCATTGACATATGTCAAAATTGTAATAAAAGTACATTAGATAAAAATAATAGAAGTAAATAATTTCATAGATAACTTTTAAATTTCACAGCCATCGTGATCCAAAGACTCTTTGATCATACTCTATTTAATTGTGGGCCCATCGATATTCACCATATACAAAGGTTTCTAAATAACAACACTAAATCAATTGAATTTTTACACATTAGAAAACAATGAATTTTAAGTTTGTTGTTTGTCCTTAAGTATTATTAATCCAAATCGAATGCATTTACCCTTTAAAATAACGCAAAGCATCGACAAACGCATCCTTTTTTCTTAATTCATTAACAACTTTTCTGAAGAAAAATTAAAGTTTGCCTTTCATTGAACCTTATAGAAATAGCACAAGAAAATACTGCAAGTAATTTAAAACCGCTAAATAATTTGACGGAAGAAAATGTAGATGGCCAGTGATTTCTAACGATTGCTACTTTGACTAGTTGCCTTACTTACACGTAAATAAATAACGTACAAATTCACAAACCCAATTTAATACGCAAACACATGTATTGTGTATTATCGATAACCTCATTTTACCTTGCGGTGTAGAGGCTGGTGCTTTAATATATATAAATATGAATTGAGAAAGAACTCAAACTCTTTTATACAGTGCTGCCCATTGTCTTTTCCATCGGAATTTGGTACGGTTTGGTTTCCTGAACTTCCCAAACAATGATCACGCACGAATGTCGACATTCTCCGAAGAACTGAACTGTTTTGCAAATTTCTAGAATCTCGAATGTTGAAATTCTTTGAAATATTACAAATTCGATATCTTATTATATCAGTTTTTAATCACAATGACAAACCACACTTTAAAACAACTTCATGTTTTTTTTAAATTAGCATTTTGATACCTTGCTTTATTTTTTTAATATTTGTAGTACATCTAATGTTTTCTAATCCAAATGTTGTAAATACAATGCTACCGAGCATAGAAAATTCTTGAGTTTGCAGAGCTGGCGTTATTTTCAAATTAAGAGATGTATACTCCACGTAAAAATAGAAAGATGAGAAATTTTAGATCCCCCATTTTAATCCTGGTTTTACCTAAAATTCTAGATGTTTATGCACGATAGAGTCTAGAAAACGTGAATTGACGAATCTAACTTTATATTTAAAGTTCTGGCAAATTATAACCAAATTTTATTTACAATTTGAGGTTATGATCAAGAAGTAGCGAAAATAAACTTGATAACCCAAGAAATGCAACGGCGACAGCAGCAATGCACCTAGTAACTTTCGAAAATTGACGTAAATAATATAGAAACTTCAGATTCTGGTAGATTTCTGACAACAAAAGTACTTTTTATACAAAGTTGCTTGCTATTGGTTAACTCCATATGACATCTTATATTTTCTAGATCGGTTTGCATATTTAAAGTTTGATTTTTATAGTTGGGCCATCAAAGTACTGTTTTTCTGCCAATTATTTTACTGAAAATTCTGAAAATGCAAATAACGTCGTATATTGTGTTGGCAAAATTAATATTTTTAAACTGTGAAGATCTACTAAATTTAGGAAATGACAAACTTCTGAAAGAAAGCTTCAAACCATGCTAGTTTCTCACTAAATATGCTTAATACAAAGTGATATTTAAAAATACGACAAAGCAGCTAATTAGTCACTTAATTTACGACTTAAATACAAAATTCTGGCAAGACGTATACCTTATAGCATAAGCAACTAGTCAACATAAAAACCTTCACTAAAACCGTATCGCAGGAGCCATGTCAGCTCCACTTAAATTTTAAAATTGGAATCTATTCCATAAATTTCCCCAGCGGCCTGAAAAAGTGGAACGATGTAAATAAAACTGTTCAGGCAATGCACTTCTTTCGCGGAATGCACGCAAGTAATCAAAGCAGGAATTCGAAATACGGGAAATTCCTGCAAGAAAGGTTCTCAAGTTCGCCTATCGCCGTAATAATGATGAATACACAACAGTACGGTGCATCGATTCCGCGGGCTCTGGACGCAACCACAAACAACTCCAGCGGCGCAGCCAAGCGCAGATACCTTCATTACCAATCACCGGAAATCATCTGCCGTCTTCGCCTAAATTACATACCCACAAAATCGTTCAAGAATGCTCCTAATCTCGGAGAAAATTTCAACACAATGAGAATCTGGCTCTGCTTGGCGTAAGGAAGGTTGATGTGGTACGAATACGCCACCACTTTATAATTATACGGGAAATATATACAACAATAATTACATAATTAATAGTGTCGCTGTGGCTTTTACTTTGAAAGAGAAATCGGTATTGCAGTATATCAAACGTACACAATCGTTCAAAGATGCTTCTAAACGCGCAAGACGTTTTAAGGCGTAAGGACTTGCTGTGGTACGATCATGTGACCACCTAATAGTTCTGCGAGAGGAAGGCATTATTTATGTAATATTGACGTAAGATTATTAACATGGATTTTCCAATTTTCCAATCACTGAACACCGACTGCAATCTCAGCCTGAATTATAAACGTACAAAATCTCGCAAGGATGCTTTTTATTTCGTATAAGAATCTGGATCTGCCGTGATAAAGAAGACTTGCTGTTGTACAACCACTTGACCACCCAACAGTCTACAAGATAAAAATAAATAGTTAAAACAACAATTCAATAATTAATACTCTTGATAAGGCCTTTTTGTGCCCTGAAGTTGAAGTTGTAAATTTAAATTTAAAAAAGTGTATTTTTATATTAACGTACGCTTCCAGTCATGGCGAGATTTTACAATTACTGGAAACTATCTGCAGTCTTTCCTACAATTATAAACGTCTACAATCGTTTAAAGATGCTTATAATCGGTCAACAAATTTTAAGGCATTAAGAATTTGTTCCTGGCGTAAAAAGGACTTTATGTGGTACGACCACGTGGCCACCTATTATTAAGCCAGAAAAAATTGTTATAATGGCAATTACATAATTTTTATTTTGTTAAAAGTAAAGTCGGAGATTTGTAAAAATCATTAATTGTTGATAAAATAGGCTTCTAACCATGGAGAGATTTTATTATCAATTACGAAAATCCAATACTGATTTGAAAACCTAGAAAATCTCTCAGGAATACTTCTAATCTAACAAGACATTTCAAAACGAAAATCTAGCTATGCTTGGCGTAAGGAAGAGTTATAGTATGATTACGTAACCATCTAAATTCTCAGTTTAACCTTTTTTCCTCAAAAAGTTATAAATAACAATTATTTATAGATTAGCAGACGCTTCTAACCACTAAAGGACTTTATTGTTAATCACTGGAAGTTATTTTCCATTTTGGCTCAATACAAATATACATACCGACAAAATTGCTTCTAACCTAACAAGACCGTGCAACACAATAATAAGTTGGATCGGTTTGGTATCAGAAAGCATTGTTGTGGTACTACCACGTGGCCACTTAAAGCTTTGTCAAGAAATGTTGATAAAAACAACAAATTTGAGAGCGAAATTGCATGTTAATGTAAACTTTTAGCTATTGAGAGACTTATCATGTGCCCCAATTTCCGAAATTACACGACTAAAAATCGTTAAAATCGTTCTTGTGGTACAAATACACGACCACATATTAGTTCAGCGACTAGAATCTAAAAATATTAGTTAAAACAATAATTGGCTGCTTAGTATCTCCTTTCCATGGGCACATTTGTGTTGAAGTTATTAATGAACTTTAACGTAGTTTCTAGTATTTGTTTTGTACCAAGCAAGAAGGTATTAAGTTTTTTAGTAACTTGTAAGATGTTTTTTCTAAAGGTTGAAAATTAAGAATTTCATATTCCTTTTTGGGGGAATCAACAGAATAATAAATAAATACAATTTTCCACAAGCTTCATCAATATTGTTCCTGCAATGAACAACCTAATTATTTTGACTACTTTCTAGTCTAAAATAATCCTGCTACGTGGTGCAATTACTATTGGATTTGTTGGGAACAAATGAGCATGATATTTGCGCTTTTTGCTTTAACCTTCAAGAAAGCTCACTTTTTAACTTAAATGTGTACCAACTAATTATTCCTAATATTTCCACCGTTTTACTGCTTCAGTTTGACCCAATTTAGTACAAAAGTTTCCGAGTTTTTACCTCGTCGACGTTAGTTTTTTATCAGCTCCCAACTACTTTGTCCGCTTTAGTTAATTTTCTTGCCTGGGGAATTTAGATTCGACTCCTTTAAATAACTTTTTTAAGCTATCATTTATATTTGATTCCATTATAATGTAATACTTATCGCACACACGCTAAGTGATTTTTTTTATGAAATTGAATAAAGCACTTTATATGTATTCTTTTTAAATATTTATTATATCCACTTATATACAAGTACTTCTATGTTTAATATTCGAATAGATTTAGTTTATAGTTAGTTTATCATTTTCAAATTTGTATTGCAGTATTTGCTATTTCCATATTGAATTTATTTGTTCCTCTTTAAATGAAAAATGTAAATTTATTCGGGCTTTATTATCTGTTTGAGTCCCTTTTTTCTGTCTTCTAATTCCAAGCGCTAACAGCTTTTCTCCACGAAGAATTATTCCAACTTCCGCTGGAATTTTATTTAAATATCCGCCAGCTTTAAATATTTTATAGAAAAAATTCCTCGCCCAAAACATGGACACGCTATATTTAAATGCAGCATCGACCGTTAATATCTCCCAAACATGATGTTATGGGCTATTTTCAGCTACCGACTTTTTATAAAGCCACCTTTTTACCGAGTGGCATTTGCATAGAATTCCCACAAATATGACATCAATATTTTGATAGTTTGAATTAAGCAGCCGCACTACAACTGCTCCGAGAGGAGCTTGTTGGTTTACCGTTCGCTTTCAGTTAAATTCGTTGGAACCGATGCGGTCGCTTTTTTTTTTGCCATTTCTATTAATTTTATTTGTTTACTTTATAAGCAAAAAGGTACTCTTATGGAATTACTTTTAAAATAACAATATCGATAATTTTTTAAAATGTGCATATGCTTACAAATTTCTTAAAAAATGTAATTTTTAAAACATTTGGTTCTTGTTTTTATCACGAATAAATTTTTTGCATTTGCATTTATATCTGATTTTTATAGATCTTCTTATTGGTTTAAGTCTACACTTTTTAAATTAGCTTTTATATGCACGGCGGCAGTGTAGCAAATCTTTTTTCTTTGGAAGCACGAAAATGTTTAAGATTTGAATATTTGGAAAAGGAAAGTTTGCTATTCAAATATACTTAAATCATCAAAGAAATACCTAGTAAGTTCAACAAAAAGAATAATACTTTGCAAAATGTGGATGTACTATGATGATTAACCTCTACACCGCAAGATAGAAGAGGGTCGAATAATATTATGTATGAATGTAAAAGTAGAAAACTGGTTCTATAAATTGCGATAAAACTAATTTAAAAAAAGATGCTTCGCGCTTCATATTAAATGTTTGCAAAGATTTTAGCCAAAAGACTTCAGAATATAGTAGACAGGGTAATAATACACCACCACGCAGAGTTTACAAAAAGCTTTTCCGGTACTGACAACATCTTCATAGCAAAACAAATAATAGAGAAACATCGCGAATTTAATAGAGATATACACCTGGAAAACTATTCTCTAATAGATTAAAAATAATGGGCTTATGTGGCAATGCACCTCATGAATCAGAGTTGAGGAAAATTTTATTACTACAATAGCTAAAAACAAAGTTCACATCAAAAAAATTTAGAATCTGTCTCAAGTCTTGCATACGGTAGTGATTGCTGTCAAGTAAATATGGCCTGAGACTCGGCGAGTCAGGGCCGCCAAAATATCTCTTTCCTAAACCCAGTCATCTGGCACACCGTTAATGGCGTACAGGGTGATGTGGTTAGCATCACGTCTTCGACAACTGCCTTACTTTCCCTACTCCCGCAACCGTGGTTTCGGTACCCAATTTTTAAAGAGACTGGGTGGGCCGCCCGCCCGTTTCCAGATGTGGGGATTGAACCCCGCATCGTGGCATCGCAATCGAGCTCCCTAACCGCTCGGCCACGTTGGCGATCAGTGATTGCTGTATCACTATCAAAATCGGCTAGCACAGAATAACAACAAATGAGGTGTCTTCGATTCACTGCTGGATAGTCTCAGAGATCAGAAAAAAATGAAAATATAGGAGAAGAACATCAGACTGAAAGACTACCAACAGAACGAATGACAAGCAACGAACTATCCAAAGTTACTCTTGGCATCGATAAAAAAACAAGTCAAACAGAGATTTGGAAAGAAGAATTTTAGTGACGCAACGAATCCATATCGAAAGCATTAATAAGACAACGAAGAAGAAAAAATATAGACTACATTTTAGTTAACCATTTAATTTCGTAGATTTCTTTAATGTATTTTTCGATCCTGAATCGTCGTATTTAAATTTGTTTAAAATGTATAAATAAGGACAATGTAATGCACACCAAGTCTGAGTTTTCCTAAATATAGAAAATACTTAAATTTTTGCACAAATTTTTGATTTTATAAATATGTGTTTTTCGATATATAGACCTGCCTCAATAATAGCAATGGCGATTTGTAAATGCAGTTCAGTAATTTCAATTTTTAAGTACCTAATTTATACTCCTTTATATTCTACCAAATTCAGTTTTTGTTGATTACTTTGTGAGGTACAATTGTTTCAGCAAAATCTGATGTAATAATTGATAAACAATCTATTTTAGTATTTAGATCCCTATAATTTTATCGTGTGCAATCAAAGATAGAGCAACTTTTTTTTAAATTCGAAAAAACTCTTCTGGCACAGTTAAAATTGATCATTGATAATAACAAAAATAGATATTTTGTCTTGATTTTTGTTTGTGGGCATTTTTTATCTTGTACTTTGTAGCTTTCCATATATTACCGATGTAATTTTACATTCTTCTAAAGAATTGATTTTTTTGTTTGAAAAGCTACTATTATTCCCTCCAAGATCGTGAGCAGAAACAGGACAATATGCAATAACTGTTTCTTTTCTCGAAGCAAAGTGACTGCCTACATTTATCTGAACATCTAAAAAGTATTTGAGTATTTAAATATATTCATGTATTCATCTCCTGTTATGAAAAAGAGAAAGAAGCGGGCTCAATAATAATAATAGTAATTTGTAAAAGCAGATTTTTTCTCGATTTCATTTTGATATAATATCTAGTTACTCATTTTATACTCGATCCGATTCATCTATTATTGATTAGTTTGTAATGGGCCGCTTGTTTTCGACGGAATTTATTTGAAAGAGATTTTATTTCGAATCAATATTTAAAATAATCCGTGAATGTGTAAGCAAAAGGTTGCAACGTAGAATAAATCAGTGTTTTCATTTAAGCAAATGGAATATTACAATTATTTAAATATTTGAATACAATAATACCAGTGACCTGTTTTCACCACGAAGTGGTTCTATGAGCCCTCTTTGCCCTTAGGCCCGGTAGGTGGCTAGCCTTGCCCGTCGCAAATAAGGAAGAGCTTCCTCGTTAGGGGTTAACGACTACCACAGGTGTTAGCGTGGTAGCTGGAGAGCGTACAATTTTTAAACTTTAGAGTCGCCGGGATTCGAACCCGGGCCAGCCGAGCATTTGCTCGCTGGGCCATTCTCTCACCTGAATGTTATAATTAGGGGACAGACTAGCATTAGACTTCATAATGATCGTATTAAATAAATGTCCACATCAGCCGACACGATGCGATTGTCTAGAAAAGGTGACGAAACCGAGTTAACAATTTACAGTCCAATTACACTTTTCTCACACATACTCTGAAGAATCTTTTCTCTCGCGTAATGTGACATGATCTAAAATTGTGTTTGCTGTTGTTAGTAGCAGAAAACATTGCGTATTTTCTTCATACGCACATGACGTCAGAGAGGAGATCCATGAGACAAATATTATGAAGCAAAACAGGTTAGGTTTGGCACATACACCTGTGATCACCTCCATACTGTCAAAGTATTAATTTAAAAAGAAATAGAACGTCAGATTCCTGTATTTTGGATTTGTGGATTATGGAATGAATTTTGACAGTGTAAAACAATGGGTAGTTTTAGAAGCACTACAAAACAATGGGCACGCATGTTGACCATAATGCAACGCCAACAATTAAACTTTTATTGAAAAATATATTCAAAAACCTAACATGAAACAATAAAATGCATTAACATAAACGGATCAAGATTAATCCATCTTCGTTTCGCCTACAACATAATAATAATTTCTGGAACAAAGGAATAGCTGGAACGAATTGGGTCTAATATCAAGTCAAGTAGAGGTAAAATGAACTACCACAACACAAAAGTAATGATAAACACTCAAGAAAAAAATTAAATAATGATAAATGAGCGACATATTAAAGACATACGTGAATATAATATGTAATATCTTGGACAGAACGAGAAAGTAATGAAAGAAAATCCGATAGTGTTGATAAACAGGACAGTGCGTCTTGCAGAACAGAGTAAATCTTAAAAAAATAAAATATTCCATTGCACATAGGAAGACGTGAAGAAAGAAAACGCTAGTTCTGAAGAAATATCGTACATAAATATACAGGAAATGTGATAAACACATCATATAAACAGCAGAAAAGCGCCTGTAGATGATCCATATATATAATAGACTTATACTAGACTTATATGTTTGGAATGGTCATGTCAGGTCAGGAACCGAATTTCAGTCTCTAACACTAATTATTATCTTAATTATCCTAATCCTAACTTTTTAGGTTAGATTCTAGGCAAATTTTATCAAGACGAATGCGACTGGTAGTTTGCTACCAACAATGACGTCATATACGTACGTGTGGTGAATACGCGTTCTATTTGAAAAACGGTCTTTTTTGTTTTATTAAATGAGACATTTGTCTCACTGGACTGCTAGTAAAATAATAATAGAATACATAAAGATTGTGGACGACTTGTTGCAGGACATAATAAACTGGAGAAGAAAATAGGGATACAAAAAAAAAACGCTTGTATAAGGAAATTGTTCTATAACTTCTAATAGGGGCACTTTATTTATACCTAATTAAGTTCAACGTCCTAGGCCAACTACACATATTACAAGAAAAACAACGGAGAGTATACTTCATAGGTTACTCTACAAGTTTATTTTAAGCACATAATTTTTATGACATTCCTAACTTTTTCCACCAGTGTATGTGGATTAGTTAATTTGTGTGTTGAACAGGAAATTATAACAGATAAATGCAGAAGTCATAGTTTTGATTCAAAAGATAGATAAAGAAGCCGAATTTGTCCATGATAGATAGGACAACGTTAATAATATCTGTGTAGGACATCGAAATAGGGGTCTTTATCAAGAAAGGAATACGAAACCTGAAAAAAAAATACATGGGCGTGCTGAGCAGCTAGACTGAAATGGAGTTGGACCGGGCACGTTGTGAGAACTGAAAATGAAAGATGGTCTGAAGACTATGAATAGGAAGATTGCCCGACCTATGCTTGGATGGGCTGAATATACAGATAAAGTAACAGGTAAGCAGTGGAAAAAATTGGTAAGAGATCGAGACAAGGGGAAGATTAAAGGGGAGGAGTCCAGGAGTGAATTCAAGAAAAAAAGAGTAATTTGGATCTTCACAAAACAAATAATGATGGAACGAGCGATGTTGAATTTGTCCTTACAATATACGAAGAGAAACGAAGAATTTCGCCAACGTGCAAAAGTGAAAAATGTAGTACGCGGAACTAGATGGAATTGGGGAGTTGATTACTTTCCAGTTTATCAACACTTAAATGTATTTTAAAGATTTTTTTCAGTTTTAGTCCTTCTACTTAATTTCTTTAATTTGGCTTTTTGTGTTTTTCATACAGATAGAATGTTTGAGATTTGTATGTATCAAATTCAACTGTTACTGTCGAGTTTATCGTCTATTTTCATAAAAACCAACTGCATGTAATGTCCCTTTAGTTTCAATCCTTGGCAGCCCGGGTGGTTGATCATGCAGAATGTGCGTTAATGGAGGGGGGGGGGGGGGCTAGTAATGAAAGTCGCATGTGACCCATTATATCCGTTGCACATCCTGGGTGCTACGAATGGACCTCGATACCAAAATGTAAAAGAGGGTAAAAGTTACGAATGAATAATAGTAATTTATTATACAAGACGATAAAGTTAAATTTTATCCACGAGTGAATCATTTAACGTCGAGACGAAGTCGAGACGTTAATGACTCAAGAGTGGATAGAAATAACTTTATCGTCGTCTATAATACAATATTTTTTTCTATAGCAAGAACTTTAACAATTTCAAAAGAAAATAATGACAGTCAATCACATTTCAAAATGTCAGTAGCTAGATTGGGTTGCTACGATAATACGAAGCCGTCATATTTAATTTAAACAAAAGTTAGAAAATTAAATTACTTTATCTATCCTTGATGTTAAAGTGCTACTTTATCTACCCTTGCTGTTAAAGTAAAACTTGACCTTTTGTTTTGTGTTGATAAAAGCACACTTTAACATGTGCTATAGAAAAAATGAGTTTTAATGCACAATAAGCAGAGAAAATAAATGGAGAGAATATTTAAAATATTTTAAAAACATTTTAATGTTTGAATATATAAAATCAGTGCTTTTTCTGGATTTTTGTTTTTGTGTAGTTCTTGTCTATATTAAACCTATCAAGTTTTTTGTTCATCTGTCTATATCTGTTTTCGTCAAATTGTATTATACATTTCTTTATTTTACAGTTAGTCTTAGTCAGTCTTTGTTTTCGCAAGCGAAGCATTCATGATTTTTACGTGTTCTGCATATAAATACCCAACAATAGCGGTTATTTTGTGCCGTGTTGGCATCGAGAGTTGCTAACAATTACATAATCAAAATGTTTTGATTTCCCGTTGAAGCCGTAGCCACATGACTGATGTTTTCGTTTTGTTTCAGGAGGTGAGTCGGCTTGAATACAGCGGTGCTCAAACATAATAAGCGCACAGGTGAGCAAGCAAGTTTAATCACAAGGCAAGCGTATAATTATAAATATAATTGTCGCAACGCCGGATAGACATTTATAATGAAACTTCGTCAATTCAAATACGGGCGTCCAAAATACAAAGTTTAATCACTATTTAATCTCCGGCTTTCGTTCGGTGGCGTTTAATTGTTGTCCCATGAGCATTAATTTAAACAAATGATAAGATAATTTCATTATAATTCGTATTATTTGTCAAGGCTTGTTCGGGACACGGGTGCCCCATAATTAAAATAATTGTTATTTACTCCATCGGGAATTATGATTTATAATTTTTGGAAATTTCGAGTTAATTGCTGGGTAGACAAAGATCTGTGACATAACTGTATTATATCACTGCTGTCACATCCGAGGACGAATCGACTTATTAATATTTTTATAATTGTACAGATTAATAATCCATTGGCGGCCAAGTTTACGTCAATGATTTTGTCCTTACTACTGAAAATCCAAAATAATATATTTTTTAAATTCTTGATTTCAGATTAAAAATGCAAAAACACATGACAAATAGTACAGTATATTTTGAATTTTATTTTTGATATCAAGGTCTAATCTAACCACCCCTTTTATAGTTATTTTAGATATTGCTTTCTCATGTATGTACAATTAAATAACAGTGTCGTAATTATATTCTTATGTGTATTCAGACCAAATCAGTTTTTACATTCATTCAGTTGCTCCACATTGGTTTCACCATACGCACACATGTACGACGACAATTTGGCCTCGTTCATTGTAGAGTAGAATAATTAACAACCTCCTGTAATTATCGTAATTAATTTCGCTGAAGTGTAGAAATAAATTGGTTTTACTGTGAGCTTAGATACGTGCGCTACATGCAGGAATTTCCGTTATAAACCGTATTCATTACATCGATATGCACCTATGCAGTGCGTTCCAATTCGCTTTGCAACGCTCAGGAAAGGATTCATTTAGAACTCGATCGGACGTTTTTGTTAAGAGTTAATTAAAATCACTTTAGTTAAATGCTTAGGAATTTCCCGGAACACTTACTAGATTTTTGTATTTTTAATAAGTAATTTGTAAATATATAAATCGGAACAAGTGAAGTATAATAAAAGCTACTTTTTAAATACCTGAAGTCACGTATTGTTTAGTACTTAGTGATTAGTTAATAAGCTATTGGAACTACACCTACTAATTCAAACTGGCGTGTGGTCATTTCAATTGTCGTAGTTTTAGTAATTACAGCAAAGAGATAATACGAGGTATTAGCTATTGGAACTAATTTTGGGTTATTGTGTCATCTGTAGTAAAATGTACGCAGGTTAAAACCAGGTTAAGGGGTAGCTGCAATATAAAGCTCTTATAAGCTGTAAATAAATTTAGATTTAATTACTTCTACCGTTGCTTTATATTGAGATTTTTACATAAGCTAGAAGGTTTAAAATCGTCCTTCGCCTCATACAAGCAAAAATTGCTTTGGTGTCCCACAGGAAAGAGTGCAAGATCCTTTTTTATTTCGTTACGCAGTGGAGTAGTGTTTAGTCAATAGCTGCTACTGTGGCGTTGTCAGTCATAACATAACGAAAGTTCAGACATTGGTTGACAACCACTGTCTGAGTACACTCCAAGACCTGATAGTTTTAAATGTAGAGGTGCTAGTCAAGCAAGTCAAGAGATTGTAGTCAGCAGTAAATTCATTATCTTCTCGAAGAACAATGGGAAAATCTATATTAATGAAATTACTGGAGTTGGAGCAAGAGTATTGCTTCCCGGCGTGTAGACCCAATTTTTTAAATGTCTCTATCGACACAAATAAGAAAGTACCGGGCAATAAGTTTATATACTGAACTAGGGGTTACTTAGTGATTACAAGAAAAATTAGTTGTAATAGCAATAAGAAGAGTTTTACGTGGCAGCTCAGCACAGCTGAAAGAGATCTTTTGAGCCTCTACTTCGCATGTTCCACAGTGTGTAATTAGAGCTTTATTTTAAACATATTGTGTGGGAAAGGTCACATTTAGAACACGTTGGTGTTACGATGTAAAGAACAGATATATTTTAGTTATATTTCTTTAAAACAAACAGAAAAGCGTTAGTGAACAAACTTGTGACATAATTAATTGCAAACTGTAATACTAATATCATTAATGATTAACACAACTCGTAGAAATAATAAAAATATGCAGAAGGTAATGAAACTGTAAAAAACTGGCTTTGATAAAAAAGAAAGTAGGAAAAAAGCTAGATCTGTTCAAGGCTCAGTTACTTGTTGATTATGATAGTAATCATTTTCCAGAAGAGAATTTTGCGAAATGCAGTCAATAATACTTTCATTTGATTTTTTTTACTATTATAAGCTAAAATGTACACTAATTATCGCTAACAAAATTAATGAACACAAACGCCTGAACAGAACTCGCTTATTGATAATATTTATTTACACATTTATTTTTCCATGGATTAACAACACTTTGCTACCAGCTATTGAATGTTCAATTAGTCAGTAGTTTTTTTAATCTAAAACGCGAACTGCAATTTTAGTAGTGGCTCGATAAATAGAAGTTTAGCCAGCATATGAGGTATTTCGACTATTTAATTATTTAAATACTTGAAAGAAAAACATGTGAAGTATGTTATAATGTGAATGATAATATTAAAAATTTTTATTGAATTTTGGTTAAAGCTTGGAGAAGAAAAACCAATGTCAGAAAATGAGGCATTATAAATAACACGTCCTGCGTTCTACGTAGGTGTAGGTGTAAATCTGAATTTTTAGCAAAATAACATTGAAATAGAAAAATGCTAAAAGTCATAGATCTTACAGCAAGTTCTGGGTCCTTGAAAAATGTAAGATTTAAATACGCTTCGGCGTCTAAGTTATATTTTTGTATTTAATGTATAGTTGTATGTGAAGGGTTTATTACAAGAACTACACTTGTCATAATTTTTAATTTTTAGTATAGGTAACCGTACATGAAGGTAGTCCTTTGTAGGTGTGTGCAGTTATTTCTTAAAAAAAAGTTCCAGTCAGCCAGATTTATCGTTTTGAAAACAGAACGGTTCCACAAAAACAACTCATGTCAGTGACAAGCGCTGTTTTTGTAAGAAAATTGAAAAGTTTTCAAAAATGAATGCCATAGCATCTGCTGTTCTTTTAAAGCTCAAGAGAAAATCTAAAAAATCTTCGAGACAAGAAAGTTGGAGCATAAGGAAAAAGAAGTCTCAGCAAAGGCAGTTGGTGACGATTCTAGCTAAGGAAGTCTGCTAGCTAATTATTTATAACTGATTCGCCTTTCTTAATAAGCTCTAGATCTATATAATCTATTCTAGCATATTTTTAATTTCTTGTTTTCTTTATATCCTCGTGTATTTTGTTCTCTAATATTTCTTGCTTAGATACATTTTTACAAATAGTGGCGTGCTGTCTTATCTGAATGCAGTTTTACTATATTTGCAATATGGCAAAATCTCACTTATTAGTAGTAGAAGTATTAAAATAAGAAATTTTTTAAATTGGAACGTTAATATTGATCTGCGACGCAAGATTAAAAAACAATTATATTAAGGCCAACCAAATATTTCCGTCTCATGTAAATAAATGTCATCATAAAATATGTTATTATATTAACAATTTACTCGAGACTAAATATAGCAAAAACATTGACAAAATAATCATGAACAATAGAATAATATTAAAAACTTTTCCAAAAATATATTCCTGACGTTATTTTGTAGCATATAGAATTAAACAAACTTCCTCCACAATTGGCATATAGGTAGAATTTGGATATAGATATTTAAAGATACAATTGAATAGCTTTGAATCACTTGTCATATACGATAAAAACGCAAAAAAGTGAGTTGCTCCTTTCATTCATTAAATTTTTTGCTATGGCAATATTCCCAGCGAATCTTCGTGAAGCTTTTTGTAATGATTCTTATTTATTTCAAAATGTATATATAATACATAACATGAAAGATACCGGGTGACCATTGCTCTCTTCTGAAGACTGGTCTATGTAGAAGAGTAACAAGAACACACACCAACATATACATACACGTAAATTGGAAGTAGCACAATGCCTTGAGGCTTAAGTGTGCGCCAAACAACATATACCGGATATGTAGCAATGACATAAAAGATGAATTATCTGTACATTTTAACGATTCGGCTGCATAGAAGTCGATTTGTCACATCTATTGTGAAAAGTTGGAAGACTTGAAATTCAATAATTAACAATGAATTCCCTTATCTATTATGTTTTGGTTATATTTGTGTTACGAGGTATGTAAGGCAGTTCATAATACCCGAGGGAGTAAAAAGTGGGAGTACACCCGTTCATTATGCCCTATCATATCTACGAGTATTTTCCTGTGAAGCAGCAATGTTGACTTCAGGATTGTGTATTTCGACCGCAATGAGTTCCGGGTGAATGAATCTAACAATAAATTATAAAAGAATTCTCAAACAATAAAATAAAAATCGACTAAAATAGCAATAATATGTAGCAATTCCTGAAAGTATCCCTTTAAAACTATTTTATTGACAGTTGTGACGGAATTTTTGTTCATCCTGTATTCGAATTTTTCCTATCAAGTGATCGACACTTTTTAGTAATAATTCTCTATTCTTCATCCATCCTAACGAATTTCTTCACGTTTAAGCTTTTCCATTTATTTACGTATTTAAGGTGAAAAATAAATCATTTTATGCACCACGGACATTACTTGATGTTTATACCCCTCGGGTATAAATATCTTCATAATGTCATAATGTGCATAAATAACCATTTCGAATCTGTGATTAAAATCGAGTCTAGTGTTAAAATGCAAGACTAATTTAGATTGACTCGCCTATTTGTTCCGTCAATATCTGTTTGCTTTTCCAAGTTGTAAATAAATTTTCTAGAAGTTGAGAACAGCCGTGGTAGTCACCTCTGATTCACTGTGTAATTGAAAGATGACGGCGGCGTGAAAGGCCGAAACGGTCCGTAGCTGGCAACAAAAGTGCCTCGTTTTTCCGCAGCCTCCGTTACGTCAATTCATAATTAAATATTATGATAGCCATAATCACGGCTAAAAGGTTTTCAGTGCGAATCGCGGGAGTTGTTCAATGGGCTGGGAGAAAAACGGGCGGCGGCTGCACTGGTCGGCTGTACAGGTATAATGCGAACGCTTCCGGTGGCGTTTAATGCGTTTCGAAACATAAAACATCGAAAAAATCCAGCCGGAAGTTGTAGCGCGTAATGAGCATATGAGCGTTTGAAGCAAGACGATCATCGGCGGGTGTCGAACGCTCAGGGCGCGCACGTGGTCACTCGGAGCTGGACGTTATTTGTGGCGGCGCTAACTTTATGCCGCCTCGTCATGCGAGCTCCTACGGTTACAAAATAACGTGCGATGCCTTTTTATTGCGCCCAGGTTTGCAAAAAGAGCTCGTTGCGATTGTGACAAATTGCCGGAATAATCGTAATAAGCACGAACTGCACACGCACGGACAGACTCCAGCTCCAGGTGCTAGCAGGCGCTGACAATACCCAACATGGTTATACTTATAATTAATGTTTTTTCACATTTGCCATAATGGTAGTAATGTTCATATTGCTGTTATTATCGTCGTTCTCATCATCATAATAATTATCATCTAATATGTACAGGGAAGGACTCGATTAAACTTACTACCCATGGCAACATTTTTTTTCATAACTTTACCACGGTGGAATTAACCAACCCACTATTAGCTTCAAGACAGCTGAACATGTTTTCATGGAATTGTTTAGAAAAATTGGATACCGAAGCCCTTATGACAGTAGGGAGGTAATGTAGGCATCACTGGCCGAGCTTCCTTCTATTACTGTTCGTCGTTATTTTTCAATCTTTTATAACGTTGTCTAAGAGGAAGAAAATAGCTGACAGCAAACCAGGAAGACATCCCAAAAAGTCACTCGCTATCGCAGTAATATGACATCAACATCTCAATCCTCAAAGCGAAGTGACTTCAAACGATGTAGGCTATTTAGAGCTAAGTTAACTGTGAAAGATAAATAGTAGAACACATTTCTTACTCTCTTTCAGCTTATCTATGTATACAGCACTAGAGGCAATTGTTGTCTTTCAATTTGTTCTCTTTGCGACACTCGGCTTACCTCAAGCTATCCGGCCAGTGTATTTTGTTGGCTTTTGATCTCGTCGTGTCTTTCTTCATTTTTCTTTGTCGATTCCCATAATTTGTCGCACTTCAATTTTGCCACTCACTTCATGACTTTCTAGAAGAGTTATACCAAGCATAGTTCATTCCATCGCCTATTGTTCTGCTCATAACATGTACCTCGTTTTTTCGTTGTTCACCAAGTGTCATGTAGATTGTAGATCATGTTTGAAAGTTTACATTAGCTAAAAACCTTGTTTTTATGTGATTGGGTTGACCCGATCTAAATACCTAGTTGAATTTACCAAAAACAGAACAGCCTACACGAATTCTTCGCTTTATCTCATCGTCTTCTTCAGCAGGCCTTATCTCTTTTCTTGTATTTTTCTCTGTTCTGGGTTGGTTAATATCAATTTTTTCTATACATATCCATCAATGCAACGCTTCTGTCTGTGGCCTTTAACCTAGCTACACCTATGTAATCTTGGTCGCTATTGTGTCATGTATTTGGACCATCTCAAGCTCTCTTGCTTGGAACTGTGTCCCACCCATCTCCATTTCGAAGTTGCTATAATTGTTCCTACGGAATAAAAACTATTTCCCTGATTATCTGGTTCTGGCCTGCTTTCTCTTCTCGTATATGTCTCTGTTTTGAGTTAGTTGATGCATTTTTCCATCTGTAGTCGTCCATAGCTTCGTTTGTGTAATTTTGGTCGCTAGGGTGCCACGTGTTTGATCCATCTCAAGTTTTTTTTCCTTGAAATGTGTCCCACCCATTTCGAAGTGGCAATTTTTCTTGCTATTTGATTTCCTCTCTTATACCTCTCTCTCCATCCATGTTCTATCTGTGGTTTTCCAAAGCTTTATTTACGCAATATTGATGGCCATTGTGTCACGTGCTTGGGCCCATCTCAAACTTTCTTGCCTGAAAACGTGTCCCACCCATATCCATTTCAAAGTTACTATATTTCTGGCTATCTAATTCTGATCTTAGCTCTCCTCTTCCTTCTTTCTATCATAAGTTACTTGGTGCCATTTTTATAAATATCTCACTTATAGTTTTTCAAAGCTTTGATTATGTAATTATGGCATGTATCGTAAAATTTCTTGCCCGGTAACGTGTCCCACCCATCTGTCAAAGGTGCTATTTTCCTAGCTATCTCGTCTCTCTTCTTTCATTTCTTCCTATCGTAAGTTACTTGGTGCCATTTTTATACATGTCTCACCTGTTGTTTTTCAAAGCTTCGTTTATACAATCTGTGTTTGGTCCACCTCTAAATTTCTTGCTTGTAAATGTGCTCCACC
This sequence comes from Agriotes lineatus, assembly GCA_940337035.1. Classification (NCBI taxonomy): domain Eukaryota; kingdom Metazoa; phylum Arthropoda; class Insecta; order Coleoptera; family Elateridae; genus Agriotes; species Agriotes lineatus. The sequence goes on from OW679199.1 coordinate 48,265,816, forward strand.
CATCTCCAAGATGCTATTTTTCTAGCTATTTGATTCCGATATCTTCCTGCTTGTTATATTTCTCTTTATCCTAAGTTAATTGGGGCCATGCTTTCTATATCTGTGGTTTTCCAAAACATCGTTTTTGTAATCTTATTCGCCATTGTATCACGTGTTTGGTCCATCTCAAGCTTTCTTCCTTGTATACGTGCCCCACCCATCTCCATTTAAAAGATGCTATTTTCCTAGCTACTTGATTCCGATATCCTCTCTCTTCGTATATTTCTCTATCCTAAGTTAGTTGGTGCAATTTTTTTATACATGTCCTATCTGTGGTTTTCCAAAGCTTCGCATATGTAATCTTGGATGCCATTGTGTCACGTGTTAGGTTTTTCTCAAGCTTTTTTGTCTGAAAACGTGTTCCACTGATTTCAAAGTAGCAACTTTCTGATTCTGATCTCCCCTCTCTTATACTTCTATCAATCCTAAGTTACTGGTTGGAATTTTTTCCATACGTATTCCATCTGTGGTTTACCAAAGCTTAGTTTATCTAATATTGATGGCCATTGTGTCATGTGTTTGGTCCAACTCTAGCTTTCTTACCTGGAAACGTGTCCCACCCATTTCCATTTCAAAGTTGCTATTTTCCTGGCTATCTAATTCTGATCTTCGCTCTCCTCTTCCATTTCTTTCTATCGTAAGTTACTTTGTGCCATTTTTATAAATATCTTAACTGTAGTTTTTCAAAGCTTTGCTTATGTAATCTTATTCGCCATTGTGGCACGCGTTTGGTCTATCTCAAACTTTCTTGCCCGGTAACGTGTCCCACCCATCTTCATTTCAAAGTTGCTATAGTCTTTATTACGCAACAAACTCTTTTTCTGGCTATATGATTCTGATCTCCTCTTTCTTCTTATATTTCTCTCTCTCTCCAAAATTAGTTGGTGCCATTTTTATACATGTATCTGTGGTTGTCCAAAGCTTCGCATATGTAATCTTGGTTGCCATTGTGTCATGTGTTTGGTTCATCCAAGCTTTTTTCTTGAAACGTGTCCCGCCCATCTCCATTTTAAAGTTGCTATTTTCCAGGACTGATCTCTCTTACCATATTTCTCTTTGTCCCGAGTTAGTTGATGCAATTTTTCCATACATATTCCATCATCAATCCAACGTCTCCGCGGTCTTCGTTTATTGTGTTAATAGTAAAGTGAATATGCAACCACTTCTATAAAAATTTAGCAATAACTAGGTTGGTACAGGCAAACGAAATATGTACTCTATCAAAAAGTGAGAAATACAGAATACCATCAGCCCAAAATGTTTTTTTTTAAAGCGCGAATGAAGTAATATTAAGAGTTCAATACAGACGTGATGATATAAGAAAAAATTTAAAAAGTTAATCAAGGTACTAAAAAATTAGCAAATTAAAAAGAACTAAACAAAATAACTAACTCAAATGTACTCAAAGCGTATAAATGCAGACCAATAAAATAAATCGTGAGGATATTAAAAAAACAACAAAGATTAAATCTATAACAAATAGCAACGTATTAAACAGCGAAGCCTTTTGAGAAGAAGATTTGTCGTTGTCCATAATTATTACCATGTAAATACATATTATACGTGTACTAAGAACCATAGTCCAGCTACAAATACTTTCCAAGCATTGCTATGGTACAACCAATCAATTTTGATATGATTATTTATTATTTAGTCAACAAAACATAGCGGATTCCCCGTAATATTTCCATTGTGGAAAAATGAAAGGACAAACAAGGTCCTGCCTTACACCTATTGCTAATTTCAACAAACATTCATTTCTAAACGTTGCCATGGTGGAATTCACAGGCCCGCATTTCTTTATAATTATTAATAGTTTAGTAAACATGACACGGTGGTCAGGCAAATAATGTGGGGAACTCCCTTTAAATTTATAAAAAGTCATCGTTTTTTCTTACAGTTTCACTGATTTTTTTTTATAGTACTTGTAGTCTATAATGCCAGGGGTTTTCAAATTTGTGCTTTACAAAACCTTATCCTGTACGTCACTGTGCAACCTCACCGACATAATTTCTCTATTCGGCCTCGTTAGCTGGTGGAAAGGACACAAATATTTTCCCTAATCATAGGCCAAAGGGCCGACGACCAGTCGGTGCAGAAAACTCCAGGTGCGTAGTAGATAATGAGACCTTTCATAACTCCAAGGCTTTTTCGGTCTTTGGTGGAAATAACGTGGCCACGTTTTGTAATTGTTATTATTACTTTTATAATTTGTTGTTATACAACGAGGACAAACTCGAATAATTGCTGAATACAATAATTGTTGCCGTAAATGGTATATTAGAGGCCCCGGCTATTACAAAAATATGAGCATTCTAATCGGATTTTATGTACTGATTTTTATGGGCGCACTTAAATACGTAGTTTTGGGTCAAGGTAGATTAAATTTTAGGTTAAATTACAAATATTACTAAATGAAAATAATTTAAATGTGTAAAAATATCTAAATTAGATAGTCAGCCTGGTGACTCTGCTAAATAGACCAAAATGTAATACCACAGCGACTACGTTTGTTAAAATGTATAATTGATAGTCACTTAATACTTTGTCATTATTGAATTTAAAATAAAAAACATCTCCAAATGGAGATTCTTATCAAGATCTCCAACTCCTAAAGATCAAATCAAAATGTCTAAAATTTATACCAAGATTACTTCAAATTTATTTTATATGCAAATCAAATCTCCAATTTCCATTTCCAATAACTAATTTTAAATACAGGTTACTGGCAATGCTTCAAAGGCATGTTCATGCATACCCACATCGTCTGGTATTGGGGAACTTGCATATCTTTATGAGATTGCAAAATCTTGTCTAATGGCTCAATTCTAGGAAGCATTTGCGTCCCACATTCACCTCTATTTCAAACTAATGCTAGGTTTGGTCGTAATAAACATGTAAATATGATATGCACATATCTCCACTGCTTCTTGTATGTTCTATTAATCAAAGGCAGTCAGCAGTTGGAATTTGCATTGTATTATCTTGAAGATGTAAGTAAAAATGGTAGTTTTTTTTTAAGAATGTGATTCAAATGGAAAATATTCAAGAGAGTTGTAGACGTAGAAAATTCCTAACTTTGCTATACATTAAATTTAAGTTAGTGCTGTTCTTTAAAAAACTATCAAATATTAAGAAACTGTCCCTGAACCGCGATGGCACTGGCCTATGAATTCTCACTTTTCTCTTTCCGATCGTTAGAAGAGTTTCACCTCTGGCGTGGTTTACACGTTGAGTTACCGTGCTCTTTTGCTTTGCCCCCTGATGAATCTTTTTTCGAAAGTGGGCAAAACGTTGAGTTCTTCAACCTCAATAGTGACACGGTACAATCCCGGAAGTCGTTCGTTACTTAATTAAAAAACTATGTTTTTAATTTGAATCTAAACAGATTTTTAATTCTTATGGCCTGCAGTGTCTGTTCCTTTAGTAAATTTGATGTTTAAATCATTTTAAATTAAACGAGCATACATTGGACGCAGAGATCTTCATTGATATCACAAAGTCATTAGTCTGGAGTTCACATGATTGATATCTGCTAGGTATGTGTAACTGTATCTTAACTCTAATCTACCACTAGTTAATCAAATAATGTATTTTATTATATCAGGATGTTTTTTCATTGTCATTTGTGAAAATTTTAGAACAATTTTCTCAAAAGTACTTAGTAGTAGTACAAACAGTTCTATCTTGCAGATTAATTCAGTCTTTCACTACATTTTTATTACGGTATATACAAGCCGCATATTGTTGGAAAGACTATAAGCTATATAAACTTATTTCGGAAAACTACGGGTATAACGGATATTATAGAAAGTGAACAAGGTGCACATCTAATAGGTTCTTCAGAGCTTCTTTAGGGTCTGCAGAAAGAGCTCTTGTTGTGCGTCAAACCATTGATCTAAACCAGCTATGGCTTCATGATCATAGCAACATTTGTCTACCCCCAAATATAATTTAGGCTTTTCCCAGTCGTAGAGAATGTTTTTTCCCGTTTTTATTTAAGGTTTTCATTATTTCGCAAATAATTCAGCATGGTCGCTTTGTATGATGTATCCATGATCTAAGTAAAGGGTCGGAAAGAATCCCTCATCCGTCCAAAACACTGTAACAGTAACATTGCGAGTAGCACAGTAAACAAGAAGCTTGGGGGAAAAGATCGCCCTTTTAATGCCACTCCAAACTCCGTTTTTTTCTATCGAGAGTTAAATGGTGGACCTAAGTTTTATTCATAATTGCATATTGAGTTAATGATTATAACGATTTGTCTTGATATACCTTCTGATGGCAATAGTCAGCAGCGTTTCCGATCATTTCTTGTACCCAAAGTGCTGAAATGTTTCTAAAATCGTCTACAAATCATGCCAGTTGTGTCATGTAGTTCCGCCTTCTACGATTGTGACACTAGAACCTTTGGCATATTAGCTCTTCTCTCAGTTTATATTCTCGCTAACCATGAGTATCTTCCAACTATATCATTATGAATTACAATAAGGGTTAATATATTTTTCTGTAAATATTCAGCTCACTTTTCTCTTCATTTTGAAGTTGTTGGAGATGCAACTTTGATGCAGTTAATGTGTAAATCATGATACTCGAGAAATATTATAGCTTAGCTAACCACTTCTCAAATGTCAATCAAAAGAAAATCATACAAAGCGTACTACATCAAGGATCGGTCGTGAATATTGATCTCCCTCTTTCCAGTCTATATTCTTGTGATATAATCTTTGCTACTACGAGTACCTTCCCTTATATCATTATCACTTTCAGTGGAAGTTAGTCCTTTTTCAGTAAACATTTTATTATAGCCGTAACATCCCTTTTCTCTACATATATTGCGGCGCTGATATCATTACCAAATGTATCTTTGATAGCAATAGTAGTAGTTAAGGAGTAAAACGTGATACTTGGCAACTATTATAGGTTAGGTTGGCACTTCTCAAATGTCAATTTTTAAAAAATCATGAAAATCCTATCATAAATGTAAATTTCCTTTGTTCATCTGTATCCCCTATCATTCTGTGGAGGTTAAATGCATCTTATAAACAGCATCATCTGATGGGTAGTTTATTTTTTATCAATTTTCTAAAACGCCAAATTTTCAAATCCCCATACATCTTTTCCGATTAATTCCCATTACGTTTCAATTTCTATCGGCTCTTATGACTTCCTTTTAACAACTTTGTGGAACTAATGGTTATTTGGGTCATCTGTAGAAAAAAATAGAAGCAGATAGACCACATAGGAATTAACATGAGAATATCTCAACATCTTACAGAGCTCTCAGTCTAAATTCTCCTTGCATAATCTTCACTATCACGAAAATATTCTCTCTATATCATTGTGGACTTGAGTAGGGGTTAATCCCTTTTTCTGTAAATATTTTATTACAGCTCTAACATCGCTTTTCCTCATATTCCAAAGTTGTCCGGACACTCACAGATTTAACCAGCTGTAACTCTGAAACGATTGAAGCGTACAACGTTATACTTGGCAAATATTATAAGTTGACACTTCTCAAACGTTAGTTTAAAACAAGATCATGCATATCTACTATATCAAGGATCCACTACCTCGTTCATCGGTATTCCCTACAGTTGATAGATTCTTATAAACATTATCAGCTGGTATGTAGTTTAGTTCTTCAAAAATATTCTCCGACTTACTCATCATGTTCGTCTCACTTTAACAACTTAGGTACTGAAGCTAATGTTAACGTTGGATCGTTTGTACGAAAAAACAAAGGCACACAGTCATGCAGAGTAATCTTGCGGTGTTAGCTCGTCTTCCAGGTCTAAACTCTCTTGATATAATCGTCCCTATCACGAGTATTTTCCTTATCCATATCAGCATTAATTTCAATAGGATTCATTCCTTTTCCTGTAAATATTTTGTTAGATTTCCACATTCTGAAGTTTCCAGGGTTATGCAAAAAACGAATTCCGGGATTGGGCCGTGTCATTATTGAGGCCGAAGAACTCAACGTTTCGCTCACTTCTGTAAGGGGCTTCATCGGGAGGAAAAGTAAAGGAGCACGGTAATTCAACGTGTAAACCACGCCAGAGGCGGAACTCTTTTACAAGGGAAGGGATAGAAGAGAACGGCAACTCAACCTGTAAACCACTCCAGAAGCGAAACCCTTCTAACGATCGGAAGGCGAGGGTTCCAGGGTTATGGCAGATTTAAAAAGCTTTAACGTTGATGCAGTTAAAGTGTGAAGCGTGATACTTAACTAATATTGATACTCTATAGTATTATGAAGTTTAAAGGCTCCTCATAAACAACATCACCTGGTATGTAGTCTATTTCTTAGAAAAATATTAATGAGCCAAATTTGCAAATCCCCAAAAATATTTCCCGACTAATCCCCATTAGGTTGCAATTGCTGTCGTCCCTTATGTCTCACGTTCAACCACTTATTGGGGCTAAAGTGGTGTGGGTCGTCTGCAAAAAAAAATTAAAAGAAAAGATCTAAATTCTCGTAACTAATCTTTCCTATCACGAGTATCGTTTTCGATTATGCTTTTCAGTGGTGTTAATCCCTTTTTTCTGTAAACATCAATGCCATATTTAACAAACTGTAACTTTGATGCAGTTAAAGTATAGAGCAGACTACGTGACAAACATTATAGACTATGTTGACACTTCTTAAATATCAGCTTAAAACAAAATCATGCAAAGCCTGCTATATCAAAGGACCGACCATAAATATTGATCTCCCTCGTTCGTATGTACCCCCTATAGTTTTATAAAGGTTAAAGGCTTCTCATAAACAGCATCAGCTGGTGTGTAGTTTATTTCCTTAAAAAATATTAAAAAGCCAAATTTCGAAATCCCCAAAAATATTCCTCGGCTAATCCCCATCAGGTCTCAATTCCTGTCGCCGCTTACGTCCCACTTTCAACAACTTATTGGAGCTAATGTTGCGTTGGGTCGTCTGCAGGAAAAAATGAAAAGGAGCAGATAGATCGTGCAGGAACTGACAAAAGGATATCTCACAATCGTGCAGCGGAGTCTTGCGGTGCAGTTGAGCGCGAGGAGCGTCTGCATCACCGGTGGGGCTGGTTTTAATTGCGGCTTTGCTAAGATGGCGTGCATGCCACACTCGCACTTAGCACCGCGACGCTGGCTTTTTTCTGCGACGTCGATCGATAGGCGACGTTCCGTGTTTTAAAAACATAAAGCAGTACACTCCGCGACGGCCGTAATTAAAAATTGCCTTTGTTCGCCGCAATTTGCTCTTTTCAGACCTGAAAACGGTTATTTGGAATTTTAGATTCCGATCTAGACACCGCTTTAATGGACGATTTTTACACAGCCATTGTACAGTCGTACCGCAATTTAAATGCGGAGGCGTAGGCTATCATTAAGGCTCTCAAAGGCTAATCATAACCTATCGCGGCCTGTGCCCGAACCGCTTTTTAGCGTTCGCTTTAAAATGGACTTGTAATCAGGCGACACTTTTAAATAAACGTGAGTAACCACCTGAAAAAGATTTAATGGCTTGAAAACGTACTAGTCTTAAGGAAACTCGCTGAAATTTAAAGGAAGTTCTTGCATACTTAATGAGCTTGTTGAAAAACGCCCCATCCTGGCTTAATCCGGGTTCCTGATGATAGCCAGGAGGAATTGTTTTAATTATCTTAAAGTTCAAGGGCGGCAGAAAAAATTAAACGATTTCTTCTAATGGTTTTCTTATACTTAGAACAATTTAGACCAAACGTAATTACTGAAAAGCAGCCCATATAAAAAGAGTTTCTCTGCACTTACAGCCCTAAGTGCCCTGAATACAAACGTGGTTAATCGATAGCTTATTTTTTAGGAGACGTCTACACCGCCGAAGTGCTTCGATTAAACGCTGTCGTACACAAACATTTAAAAACTTTTGTGTTACTTTGGCTTCCTGTTCCGGAAGTATTGCTGTATGTGTGTATAATATGTTTCCTATTATAAATATTAAAAAGAGTCATTGTATAACTATTTTAACAACTATCCAGAAATAAATAGGACTAACAAAACTTTTACCAAAATGTTGGAATGATTTAGAGCTTTGCCTTAGTTTAACTATATCCTATGTAGATTTGAAAATAGTTAATATCTGTTTTATTCTTATTTATATAATCCATGTGTTAAACTTGATGCTAGTATTTCAATAATACTAATGATGGTATAGACATAGTTATAATACTTTCAAATGTATTATTTTATTCACATACTGTTGAATTCTGAATTATTGTTCAATAACACAATGTATCCTTAATTAATGTTTACAAGCTGTTCAAGTTTTACTGGTTTATATTTAAGAAGTATCTTGAGGTAGCTCTCAATGTAAGGATATTTTACTAAACTGACCAAATATTCATTTAAGTTCCATAAACAATTAAGTCTTAAAAAAGTCTGCATTAATATAAAATCAAATCGTTTTAACTCATTACATTCGCACAGTGTGTTGTTACTACTACGTAGTCACCACACAAAAGGCTCTACAAAAGCAGCGCAGGGCATAATACAAAGTGAAAACTTTCGATAAAGAAGCTGCGCAGCCTAAAGCAGTGGGTCACTAATTTTGGATGTTACGCTACGCGCAACTAAGTGGGTAATGTCGTAAACTGAGTAATTAGTGTCGCAAGTGACAACTTGCATCGCAATTCGAGTGTAAAGATTACGCAATTTAAAACTCAGCTCTCAGCAACCTTACGTCATTTACAAAATGCAGTGGTCCCGGAAGCAAACAGTAGGTAATCTTTTAACCCTTTCGGGGAACAAAGACTGGCTGCGCCGAAATCGGGGCAATTTCATTGATAAATCAAAATGCGTATTAAATTTACGTTGATCATGTAGTCACACAACAAATATACCTATTAAAACATTTTTAAAATGTCAGGTTACATTATTTAATACGATAATATTTGACTTAAAAGTACTGTGTAGAATATTAGACGCACAGTATGTATGGCTTCGAAGTGATGTCACTGAAAATCTATAAGTGATTCTAGAAATTTTGCTCAAAATCTTTACATTTATATGAGCTATTTGTGTAATTGATAGTACAGATCTTAAAAGCTTTATAAATTTGATTCCAAGCGTGCTATATTTATCTAATTTTAGTTTTTTATTAATTAACTCAAGATATTATATGCCCCTACAGAAAATAATCTATAGCGGCAAGGCGATTTGGCAGGCCAACGCAGTGAACCTTTTTACATCAATTATACAACGTCCATAAAACTGTGTTTTAAATGTTCTCCTACACTTCTATCGAAATGAAAAAGCCCCATCTTGGTGAAACAACAATTCACGTCTCGTAATTAGAGCAACGATAGACAATTTCGGCAAGTGTCCTTTTAAGAAATGTAAATACATTCAGAAGTCAGAAGATTTTGTTTCCATGGATACCAGATGTGTGTTACTTTTGGAAATTTGTTGCTAGATCGTTCTCCATAACTTCTAAGTAACACTTTACTCTAAAATATATATTTCCAAAACTGTAGTTTGAAGTTTTCAGGGTTACTTGAATTGTCAATTTTCAGATCAAGTTTCTGCTTAGACCGCGTCATCTTTGTACACACTCAACAATTTTTTGCTTTAAATTTTGTGAACCCATACACCAATATATATTTTGGTATGCATCTAAAACAACACTCTGTATGTATAGTATTTACATTTTAAAAATAGAGAAAAAATGGTAGGGGAGGGGTAGGGTTTTAAAACCTTAATGGAAATTGCATTAATAACAAGATCTCTACAATAACTCAAATCGGTCAAACCATGCCAGTAATAACCATAAATAAATCCCATTTAAATAAACACAGGATTCCAACACCTACCATCACAGACAGGCGTGCGGGGGAGGGTATTTATAAAACAGTAGGCCCAAATCTCGGCGATGTAAAATAAATAAATGGCCGTGTCCGGCACGGAACCCTTCACAGATTTGTTTTCATAAATTTTTGAGCAGCCGTGCGGGCGCATTCATCATGTTAATACGTCGGAATCGTAATAACAAAGGCAATCAGCCCCGATCCTGCTGCAATGGCAGCACGTCGGGCACGGAGCTTTCCACCGTCTCCAGGAAAGGGAAATCGTTCCTTATAATCCGAGTTCTTTATACAAGTGTCACTAAAATTGAAAATCCATTAATTCGTTCGTTTATGAGGGAGGGGCGCATGCGTGCTGCTTTTTTGTTGAGGGGTAAAAAATTTAATCAATACCTTAATGATTACGCTGGCATACGTAATGAGACGTGACGTCATTCTTAAATTAGTGAGGACTTGGGGCGGCTCGCGGCCACCCCAAAACGAGCCGCTCGCCGCAAAAATGATCCACGCTAGCAATCAGCGTAATGAATGATCGAGCCTTAATTAATGAATCTGTCTTGCTAATCTCTTAGATGGAATGGTCGTGCAGACTGGATTGTACCACGAAAGGCTCAGATTGATAATGTGATTAATTTTTATTATATAGACCGAAGTGTATAGGTTTTCGATTTTTTAATAAATTGGTTTGTTATGAGGCCCGTAATCATATTATCGCGGTTTGTTGTTTACTCAGGTCGATAAATAAATTAAGGGACGTGAAGCTCAGGTGACGTCTGTTATTGAAAACTTGGATTATTCCACTGATTTTTACGTAGCTTTCTTTGAAGTAGAAATCCTCCTGAGCAGGCACAATCAATAATCAAAAGTGTAATTGCCGTAAAAATAGTTGTGGCAGACACAGATTGTGATATTACAATACGACTAGTTTAGGAAAACAATGATTTATTTTAAGCTAGCTGACCCGGCAAACGTTGTTCTGCACAAAAATAATTCGTCTCTGAAACCCCGTCACTATTATAGAGTTTCAATTTTATGTCATGTCGACCGTCTTGGACTTAAAAATAAATGCCATTTTCGCAATCAACGTCCCAAAAAACCTCAATAACGACACCCATATCGATTTTTAGGCTTATTTATATATTATTTTTATTTATATGTGTATGTTTTGAAACATGACTTTTCCATTGTTCTATTCGGGTTTTTCCATCCTGAATAAAAAAATCGATTTTTCCGAATTTTCCGAGTTTTCCACTCCAACTTCCGATTCAGAAAAGAAAACATACGAAATCCCATACAAAATCATCTTTTTGATTTTCCGAATTTTCCGACTTTTCTGGTGGGTTTTCCAAAATTTTCTTTCATACAAACCTTGTCCTGACAATTACGAACACAACAGAAAAAAAGATCCCAATTGGTCGAGCCGTTCTCCAGTAATGATGTAACATACATGCAGCAATTTTTTATTTATATAGATTAAAGGTTTTTCTAATGCCAATTAAATAAGATAATATAAACAGCGGATCCGGCAATCATAATAATCAGTTTTTTATTTGTTCAAATTTAGTCAGGACTGGTTTAAGGTAGTAGCAACGTAGTGCCCTCCCACAGCTGCAAAGAATTCGAACAAAATGAAAATGAGATTTTTGCCACCTTTCAAATTCATTTGTTGTAGAATGCAGCTGTTGAAAAACACTTCTGCAGAATGACCATGAACACGCTTTTATTCAAATTTTAATCCAAGTGCAACGTTGTTAAAGCTTGCTATACAGCGTGGCCCCTTAAATCGAACAAGTTAGCAAAATAACTTCTTTGATAGTAGGTAATTGTGAGTAAAACAATACTACTCTTTTGCTACATTACCAAAAAACGTGTTGGGTTCTAGACCTCATCAGTTTGCTTTAAAGCTATTTAAAAATCCTTTTGTAATTAGCCAATGTAAACCCGAATGGGAGAAAGAGAAGTCAATATCTCTCAGTGGAATCTTTGAAAAGACCAACGTCGCCTACTCGCTACTGCTTGCTATCGACCAAATGCAAGAAGGGAAATCTTAGAAGTTTTATTCCAATTGCGCACTAAGGTCGCCAAATACAAACAAAATAGAAAAGAAGCTTATAATAGATTTTCAATGGACTTATAAATCCATGGAAACGGTTGATAAATTTTGTTTTCTTTTGTGGTAGCTATATGTAATTCCAGATATGGAGTTTAAATAGATTGCCTACCGTTCACGTTCTTTTGGCATAAATAGGCGGCCATGATTTATTTTTTAACTATTCTACGTGACACAATTTTGCGTCACTAAATGCCTGACATGCGAACATATTTACCGTGTTGCTGAATTTCCGCCAACCATACACGACTTTAAAACGAGATGGTACCTATTGTTTGATCAAGTCTGCTAAAATGTTATTTGTTCGTAAATTACTGTCCAAGTATACTTGCTTCAAAATGCCAAGAATTATTAGCTGTGAAATTAACGTAGCAATAAAAACGTGTTACATTAGATTAAAAATGTGTGAGGATTTTTCTATTGCAAACTAGTAAAACTGACAACAATGCACAGACATTGACGCTATGTATAACCTCAAATTTAGAAAAACATAACCTAGTTAAACAGACAACTTTACTGCCAACTTAAATACCAAATTTCTATGGCCTCATATTATGCCAAAACAACGTTAACGGTGTTGAATGGGTTCGTAGCTTGGTACATAAAAATATGTTTATTTTAAAGTTTAATTTTAGTAAGTTATTAGATTGGAAATAATTGAATAATCGAAAACATTGTTTGTATCTCCTTTTTCTGATGTTAAAATTATATGTAGGTATATTTTGGGAATTTTTAACTACAGAAATATAACATATCTATACCTCTATAAATGTTTTAAGCAAGGTCTATATAAAAAAAGGCATGGGATGATATTTACCCTTGCAAAGAGCTTCTAAGTGACCAGTTTCTAGAAAATCCAATACACAGCATGTTCCAAAGGTCACCCAACCCAAGCATTTCATAATTATATCTTCGTAAGGCGAAATATTGCTTAGTTGCGGAAATCAATTGCCAATAGATTAGTTTTATAATATTATCGTTGCCTTTATTTTCATCTAATGCTAGTAGCAACAAAGTTTGTTTTTCGCCATTTGCTAGCACTAACAAAACGTAAATTATGTCCTGTCTTAAATGATTTTTCTGCAAATATACCGTTAGAATACATCACCTGACCATAACATTAATCCCGATCCTTTTTTATCGCTGCAGGGGTAGAAGTGTACTTCTGGTTCAACCGAAAGTGACGGTCTCTTATAATGATTTTAAATAGCCCCCTGTAGGTATTTATACATATTAAAATTCATCAATAAATTAGTTTTGTAATATAGTGTACAATAACTAAGCGGATTTTGTAATCGGTGCCATGTATCTTGATCTCAAGCTCGAGAATTCTCGAAAGTTGATTGTCGATCTCGAACAATTTTCAATATATGCAGTGTGTACCGAGCTCAGGATGCGGTTATTTTAGGGTAACTCTTGTGAAAGTCATGTAATTGCTCTATTTGGTTATTATGTGGGTTTTAAAAATACTGATAACTGTCGAGAATTTTGTTAATCTCGTCTCGAATATTCAAGAATTTGATTAATTTCAGTAGTCTAGAATATTCAAGATCACAAAATGTCAATCTTGATCTCGAATTTCTAGACGAGATCGAGAATTATCTCGTCTTGACAGCATTACTACTGACAGATCGATTCTGCTGCTTGTTTTATGTGGGTTTTAGACATATTATTGAAAAACTGTCGCGATCGAGACTTTAGTCAATCTTGTCTTGAATATTCAAGAATTTGATTAATATCGTCTCGAAAATTCGAGATGGAAAAATGTCAATCGCGATCTCGAATTTCAAGACGAGACAGATAAAGTAAACTTAACCACCAATTTATTTTACATAGAAACACTCACTTATTTTGTTAAAAACGTATGCAAATAAATATTTTTTAAAATTTAAAACATACTATCCATATTATTAGTTTTTTAAGAATATTGTTTTTCTAGTAATCCTTTACTTGAATACAAAAGTCAGTAAAATCTATACTTCGCTGGTGGCACACTAAAAATGATTCACCCCTTGCAAATTTGCTCTCATCTCACAACGGTGTGTGTCAATGTTACAATCAGAAATGTATTCGTGGGTGTAAATAAAATAATAAAACAAATGCTACACAATATTTGACACCTACACGACTGATGATACAGTAAAAAGAATTTGTCCAGTGCAAATGTGTTCTTAACTTACAGTGGGGAGAGTGAATGTGACACTCAAAAGAGTATTCGGTTGCAAATTAAGATAAATTTGCCCATTCATCGTCGATTTGATCTAAATTTTAGTAATTATATATTACACACTACAAAGAGAAAGAATAATTGAATGTAAATATTTGTAGAAATAATAAAAATATATTGTTCGTCATTGAAACTTTCTATTTCTCTAATGAATTAAACTTTTTTAAGTCTCTAGTGAATTAAAACACTTTTATTTCACTTGTGAATCATAGTCTGTTTATGAATGTTGTTATGGAGTTAATAATGTCACTTTACACTGTCAAAATTGAATAAAATAATAAAACCAATATTTCACAATATTTGACAACTACGCCAATAAGAACACAAGAAAAAGTAATTTACCCGTTGCCAATTTATCATCTCACAGTGGCGAGTGTTATTGTCACAGTCAGAAAGGCGTTCGTTTGTAATATAGGTGTAATTAAAATAATAAAACCAATATTTAACAGCTAAGCCACTAATGACATAATAAAACGGATTCACTTTTTTCAAATTTGTTCCCATTTCCCATGTTACAGTGGTGAGAGTCAATGTCACACTCAGAACAGTATTCTCTTGTGCTGGTGGTGTAATAAAATAATCAAACCAATTACTTTACAATATTTTACAACTACGCTACTAATAACCCAATTAAAAAGGACACCCATTGCAAATGGTTATCAGTTAGTGAGTCCTAGCGTTAAATGAGTATTCCCTTAAAATGTGAGTGTAATTAAAATAATAAAACCAATTTTGCACAATATTTGCCAAACGTCGCTGATGACAAAATAGAAAGGATTCATGCATTGCAAATTTTATTTCATGTAACAGTACTGAGAGTCACTATCACACACAGAAGAGTATTCGCTTGTCACGTGAGTGCAATTAAAATAATAAAATTCATCTCACAGTGGTGAGTGTCAGTGCCACAGTCACAAGAATATTTTTTGCTTGTGATGTGGGAGTACTGAAAATAATAATATCAATATTTTACAACTACGCTGATGATACTATAAAAATGATTTTCACTCGTTGGAAATTTGTACACAGTAATGAAAGTGAGTGTCACACTCAGACGAATATTCAATTGTGATGTGTATAATTAAGAATATAAAATCATTGCACAATATTCGATAACCACAGCTCTGATCGCACCCATGCGAAATTTATCTCACCTCCCAGTGGTGAGCATCAGTGTCACAATCGAAGGAATATTCAGATATGACGTGGAAGTAATTAAAACAATAAAATCAACATTGCACAATATTTACTCTGTGGTTTTTTCGGCGGTTAGATTTTTTATTTGGTCTAGCCATTTGGTCTTGCTCTTTTTCATTAATTGCATAATGTATCTCATCCCATAGTAGCGAATGTCAGCGTCACAGTCGAGTAGTATGGGCTTGTAATGTGGATGTAATTAAAAAAAAAAATAACGTTTTGCAATATTGTTCTGTGGATAGCTTCGTGGTTTGTATTGCCGATGCCGGTTAGATTTTTAATTTATCTATCTGGTTGGTGAACGGCTCTTGGTCTTTCTCTCCCATTGCAAATTTTATCTCATAACACACTGGTGAGTGTCAGTGTCACCGTCAGAGGATATTCGCTTGCGATGTGGGTGTAATCGAAATAATAAAAATGTTACTTTACAATATTTGACAATCACATCACTGATTGCACAATTAAAAAGATTCACCCACGGCAAATTTTATTTCATCTCCTAGTGGTGAGCGTCAATGTCACAATCAAATGAGTATTCAGATATGATGTGAAACTAATTACAATAAGAAAAACCAACATTTCACAGTATTTACTCTGTGGGTTGCATCGCCGCGCCGGCGCCGGTTGGATTTTTAAATTGGTCTAGTCATTTCGTTGGTGAACAGCCTCTCGCTCTTTTTCATTCATTGCAAAATTGATCTCATTTCATAATAGCGAATGTCAGTGTCACAGTCGAGCAGTATGGGCTTGTGATGTGTGTGTAATTAATATGGATTAATGTGGATAGCTTCGTGGGTTGAATTACCGGTTATATTTTTAATTTGGCCATCTTGCTCTTTTTCGCCCATTGCAAATTTTATTTCATACCGCAGTGGCGAGTGTCAGTGTCACCATCACAGATGTATTGACTTGTGATGCGGGTGTAATTGAAATCATAAAACCATTACTTTACAATATTTGAGAATCGCACCACTGATTGCACAATTACTCATGGCAAATTTTATCCCATCTCGCCAGGGCCGATTTTAGACAATAGGGTCAAACACTGGCCCTAAATATAGGTTTAATGGTGGTATTTATTAAATATGTGGCAACAGTGCAACTTACTTATCAGCTATCACAACGATAATCTCTCCGGTATGGTATTTAGTTGCCACGTGCCTGTTTCAGCTGGCCAGTTATTGTTATTTAACTATGTGCCGTACCGGGTCCTCGGTGATTCCAAATTTCAGTAAAATATGTATATACTTTGAATATGTTTATATATAAGTATATAAGTAAAAATTTAAAAATACGGGACCTATTTGGTGCGGTTCGGCCTGGGCTCGGCCAAAATACAGGTCCTATTATAGACAGTTGTCCCATTTGCCTAAGCCTAAATTCGGCCCTGAATCTCACAGTGGTGAGAGTCAGTGTCACAATCAGAAGAGTGAGTGTAGTTAAAAGTATGTCTACATCCAAATCTAGTTAAAGCTAGTTCTAGTTTCAGCAAAAATGTTCAGAATCTTAGCACATAACCTATAAATATTTTTGTGGTTTAGGTCGATTGATTACTATTAAGATATTGATTGTTGAATAATTTTTGTGTTTTACATATTTTAGTAGATGTTGAAGTGGAATTTTTGCCAAATCGTTAGTTGACAGTGTTGCCTAATAACAATGTTCTGAATCTACGATACCTGTATAGTTCTACGTTTAATTTTGGAAATCGTGCAAGTTAAACGTTGTCGTGAGATTCGAAATCGAAACGGCAGGAATCTAAAATCTGTGCATTCCTGGGTATTTAATTTCTTGCCCATCCCTCGCGCCTAAGGTGAGACATAAACATCATCGCAGCATTAGCGTTATTACAAAATAATTCCCCGTTCTCAGGTTCGCCTTATAAATTTATACAGCTCGATAACGAACATTGTTGTAAAAATTGGTAACACATTCTTCGCGATATTATTTTCAGTTTCGCAGCTAACGAGAGGCATAATTCTTTTGCGAAACCTTTTAAGGTGGCACAGCTGCAGTATTTAAATGCGCATAATTAATTGGATTCTGTTAATTTATGGATTACAAATCCAATAAATCTCATTTGAACGTACAGCGTACGCTTTATGGAGGTGTTTCTCCCGCCGGTGCGTACACAAAGAGGTGTTATTGTTAGTTATTAGTTATGCGCGAAATACCGACTTATAATTCATAACTTAACGTTCGCTGCTCTTTTTCGCCTTAGTTGAACGGCGATTGTGCGAGTATGCAGCCGAGCGAAGCCGCAATCAGAATCGAACCAGATAGTAAGTCTGCCAATGTTCAAAAAGAAGACGTAGAAGTGTCATAATCCCGGAAACATCACATTAGTGGAAGCAGCAGTGTTAAATAGTTCCAGAGATGGCTGTGTCGCGTCCACACAAAGGAACGAGCAGAAATTAAACCACAATTAAGTTTTCTAAATTTTCCGCGGCACTAATCGGACTTATACCGAGTTAATTAAATAACGGGAAAAAGCGCAGGAGTTTCCGAGTAAAGAGTTTTTCAACCTCCGCATGCTGCTTTAATTTCATCCAATAAAAATATTGCTTAAAAATTCTTGTATTCTCCGAGTAAGGTTTCTATCTTGTCATATTATAAATGAAACAGCTAAGAATCAAATATAAAACCGTTCGAAATTATGCCAACTTTTGCTATAAAACTTGTACAACTTCGTGTTTTTAAAATTCCCATTATCAAAAAGACGATGAACTGTGCTGACGTAAACTCGATTTGTTTTCCAGCATTATGTTGGTTATTAGACATCTCACAACTACTCTTCTGACTGTGACAATGACACTCAACACTGCGAGATCAGAACACGCTTGCAGTGGTTGAATTCTCTCTATGATGACGTTTTATTCATTTCTATTACTGAATAAAATTCGCTGGGATTGTTGGTTATTAGAATCAAATTCGAAAAAAATCGAAATCATTCCAAGCATTACTGCCGGAATTATAAAACGTATTCATAAAAATACCAACATCAAAAATGCTATAGGTGCGCTTTGTTTTATAGCATTTTATTGGTTATACACACCTAATAAGTGACTGTGATACTGACACTCGACACAATGAGCTCAGAACAAACTTGCAGTGGGCGAATCCTCTCTATGTTGACATAGCTGTTACGGTATCGGTTTTATTCATTTCTGTACTGAATTTTACTAATGCGATAATAATCAAGTATCTTTAAGGAGCTGTGACTGCAGCTTCCTAACCTTTTAAGGTGGCGTGAGAGTAAATATTTGACAGTTAATATAACATTTCTTTTTCATTTAATGAAATGAGTGTGGTAGTAGAAAAATATAGTAGGCAACTCGAGCTATAAAGCAATTAAGGGCGCCGCTACGCGCCTTATGCGTAACTTTTTCAACACGCGCGTAATGTGCGTCTTACAGCTCTTGTTGCATAATATACTATTGCTGGTGTAGTATAGAAACAGTGGAAAAAAACCAAAACATCGAATACACAACGTTAATTGTCTATGTTCGACTTTGAGAGTGGACACCGGCTATACTTGGCTAACTATATACAACACACTCAGCCCGCTAGCATTGTTGGTTATTAGAATTACATTCGAAAAAGTGTGAAATTATTCCACGCATTTCTCTTGAAATTATAAAACTTCATATCTATTTATAAAAAATGCATTACGAAAGACAATAAACTGCGCTGACATAAACTCGATTTGTTTTTCAGCATTGTGTTGGCTATAGACACTTTAAAATGACTGATTACGACACTGATACTCAACACTCTGGGATCAGAGTAAACTCGCAATGAGCGGATCGTCCTTATGACGATATCAGCAATATAGATTTGCACATTGCTAAGTATGGATTTTATTCGTTAGTGTATTATGTTTTACGATTAAATCTCTTGCTGAAATTTTAAATTGGAAAAATATTTACGAATTTAGCTTGTAGAAGTTTAATTATTTAGTCAAATGTTCCAATTTCGACTACAATGTTTGCATTAAAAGTTAACAGTAAAAAATAGTTTTTTTTGTTGTTTACCAGATATATTTCTAAATTAACCTGAGATATTTATTGGTAGTTGTCTTTATTCTGATAAAAAATTAAATATGTGAATTATACTTTTTAAAAAAATTACGAAAAAAGTTCATATATACGTGCACGTTACTTCAAAATAATTATTAAAGATGTAACAACAGCTTCGATAATAAAGTTGTTCAAATAAATATAACGTAATTTATATTGCATACATGTATCTATAAACAGAAAATATTTTTAACTAGCATTTGAGCCCACCGTAGAGGTGCTCTTATTCTAATTAAAATCATTTTTGCATTTTACAAATTGAATTGTAAAGTAATTGCAGAAGAAAACGTGTTCTCGTCGTTAATCAAGAAGGCGCACAGTTCACAGTTTTGTACAAAGGTCAAAATATCTAAAAAACAATGTAATAAAACTGACACGGTTAAACGAAGCGCTTAAACACATTAATCGTAAAGACAAGAAAGTATCGCAGTCAGTAAGATTGGAACCTACACTATCAGAGAGAGTCTGATTTCTAATCAGACGCCTTAGCCGCTCTACCAGAAATGCTACGTAGCACGCAGGCTTACCGTGATATAATGAAGGACAAGCTGACGACATAAGAAGAAAATCAGCCCGATCGGTGACGGTAAAAACGTGACACACGCAGGCAGAAACAACATAAATGTTTACAAGACGATTATCACAATTTGTATTGAAGACGTCTAGTTGTTAGGAATTTTAAATTATTTTTCAACATCTAGTGAGAGGAATATATAAAATTCAAGTTGCAGAATTAGCGCTAACAAGAAGAGCATACAAAGTACGCAAAATATAGCATGCAGATATTTTTTAAGATAGTTAAATATGCCCAACCAAACTTTAGCAAACTCATTTCCGCAGGTCTACGGAGAAGTAGTAATGTAATATGATTTCCTTAATTGTTATGTTTGCTTAATGGCTGTTACACTGCAACACCAAAACGCAGAAAGTGTAAATATATTAGATACTATTTATTATGAACGGTATTGCTGAAAGTTTAAAATGACTAAAAGAGACGAAATTACAAAAATATTATTCAGAATTAACAAAAAAAAGTCTCAAACAATTTTAGTTTAAAATAATTCAGAATAGTAACAACGAAAATGTCACAATATTAAAAAACGTTCTTGTAAGAATCTTTAAAAAGGTAAAAAAAGGGCTGTCGAAAAATGTGTCCAACATGTTACACTCAATAAATTATTGGCTGTTTCTAATTGGTTAAGCAACCAGCTGGATGAAAAATTTTACACCCGAGCGTTTGATTCGGTATGCATAGCATAATGGGAAATTTTAATCGTATAAATGCTGAAAATTTTATATTATGTTTAACGGGTGTTCTTTGTTAATTAGAGTATAAATAACTATCAACCTGTACGAAATATTCAAAATATTAACCTGGCCAGTATCAAAGTTTATTTTTGTGGGTTTAAGTAATAACAAGGAAAATATAGTACGATCAAAAATTATTTCCATCGTGTATGGCTATGAAATAGTTTCTAACTAAGGCAACTATAAGGCAAGTCAAGTTTGACATTTAAATATAAATAGTTGCATTCATAAATTAAGAATTATGCCATAGCCATACTAGATGAAAATAGTTTTTGGTCATCCTATATATTATATTGCGGTAATAGCACAAATACACATGTTTCTTATTTTAAGTAAATAAAAGGTGGTGCTTTAGTTTCTTATTTTTTGACTTACTGTATCTACATTACAGCAAATAAACCATTAAATATAGATATACTAGTTTATTAGCCCACCACGTGGGTGGGATGACTGTATAGGGCAGTTACAGAAGAAAGCAGTTACAGCATCCTGTAGTAGTAAAGTTGATGCCACTGCCATTAGATGGCACTGAAAACGTGACACACGCAGACAACTACAATATACGTTCAACGTAACGTTTGTTTAGCAGTAACTTAAAACATCCTTGTTAAACTTAGTATCTACCTGATAGTTTTGGTTGTATTTTCTAAACGGGTGATATTTAACACTGATTAAGTAACTGATATTTTTCAAATTAACTGTCATAATTATATACCTTAGCAAATTCGCTGTTAATCAACATTTTGTTAAATTAAACTTCCAGCGTCCAATTGTGTCCTACAAAACCACTATAGTGAATACCTACAACTCAAGTATGGAAGATAAGACGGCTTCAAAATAATTTTTAAAACGCAGGTTAAAACGGGCGTATTAATAAGAGATTTCTTCTGACTTTAAATGGTGGTAAAATAAACGAATGCCTCAATTATGTCAATTAATTGTAATTACATTTTGTAACAGGGAAAATGTAGCCTTGTGTCAAGAAAGTCAAGTTCTAAAATCAACAGTTCCGTCCCGGCCGTTTTCTGCGTTGGCTCATGAGAAAGCAATAAAATCTGGGTTACTTTGGCCACCATTTTCTATCGTGCGAGATCTGTTTGGTCACGGTATACAATTAAGGATTAGCATTTTTCTCTGTCCTAATAAAGTCAAAGCATCAATCCACCCCGCGGAGTTAATTCTGACAGCAATTAAAAGCCGGCGCAGGACCAACCCCTTTCAATTAATCAAGTTAAACGCTTTAAAATCTTAAGAAAACACCCCCAGGCAGCTAGATAATCTGGAACAGTTAAATCTTTCATTAACACCCCTTTCGTAATAAACGTCAATTAGACGCCGTAATTATATATTTAGCACCGCGAGTCGCGAGGGTCGAGAGCGCCGCTTTGCATAATGGACCAGTGAAAGGGGTAATTAAAGGGGATGCTCGCTATTAATTAACGGACCTGTTGCGCCAGAATCTGGCTAAAAGCCGCAGGATGTTTAAAATCTGTCGACGCTGTTTTACAAGTACAGTCCGCGCCACTCCCACGACTCAATTACACAGGCATCCTCTCTGGGCCATAATTAAATGAAATTATCGTTTAATTGCTTTGTTTACATCTCCTTGGGGCCACGCACACATTGTCATTAACTAAATACCGATGCAGACTGGGAGATCACTCGTCCTTAGATCGCCGGCTCTTATGAATTAATAATAATGGGGGCGCTTCGACGGCCCCGGCAAAAAACCACGATTGACCGCCTTAATTTGCAAAACGGACATAATTAGGCCCTCGGTACTAAGTCAACGACTCTAACGACGGTATTAGTGCGCGATTAAAAAAAGATGATCAGCCTTTGGCTGTTCCTGACAATTATTTTTCACCTACACAGCTCCGGCTAATCACACTTTGAGTGCATGTTATGAAACAAACGATTTTGTTTTTTTTCTACTAATCATATATTTTGTCTTTATGCCCAGGACTGTAAATAAGATTAAAAATACAATAATAACAATGGAATATTATTTTATAAAAATCTTTTCATTTTTCTTTTTAAATAAACGCCATACTTTTAATACATTGACGATTGGCTATCAATTGTGTAAAATACAATAAAGGCGAAGAATCATGTACTATTAATAATACCAAATTGTATAGAAACAGCATGCTGATTATCTCCATACTACGAGTATATGTCACTATTGGGCTGATAGTATTTAGTTAAATTTAGAACAATCACATTATCTTGATCTACAAAAGTTTCTCTTTATTTTTGTCCATGAGTGCGTAGTCAAAACTACAAATAGATATTGTAGAATATTATAAGGTACTCTCACATTTTCGAGATAATAGACATTAAAGCGCCCTTGATGACTTGTCTATGGAGAAGCCCAGTCGATATCCAAGTGTTGCAACAAGTAGAGTATTTTTTCAAAGTCTTAAATGTCATATCTTAGCGTTCATACTTTGAAATTCGCCCAGAATATTTTTGGTATTCTGCAGTAGGTCCGGGTAATTGTAACATAGATTTTCAAAATTATTTGAATTTTTTAAATGCTAAAGGGGGTTTGACAAAATACATTTGAAATTTGTAAGAAGCCATGTCGTTGATGACATTTTTTAAAATTCTTCTAATTTGAAAATAATAATAGTAATATTTATTGATATTTCATTCCACAATGTAGATAAATAAGTCAGCCAAAGAACTGTATATAATGTGTTAAAAATATGTATTACAGAAATACAAGTAATCAGCAGGTCATTGATGATGCTGATGATAAGCTCCCAAAATGAGCAAGATCCAAACATTGATAGATCTCCAATTTTCTTCCAATCATTCCTGGTTAATGCCCTCTTTTTCGAACTCCCACGATCATTTTGAATTGCTGCCTTACCTATTTACACCGGACTTTCTTTCTTTCCTGCTCCAGTTTGTCTTCCTCTTTGTCTAGGCGTTGTATATCGTTTTTCTTCCCTATTTCAATTATATTGAACTCTACTACTCTCTGTTACCATACCGAGTTTCTTCGCTAAATCAGAAATATACGACCTCTAACTTGGTGCACTCAAAAGTAAATAAATAAAATAACGTAGTAAATTAACAAAGCCAGGCTTGCATTAAGCAAGTCCTCGGTTCGAATCCCGCTGGGGTCGGAATTTTTCCCTATCCTTAGCGATTAGAATCGGGCTCAGTGAGACCATTCACAGTTGGGCACCAAATTTACTGTGCTCTACTCAGAACGACAGACCTAAGAGATAGAGTAACAAGGTCAACACATCACCAAGACACACAACTCACACAATGGTTGCTGCGCAAGCACCAAAGGCGCGCTCCAACTCTGTATGCCGAATCCGGGGTAAGTTGAGCATTGTACCGCCAGATGCCAGCACATAAAGCACCAGCCTCTACACCGCAAGGTAAATGAGGTTGCAGATTATACATACATACTATAGTCAAACGTAAATAAGTACAAAAATATTACATGAACAACCAACGTAAATAGGGCCGGGAATGATTTTTATACTGTGCTATCTATTATTTTCACAAAATTTGGCAGGCTTTTACCTGCCTGCGGTTACAATGGAGCAGTCCTGCTGAGCCATTGGACATGTCATTGCCACAAATTAATAAAAATTCTACATTCATTCTGAAAATTCAAGAATGTGGAAGAAATTTAGCAAATTTCTTAAATCCATATCTCGCTCGATATGCGTCTGTATTCGTCCACAATATTTTGTTTCTGCATTTATCTGGGCAGAATTACATATTTTAAACAACGCAGGTAACGATATCAGAGTGTAAAGCCCATGTTGCTAATTAGTTTTGTAGCTGACTAATTATTGAAAATTGTTACAAACTCTTCTACGCCGTTTGTATTTTGCAATAGCTGGGAGCTTTTCGAGATAAGAGATAGCAAACTGTAAAAACAAACGTTATCGAGATGTTTCTGTAGAGGAGTCAAGTAAATCAAGTAGTTATATACCTACGAGTTGTAGTGTTTGATACAGGAAAAACAGAAAATCAGAAAGTTTAATCCTCGATCACAGGAGGGTTTTCCAAATTCACAAATAGCGTCCATATTCTCCAAAACTATTGGTTCAGTTCTGAATAGAATTACGAAAAATTACAAACACTAAAATATGTATCCTTTCTACAGTGAGCGCCAAAAAGCATTGGCCAGTTTCAATTTGTAATAACAATTTATTTGCTTAAATTACACAGTTAATCAAAACTATTTCTTAAAGACTAAGAATGGGAGATTCACTTATGAAAAATGCTGTCGGTTAAATGACTCTGCTCTTGTTGAATGCACTCTTTTAAACGGCCGGCGGCCGAAATCTCTCAACACACCTTGCCTCATATCCTGCAGTATAGCTTCAATATTTTCTCGAATAGACATTTAAGCTTTTCCAGATTTCTTATCTTTCTTGTAAACATTCTGCTCTTCAAGTAATCCCAAAGAAAAAAGTCAGGAGTGGTTATATCCTGCGATCTCGAGGGCCAAGGAAGGTCACCATAGCAATAAATCAGTTTATTTGGAAACGATTGTCGTAGGAGATCCGCAATAATTCTTGCGGTGTAATTGGTAGCACCGTCCTGTTAAAACCAACATTCATTTACTATCTCCTCCTCTTGTAATGTCTTTGAGATGTAACCGTTACCGTTTCACCAATTTCCTCGAAAAAATAAGCCGCGACAATCTTTGACGATGAAACAGCACACCAAACTGTCACTTTCGGAGGATGTCAAACATTGAAACAAAACTCCCAAGTTTCCTATTTATGAAGAAATTATCATTTATTCCATAGGTGAAGTAGATGGGTTTTTATTAGGTATTGAAACTGACCAATGCTTTTTGGCGCTCACTGTACAAGAGAATCATTAAGAGAAGTCATACGTATTGTAAACTCGAACTTTTTGAATGAATTAGTGCAACTGGTAATGGTTTAAAGCAGTAGTGATTGCCTAACTTTCATATACAAAGTAAAATTCTGAGCGCTACACTCCATGGATGCGTTTGGCCGGACACTAATTTCTATCACATATGTATAAAAGTGAAGCTGCGTCTGTTCGTTAAGTGGCATCGTTACCTTACTTTCTTACATTATCATCGTGCCCTTCATAATACAACCATGGGAACGTAGCTTCAAATATGCAATGTTTTTTCTCCTTCAGTCTAACTGAAAATATTCAGGTATTTTTACTAAATTTGTATATAATTATAAATACTTAGTCCCTGATCGGACTTATTTGGTCCCCGATCGGGCTTTTTTTATGCGGCGCTATCTATCGACAATGCACACGCTTTATTGCAATTCTGTGGCATTGTAGAACGACTATTTATTCATCCTAATACAGAAAGTGATCCAAATAACCAATAGAGAGAAATTGAAGATTTTTTTAGGGCGAATGCGAAAGGAAAATACTGAAAAGGGGTGAAAAAGTAGGCCTTATGACGTGTGGGTTAAGGTAGTAATTTAATACTTTAAAATATTCTGTATTCTTATATTTCTGATCCGGTTTACTATTTTTGTCAATTTCGGAACTAAAACATTAAAAATATCGAAGTATTTTTGCTCTGTACCCTTTAGCACCAGCAAGTATTTTGGTGTCGGCTTACTTGCGCCCGGATCATTTGCGCCCACAGCCATTTTCGGCCCATTTGCGCCCAGAAAAATATCAACGGTAAATAAGGTCTCATTTGCGCCCATGCTTGCAGCTCATTAGTTTCTGTTGATACTTTAATTTTTGTGTTTATTTGAGAGTTATTAAAAAATTTAATCAGAGTTGTTACACCAGAGTCAAATTTATTGATTAATAATTTATATTATTGTATTTAATTAGAGTGTCAGTGACACCTAGTTTTTAAACATAATGTTATCGGAATTAAATAATATACTAGCTAAACTAACTCTTTATATTTTACATAGTTCCCATCTACTTCTAGAAAAAAATGAGGGAGTTACTTAATATCGGACAGGGCGGATAAGTTGTTATCTTAACAAAATGAAAAATTTGTACCATTTATGACTGGCATGCTGAAAACGATGCGCTATCTATACAATAATATGAATTATTAAATTAAAGTACCAACAGAAACGCATAGAAGTTAGGGAAGCTAAGCGAAAAATGGTTAAAATGAGTTCCAAGCATGGGCGCCTTAATTATTGTTGATATTTTTCTGGGGGCGCAAATGAGCTGAAAATGCCGGTGGGCGCAAATGAGTCGGGCGCAAGTAGGCCTATATTATTATTTTTATAAAAAGAGCTCTATCGATTTATTTTATATTTATAGCTACATCTAACTACATAAAATCGTATAGATTTATTTTGTCAAATGCAAATTCATAAAATCTTTAATTCCCGTAATTTTAAAACATTTAACACATCTGTCAACCAATTTCCAATAAAACATTTCTGCAGTTGTTAATAAGATAGTTATATGTGGTTATAATGGTATACAGTTTCTTGGTGTAGAATTTTATAACCAACTTCCGGTGAATACAAAAGGCAGTCAATCACTATTGTCACTTAAAATTAATTTTAAGATGTTTTTGTTGTCAGGAAGCTATCGCCTTTTTTAAAGGTGACGGTTTTAGGATAGTAGCAAAATATTAGACTAGCAAACACTTCGCCGTCGTATCTTTCATTTTGGAAATCTAGCTGTGTGAGAATTTCCTGTTTGATCTGATTTAAATTTCTATGAAGAGTTTTATGGTACCGCAATTTTCATGTTTAGTTTATGTTTTCCATCCCATCTCAATTTATTCTTATTCTTCTTGGTTATAAGGCAGGGTGTGGCTTGTTTTAACCCGAATTTCGGCGTACATCTTCTTGCAATGTCAATTATTGTCAACTGTTTATATTTATTTGTAGAAAGTATACATTCCCAAAGGTTTTCTATCTGTTTTTAACATGAAGTTCTTATTTCTTTATCATCTTCCCCTATTTTGGCCCGATTTTTATTCACTTTAAGGTCATTAGACCACGGTCTTTACATTTTCAGATGTGACAAATATAAAGAGCCTTTAAGGCTGGCTACAGTTCCCAGATAAATAATTCCCGAACATCGGTCCGAAAACGTCCTAAAATAGACCAAAAATTAATTCCGGGAATGAAAGCACTGGATTAAAATTTCCCCGGAAATTGCAGGTTTTCTAGCATTAATAGCAAGCTGGAAAATTGATTGTTCACATAACTCGTGCTGAAGCCAAAATTACACACACAAGAAAACACCCAAATTAAGCTGCAATTGCGCTCCCGATTCCACGACGTGTCCTTTCAGGCTGCAATTACAGGATTTTTTGCTGCGCTTGAAATTGTGCCGAACGAGCCGAAAGCCGAATCTTCCTATGCGAAGAAGGCATAGGAATTCATTATTATTTTAATTTGTAATAGAACTTTGATGAATTCCGGGACCTTGACCCACAAGTGCTCGCCGTTTGTTGGAATTTCATTATGCTCAGACGTCTAATTAGAAAAATATGTTGCTTATTAATCTTAGTTCCTGGCCTGACTATGCTTTCCCTGCGTCCCCCCGACATTCTCCCAGATTAATACTGCAAGCAAGCTAGAAAAATGTGCGATGGGATCTTCCAACTTTATTTACTATTGTCACATCAGAAATATAATAAAATGGAATAGAAAAACTAATTTAGACGCAGAATTAAGAAAAAGCGCCGTAGATAAGTCGCATCCTTTTGGCACAGCCTTGAAATTGTTTACACAAAAGCTCAGGCCCAGATGACGTCACAGCCCTACGACTGCCCAAGAAAAATCTAATTGTTTGGCTGACATGGAGAAGCAACGCGTAATTATAAAACGTAGCAGATGTTCGGGGGCGCCGGGATGTTGGTGATTGTCTAGTTTGCATGCTAAGGGCTCAATTTGCATGTAAAGCTCGCAATTCGCAGCCTCAAACAATGTCTCCATTAATCCCGAAATGAACCCTCCGCAGCACCCTCGCAGCCACTTGTCTCCCGCTAATTATTCCTAAGTGAAATTAATGGCAATGGCCAAGTTTCCGCAATTTTTAAGTGGATCGCGGATTGCTGCCGCAGCTTCGGCCAATGAAATTCCGCCGGCCTCACAATGCCGAAAAAAGCAGTTTTCAAAGATGTCATGCATGGCCGAACAGCAGTCCAGTTGATGTATTATTTATCAATTACATCATAATGCGAGTGAAATGAAACAAAATGGTTCCGTTGTACAACTTGGAGCACAATGCGCTTTCGAATTTTATTTGTATTACTTGGAGTAAATTAAGTTTGGATACTTCTCTGACGTATAACGGACGCAATAAATAATAAATAATAACAGTATCTGCCTACGCGCTTTATTTATTGTATTTGCTATAACGACGTGAGAAGTTATTCTTCTTGGCAGCAATCGGTGCGTTTGCTTTTTTAAATAAGAACGCAATTAAATCAACATTTTATTTCAAAAATTGCTGCTGTGAAAGTCAACACTTTACGTTAAGGTCAAAGAATCGTTCTTCTCCGCGATAAAGAAATTTTACCACCAATTATTACCAGTTGTAGGCGATATGAATATAAAAATTTAGTTAATTACATAATTCGTAGGGTGTAAATAAAATAGTTTTATGGCATTTCATACAGTAATGTACTACATTTATACACCCAAAATCATTGAGTAAAGTGGTATTTTGCACCATAGCAACCATTACTGCATAGCAACGGCAATTCGTCTTACGTTTGATACTGCTGAAGGGTATCGCTGGTGGCACTGTTAGTCTATACTCTATATCATATTCGAAGTTATCAGGTTAGGTTTTGCGATAAAATAATATACAGAACGCTTTAGAAAAGTAGTTTTGCAGAACTCCAATGGCTATTTAAGTACTCGCTAACGCTCGTACTCAAACCAGCCATACTTGTTCACTAAAGCATCACTTTTCTAAACTATTCTCGTAACACGACTATTAAGGTTTGACATATCTATCCGTATATGATTGCATAATATACAGGGTGGTCCACGAAATTTGACGCCCTTTAATTCTAAAGACTGCCACTCAACGTACACATCTCGTAGCAACACAGATACTAAATATTTATTTAAAAGATCACAGATGTAACGCCGACGAAATGAATTTTCAGATGTATTTGAATTTCTACAGCATTCACCATACACTAAAATAATGTCAGGTTTTCTGCTTGTTAGCACCTCTTAAATTTTATGATCGAAGTCTTTAAACTTACAGCTCCCAGAATCAACTGTCACTTGGTGGCGCAACAGCTCTGATTCATGTCTTTTAGATAAGTATTGAATAGCTGTGTTGCCATGCAATGTGTCCATTGGGTTGCAGCCCCAACAAGCAATGGACTTGAAGTTTCGTGGTCCACCCTGTATTAGTGAAAATAATTGTTTAAGCTGTTTAATAACAACTAACTTAAAATGATCTATTATCAAATAACACAACATTTTCTACCCTACAACTAGTTATTTAAACAGTAACTTTATGTAAAATAAATATTAAATTGTACCAAAACGTCATTTTCGCAGATTGCAGGCTATCACATGATCTTAATTAAAGTGTTCAATAAAAAAATATCAGAGTTAAAGTTCTTGCTCTTACAAATGTTAAATTTAAACTTCTCATCTGTCATCAGATTTTAATACTGGTATTGGTTTGTTGCAGCGGTTTTAAGCATAATTTACACAAATCCAAAAGCATTTCTCTTTGACCAGTTGCACAAATATGTTTTAGTTAGATATTTCCGCATGAGAGAATCCAAAAATAAGAAATTATTCACAGGAGCCTTAAAGCATATAATAACGTGACGCTCGGGCCCTTACTTTTATGAGTTGTATATTTATTATTAACTTACTTTTCTTACTCTGTATTAATAGATTGACCTTTAGATAATTAATGAGTTCTTTAGTCTAGAAGGTTTTCTGGAAAATTAGCAAGGACTTTCAAGAACAGTATCTATCTTAAATAAGTATAAAATATTCAAAATATTGTAATATGTAAAGCTCCAAAGTTAGAATTTACAACCTTTTGCAAATTCTTGATATTGGAAAATCAACAGGGTCTTTATAACTCATTACTTTAGCTATTCCATATTAAGAAGTACTAAAACCCTTACCGTGCTTTCGTGGTATGGCCATTGTCATATTATGCTATACACATAATCGCCGATAATGTGGCATTTCAGACTCCTTCCTCTTCTTCTTCTATGTTTATATAGATTAGTGGTCTATTTTAACCGGTTAAATTTTCTAGGCAGCTCGATTACCAGTTCTTTTTATTGATCTTTCTGGCGGTCTATCCGAGAGCGGAAATTTTCTGGTTTTCCTTCCATCGATTTACGCAATATTGCTCTGCATTCGACTGACTTGTTCATATCAGCATTTTTACGTGTTTTTCTACACTTTACTATATGCTCTACTTCACACATTTCTCTAATATCGCTGTTTCGAGTTCGATGTTTCGATGTTTTCATTTCAGACTTGAAAGTAAAAATTATAATCCGCATGTAAGAGGTAATGATGAAACCTCTACATTTACTTTATTTTGATCGAATTGTAAAACATAAGAAATTAAATTGACATAATGTATAGTTTAATACGATATTTAATTGTGCGTAGTAAAACGATTGAATTTTAAAAACAAGTTATTTATGTCAATGAATGTTGAGTACATATAAATTAAATTTTGTTAACTGTAACAGACAATTGATTTTTCGTGGATGTGTTCATGCATAAAGCAAACTAGATAGCTCCTAATCTAATAGAAACCCACATCAAACTCTCGGGCTTATTTTAATTTTAAAACTCAAGTTCTTGGTTTTTCAATGAATAATCCATTGGAGTGAAATACGATTTGCCTATATATGAATTTTTTTGGCGAATGCCTGGAAAATTAATATTGATAATTTTTTATCAAATTCTTGGGACTAATAACAGCCTTTTAAAATGTTACAGTTTTCTGAAATATATAGCAAAGTAATATTAGTAACTGTATTATCTGCTTATAGGAACAGTTTTATCTCCACTGATTTAAGTTCTCTGTCTCATTGCCTTAAGTTCTTTAGCCAAGAATTGATTCTCCTAGGTGTTTCACTTCTTTCTCTTATTTTCCTTGAATTATTAGTGACAACAGGTGGTATTTTTGTTTCTAAATATGTGATCATACTATTAATGTTTCTTCTTTTGTTTGGGCACTTATAGTCATTCTTCTACTCGTTCAATGACTATTTCCCACCAGATTCTCAGTATCCGCCTATCCGTTCTTCTTTGTCTCTTCTCTCGGTTCTTCTAGCAATTAGTATAGAAAATAAAATTAACTTGTTTAGTAGCTCTCTTTTTGTTTATTTTCAAAAGTGTAACATATTTTAGTGACGTGCTTAAATGTAAAATTATTCTTCTTAATTTTTGGAATGTTTCGAACGATTTTAAAATAATATTTGAGTAATGCTGAGCGTTTATTTTAACGGTTTCATAGATAATTTTAGATGAATTTACTTTACCCTGCAGTTTTCTTCAGTTTATGTAAGTTCAGTATGCAATTTTGAGTTATATTTATTAAATTTCTTTGAGTGTTGCTAAAAATCTAGCTACTATTTACGCAGGCACATTGTAAAACATCGAAGAAACATCAATTAGCACACTATAATGTGCCGTCAACTATTTCTCTATTTAATAACGGCGAATGTCGACTAAAATAATCGGAAAGTGATTCAGAATTTTAAAAAGCTGAAAATCCACAGCTAAAAGCGGAATGCGGACCTACACAAAATGAATGCATCTGAGCCATAAGCCTCGGCCCTGAAAAGCCATTTGTGAAGCATTACATAAAGTAAGATGTCTAGGCAATTTTAATAAGCAACAAAAATGGAGCTATTAATGGTAATAGTATCCCATTAATCTGCACTATCTGATAGCGAATTTGCATTTTCCGAATTGCTGTTCGTCTCGTTTTAGGACCGCAGGTGTTCCTGCACGTGGCTGTTTGTACTAACGAATTCGATTTAGATAATTTTATAATTATGCCTTTACATAATTTACCATAACAAGCCGTTGCTGATAAATCGGACAAAACTGTGCGCACCCGTCAGGCCGAATTTAAGCTGAATTGTAGCGGTCGGCAGGTTTAGAAAATTGATTTAATTTTAAACAGCTTCATTTTAGGACCATCATATTATTCTAATTGTCTCTGCTCTTTCAAAATTGTATGGTTTGTAGTGAGTTTCTAATATTGAACGTTAACAATAAATATCAAATTTTTGGTTCATTTTCTTAGGAAAAATTATGGAAAGGTTATGAGCGATGTTCGTCGATAAAATCAATTTCAATTTCAAAGTTTATTCAGCTAGGTCTATACAATAACTAAATTATAATAAACCTAACCTACTACCGTTTAGGGGACTACCCCTCTTCTACTTTGTACAAGATTATTTGGACTTAAAAAAACATTTCATTTTGCTCGTCGATAAGTAGGTACAGTAACAAGGTTATACACAAACGTACACACACAATGGAAAAATATTGGGACAAATGCCTTGATTATTCTACCAAGAAGTTATCGACGCAGCCTTCAGAATAGTTAATTAGTGATTAGATTAGTCAATTAACGCCACTCTAAAGGCTGGTCTGCGCGAAAATCTTTAAAAACATACAATTATTCTCAAGAAGCTGTCAAGTAGTGCATCCTTTAGAAAAATTAATTAAGTAAAGACTACTCTGAAGGCTGCTCTATAAGTAGAATGACAAGACTATACACAAACGTATAAGCATCATGGAACCAAGTTAACGTAGCTTTCAGAGAAGTTAATTAGTTATTTGATTTGTCAACTAAAACTTCACTCTACTCTAAATGCTGCTCTATTAGTAGAATAACAGTTCTATACACAAACTTATACACACAATGGACACATCTTGAGACCAATACATTGATTAGCGATATTCCAAACCAAGAAGATATTAACGTAGCCTTAAGAAGCGTTAATTAGTTACTAGATTTGTCAACTAAAACGTCACTTTAGTCTAAAGCTTGCTTTATAAGTGAATTAACAAGACTATACACAAACGTAGAGACACAATGGACGTATCTTGGGACCAAACCAAGTCGTTATTAACGTAGCCTTCATAAAAGTTAATTAGTTATCAGAGTTGTCAACAAGATCCACTCTCCTTTAAAGGCTACTCTATTAGTAAAATAATAGTTCTATATGCAAACTTATACACACAATGGACACACATTAGGACCAATACATTGATTAGCGATATTCCAAGCCAAGAAATTATTAACGTAGCCTTCAGACCAGTTAATTAGTTATCAGAGTTGTCAACAAGAACTTCACTCTCCTCTAACGGCTACTCTATTACTAAAATAACTTCTACACACAATGGACACATAATGCGACTAATGCATTGATTAGCGATATTCCAAGCCAAGACGTTATTACCGTAGCCTTCAGAAAAGTTAATTCGTTATAAGATTTATCAACTAAAATATCACTCTACTCTCAAGGCTGCTCTGTTAGTAGAATAACAGTTCTATTCACAAACTTAACACACAATGGACACATATTGGGACCAATGCATGATTAGCAATATTCCAAGCCAATACGTTATTACCGTAGCCTTCAGAAAAGTTAATTAGTTATAAGATTTGTCAACTAAAATTTAACTCTACTCTCAAGCTGCTCTGTTAGTAAAATAACAGTTTTATTCACAAACTTAACACAAAATGGACACATATTGGGACCAATACATGATTATCGATATTCCAAGCCAATACATTATTACTGTAGCATTCAAAAACGTTAATTAGTTATAAGATTTATCAACTAAAACTTAACTCTACTCTCAAGGCTGCTCTGTTAGTAGAATAACAGTTCTATTCACAAAACTTAACACACAATGGACACATATTGGGACCAATACATTGATTAGCGATATTCCAAGCCAAGAAATTATTAACATAGCCTTCAGACAAGTTAATTAGTTATCAGAGTTGTCAACGAGAACTTCACTCTCCTCTAACGGCTACTCTATTACTAAAATAACTTCTACACACAATGGACACATAATGGGACTAATGCATTGATTAGCGATATTCCAAGCCAATACGTTATTACCGTAGCCTTCAGAAAAGTTAATTAGTTATAAGATTTATCAACTAAAACTTAACTCTACTCTCAAGGCTGCTCTGTTAGTAGAATAACAGTTCTATTCACAAACTTAACACACAATGGACACATCTTGGGACCAATGCATGATTAGCGATATTCCAAGCCAATACGTTATTACCGTAGCCTTCAGAAAAGT
The DNA here is from genome assembly GCA_940337035.1 of Agriotes lineatus. Taxonomy (NCBI): domain Eukaryota; kingdom Metazoa; phylum Arthropoda; class Insecta; order Coleoptera; family Elateridae; genus Agriotes; species Agriotes lineatus. The sequence continues at coordinate 48,300,873 of OW679199.1, forward strand.
TAATTAGTTATAAGATTTATCAACTAAAACTTAACTCTACTCTCAAGCTGCTCTGTTAGTAAAATAACAGTTTTATTCACAAACTTAACACAAAATGGACACATATTGGGACCAATACATGATTATCGATATTCCAAGCCAATACGTTATTACTGTAGCCTTCAGAAAAGTTAATTAGTTATAAGATTTATCAACTAAAACTTAACTCTACTCTCAAGGCTGCTCTGTTAGTAGAATAACAGTTCTATTCACAAAACTTAACACACAATGGACACATATTGGGACCAATACATTGATTAGCGATATTCCAAGCCAAGAAATTATTAGCGTAGCTTTCAGACTAAAGCGTTACTCTGAAGCCTGTTTTATAAGCAAATGAACAAGACCATACACAAACGTATGGACGCAAAGGACGCATCCTGGGACCAATACATTGATGAGTGATATTCCAAGCCAAAATAGTTATTAAGGTACCAAGGGCATTATGAGTAAAATATGAGCCCCAGCTTGTTAGTGTAGGTACTAACCGTGGGCCTTTGGCCCGAGGTGTGTACAACAATCGCGGGCTCTTAGCTCATAATGCCCGTGGTGCCTTCAAGGTTTTATGTCCTACCAATTTTCTTACCTAATTCATATCAATATTCAATTCATATAATTACTATGATATAGTATTTAAGGTTGATCTAGTTAGCTGATCTAAGTTAGATTTGTGACATTAGCTGAGCTGTCATTAATTTTCATTGTGACAGTGGTCCATAATAAAGTTGTATCCATGGAAACAAATACTGTTAATTTTTCATAATAACCCTAGTGTTCTTATGAAGAAAATAATTGCCCTGGAGCGTTATTTTGTATCTAAGATACCTTAAAATAGAGTCATTAATTTCAATTAATGTACTGGTAGGACATAAAGTTATTAAAGTAGCCTTCAGAAAAGTTAATTAGTTATTAGAGTTCTCAACAAAAACTTCACTCTACTCTAAAGGCTGCTCTATTAGTAGAATAACAGTTCTATACACAAATAATACACATAATAAACACATTTTAGGACCAATACATTGATCAGCTATATTCTAAGCCAAGAAGTTATTAAAGTAGCCTTTAGAAAAGTTAATTAGTTATTAGATTTTTCAACCAGAACTTTATCTTGGAACTGATGCATTGATTATTCAGAAAAGGAGAAACTAACGCAGCCTTTAGAGAAGTTATTCGGTAATTAGATATGTCAATTAACGTCGATCTTTGCTATGCTCATGAATAGAGTAGCAAAACTACACACAAAAATATATACAAAAATACGCACAACTGGCTCGAGGCCTACGTGCACGTGAATTTGCTTCTTCCTCCACATAAAAAATAAAAGTAAATAGAATTATAACTCCTAGAATTATTGTACACACCATATCGAAGCTTTTTTAACAAGGTAAGCTACTTACAGATGTTATTGTATTATTCCTTTACTAAGAATATCATCAACTAAAATACCATAACGTCAATAACTCTTCCATATTCAGTTGCATATAAATAATATTAGTTAAAAGTCTATTTTTTTATTTACATTTAGCAGTTTTGTTTATAAGAACTGTCGTCAGTACAGATCATGGAGAGGTTTAGCGAATGTTGAATAAATTAGAGATCGTTACACAGATCTACAAAATTTTTTTCATTACTCAGATCGTTTAAATATCATGAACGAACGTCCAAATATTTGTAGCTTGCCTTACAAACAACTCATAGAATTTGGAATATTATGAAGCATGTCGATATCCGGAACTCCAGGGCGTTGGAAACAGTTAAAAGAGTACCAAATTGCTATGGAATAGGGAATGGGTAGCACTGTATAAAAGGGTTTGCAATATTGAAACCCTCAGTACATCGGCAGTCACGTTAACGTTACTGTGGTTGTTTCTACCATTTTCTATGTTTGTAATATTAAATTGGACCACCCTCTCATCCTCGGTCTTCCTACTTCTTCTTCCATGTGGGATGGACTCCATTTCTCGATTGGGATTCTTTGTGGGACGATACGCTTATTAAAATCTTTAATTTTGATTTGCATTCTGATGCTTCTTCTGTTTTGCCATTTCTTCATTCCTTATTTTATGTTCACTGATTTAAGGAATTTCTTTTATAAGATTTTCATTTGTTGTAGATCTTTTCTCCTTGGTGGTCAACATTCTGATTCGTGGAGTAAAGTACCAATAATCATTACTTCTCTCATGGTTTTGATTTTTAGTGTTCTTCTTATTTCAAATTCTTGAATAGGTATTAGTTATCTCTGTCTAGTAGTTCTCAATCATTTTAGGGCTGTCTGTAGGTACTTAGACTCCATTCGTTTCTGTTCATTGATTGGTTCTTGCATATTTTTGTCTCTATCTCATTCATACGTTTTATCACATGCAAGATACTATAACTGGAACTTCATTTTTTATTAATATTTTAAAAAAGTCGTTGATATATGCAACTGGCATTAATTTCCATTGAAATTAAATGCTATCCACCCTTAAGGCAGCAGCTGCTGCTAGACCTGTTCTTAATTTCCAGGAATTTTTATACCCGATCGGTATGAGCTTATTTAAATGCAAGATGAGTAGAATTTATGGATAGTTTATATGGAGTTTCCTTGTTGAAATCGCTGCCTCTGCCTCGTAACTCCGGCTAATCCGCGATGTACCATGGAACCCGTTTCTGGCAAACAAATTAAATTAAACTTTATTGCTCGAGATGACGAGAATCGGTAAACTTAGCCGGAAGTGATAATGATGCAGAGTTGTCGCCGAAAGATGTTAAACTGCGCCGATATCGCAGCATCTCCAGCAGGAAACTGAACAGTTATTTTCGAAATGCGTTAATCAGCGAGGTGTCAAAACAGGACCGCCGTAAAACGCAAAAGCAGGTCGATCATTTCGTTATCCGCCTCCGCAGCCGGGAAGCGTCCATAAATTAGCGATCTCATATTCAAATTCGGTTATTAATTCTCGGCCAGTTAAAATTCTCGAGGGGCGTAATCAATTTGTGTAGCATCAACAATGCGCGGCATGAATTTCGGCTCGCAGGTGCGCGTCCTGGAGCAAAGAGGCCAAGACGCCTTTCGAAAGGCGCCCGTATGCAAATCAAGGCGTCGCCGCGTATGTAAAAAATCCATGGCCGAATATTTCCGAAGGGGTGTCTCTCCCTCCGAATATTTCCGAACTATACACTTCAGACAAGAAATGGAATACTTATTGATTTTGAATTCTACTTAGCAAGTCTTAGGTGACAGTTTCCGATGTAATCAACGACAGGAATGCATACATCCGTCCCTGCAGGAATCCCAGCGTCGTCGGAACGACGTCCGTCGCGCGCGAGTTGCTATGGAAACTCTAAGCGTCGAGGGCTTTAAGATTTTATTATTGTTGTTGCTCGGGCCGTTATCGCATTTGATTAGGAAAAAGGGGACGGTTGTAAATGCGTCTGGAAATTGTTGTTTCCAGAGGCCGAGTGCTGACGAAAAGAATTAGAAATAGTAGATTCTCAGCATTGGTTTCAAATTAAGTGAAAATGACAACAAAATTTAATCATAATTTTAAATTTACAACAATCACAAAGGTCAAATCGTTGAAAATGTGTTTGTCACTAGTAGCGAAAGCTCGTGCAATTGCAATTAAGTCTTACTGCAGAGTGCAGACTGAGAAATTAGAAATATCAAATTTGTCAGACTAATTTGAAATTAACGAGATCGCCAACAAAAACTAAATAGTAATCTTAATTTCAAAGTTGTCCTTTAAAGGCTTTAATCGAATAGGGCTGGAAATTGCTGTTTTCTGTAAAGACAAAGAAAAGTACCAACATTAACTAAAAATATAACAAAAACAAAATATGTGCAATAGGAAATTTGTGGATTAAAAAACTTTGACGAGTGCAGAAATTCTGAAGAAAAATCTAATGTTTAAATTCATTTATATAAAGTGCTTTACAGTTTAAATAGAAAATAACTTCTCTTGATGCTGTCATGAAGAATATGTACAAATCTTTATAAAATAATACAGTTTTATATATTTTCAGGGGAAGTATACATTAATTAAGCTTTATCTAAGTTCAATTACAAAGAAGAATACATACAACATATTTTGTAAAAATTATTGATATTACAGCGAAAAAAATTAAAATTCTACAAAATACAAAGATGGCGACGAGAAATTGTTTCTAAGTCAAACGCAAACTTTACATTAAACGACTTAAAAGGAAAAAAATCCAATTCCTATTTGTACCATTTCTAAGAAATATAACAGATTTTGAATGTTCTCAAACGTTCTTTTGGTTGTTTTTAAGTTTTGTGTAAAGCATAATATTGAGTAATCGACAAGAATGTTTTGAATGTAAAATAATAAACTTGATTTACAAACAGCAACAATTTATTGATTGTGTTTCTTATGTATTTCGTATTCAAATATTTACCCATGATTGCGCAATAATCCCTATTAACATTTCGCCTGAATAAACCAATTGTAAAAACATAACTCACAAAACTGATAAATGAAGAAGCTAGAAAAATAGATAAAGAGTACCTACCAATTACAACAATTTTTAAATAAAATTTGCACTTTAACTCAAATCCGAATATTTTTAATCTCTGAAGATGAAAAAATTGTTCAAACTACGCCTGACCATATTTAATTTAGATGAATTTATGTGTTTAGGTCGCGCTGCAATCGCTTGTCAATATTTGCAATTAAATCTAGTTTTACGTGTACGCAACGCAATAACAATAACAGACCAGCAAAATGGCATAGACATGAACTTGAAAATATATATAAATGCAGAGTCATACAGTGTTGTTTAATTTTAATACAATTCTACTATCGGCTGTAGGCTGTTATGAAAAAACCATGAAAGAACATACTATTGACATTGTTGCAATTCTATTGTCAAAATGCGGAAAAGTTAAAAAAGGTGTCAATAATTTAACTGGCAACAGTGCAAGCCTTCAAAATCGTAACTACATATTGAAAACAACATAAGTCAATTTTGTCATGTCTAGTTATTCCGCATGCGTACCAACAAAAAATCACCCTAACATATAGTCCGTTCAATAAACATAAAAACACAAAGTGGCCCTTGATTTCCAAAATTTCATGAGTATACTTCTAAAATTCAGCTTTGTCTAGGAATGTACTTACAAAAAATTATAAGTGATATTTACTAAACATTTATGATAAACTCATAAATGTTATGATTAATTACTTTTAAGGGCATTATACAAACACTGTGTTGGATACTATTGACGTAGCGTTTATTAATAGATATTTTTATTACATTTTATAAAAGTTCAGGCAATCATTTCTCGAAAAATATGTACTTTGACACTGAAATAATAAGAAATAATAATTGCTATTGACTGTCATTTTTAAACTCAAACCCGCCTTTATGCAGATGTGGAAACCTTTGAAAAACAAAATAGTGAATCCCTAGTACAAAAATTGTATGCATACGCCAACTTCAAAAAAATTATAATGTTCTTGTGTTTACTGAACAGACTATAGCCTGCAGAAAGGAGGAAACATCGCAAATGGATTATAAATGACAAAAAAATAAAATGAAAAAAGATGGCTAGAGACATTAAAAAGAAAAGTGTTATTAAAATTGGGAGGGAAAATAAATAGACAATAAAAAGTTATTTTGTAGGGTACTAAAAACACTAGGAATCGAAGAGTAAGTCAAATAATAACAATTAAGAGTAAAAAAAGTAATAGCAGAATAACAGCAAATAATGAAGCCATGACAATAATATTTTGACGTCTAACTCCAGAAATGAATTCAAATACAGAGAGAAACACAGACATGCATATAGCAAGGGAAGGTATAGATAAGGAGGAAATAGGTGGTAGTAGCAGAGGCCTTTTTTCTGTATTTTAGAAAATAAAGCCATTTATTATTATTATTATTAAATCGCTACCAAACGGAAAGGCTCCAGAACATGACAGAATAACTGCAGAAATACAAAAAGTGAAACAAGAAACAACAGTTAACGAGAGTTATAATAGATCTTAGCAAGACGAGTCAATACCAGAAGATTGGCAACTAGGAAGAATGTAATAAACTGTAATGATTACAGAGGAATAAATATGTTGAGTACAGCACTGAAAACATATAAGAGAAGTCTATAGAAGATTGGAAATTTACATAGAATCAACATTAGAAGAAGCTAACAACGGATTCAGCTAAAGGAAGAATTGCACACGACATACCTTCGCAATAAAAAAAAATGAGATGCAAGACAAATTCCACACCTTACATTTATAGAATTTGAAAAGACTTTGGACCGTATCCAAAAAGAAAAAGTACAGTTTAGCATGATAAATAAAGAAGTAAACCACAAGCTTGTAAGAGCTAGTAAAAATAACACGTTGGAACAGTATGAAATGAGAGAAGGGTTGAGATAGGGAGGGGTGTATTCACAGCTGAAATAATTAATAAAACCCTGAAGAAACGAGGTATGAGAATTAAAAAAGACCAAAGTAATGATGACAGTTCAAAAGCAAGAAATGATGAAGGTACAAATTAAAATGAAGAGCATTGAACAAATTACACATTCTAAATATTTTGGAACAATGATTGACAGTAATAGAAATATTAGTCAAAGAAACGAGAAAATAGCCAAGACATACCACGTGATAAGAGAAAAAGAGATATAAAAAAGGTGCAAATGACAATATTTAAAAACGTTTTAGTCTAATATTAGCTTACAGCAGCGATATATGGGTAGTCACATGATCGACGAAAAGTACAATTCAAGCCATATAAGGAATGACGAGCGAAGAGAGAATACGAAGCACAGAAATATGAATTGATCTAAAGTCAATACTGGAATATGTTGAAGAAAAATGGTTATGGTGGTGGGGGCAAACAATAAATAAAAGACGACCAAGAGAAACCTTGAGCAAGGGCAAGAAAAATAGTGGACAAACTCAAGGTAGAAAACGTTGGAAAGGTTGAAAACTTGTCCATACCTGGAAACGATCTTGCCATCTGGTACGAGTTTCTGCCTGCTATATCTATTATGGCGTCCACCCATCTGTGGAAACGTTATTCAATACTTTTCCCGTACAATGTATATATGTATTAACGGGTTGTTCTGTCAATTTGACAGTGGTTTATTATGAGAAAAACTCCCTAAACTTCGTGTGATAAACACCCAAGACAGTGGAAAAAATTTGATAAAACATCTCATGTCTTAGAGGCTTTTTCTACAGCTCAGCTGACAATCTACCTCATCCTTATCTTGATACATTTTTATGTATCTTCTGTTAACTGTCTTTTATTCCTGGCATCTATAATTCTCATATACCAGGAATTGCTCGGTCTCCTTTTTCGACTTGGGTGGGTTTTCATGCCCATACATGTTCGGATAATCTGTGTTCATACAGCACCATAACAGCTGTTTTCGTTTCACTAAAGCCTTGGAAATGTATCTACTCCCATTCTGTCTGTATATCTTCAGTCGCCCTGTCCAATATAGTAGTTTTACAGCACCTTCTTAAATACCTATATTTTTATTTGCCTTGCTATCGTCTATACCTCTGACCCCGTATGTTACTGTACTTTCTAAAACGGTACTTTATATTCATTTTTAATATCTTTTGAGATCGTATCATTCCATAGTACTAGATGTAACTGTCTGATTATGGTTTTACCTTGTTCGTTTCTTCCATAGGCTGTTAGTGTAACCCCCACATAGTTATACTATGTTGTGTTTTTGATAGTAGGTACCCTTATCTGTTGCGCTCCTATAACCATATATTGTGTCTTTTCGATATTCATTTACCTACCCCATTTCTCAAACTCTTCCACTGACTTGCTAAACATATAGTTTACGTCATCTTTATCCTCTGCTACAACTATTGGATAATCCGAGAGTAATAGACTATACGTATATGATTTTATCACCTAATTTGACACTCATGTGTTTGTGTTGCAAAATGTCTGAATCCCTTATTGCCCAGGAATTCTTTCGCTATGTTTTTTCCTGCCTTAACTCAGTTATTATTTTCTTTGGAGAACTGTTTAACGGTGTTATTGCATGTTTATGATTTATTCTTCAATTGCTCCTCACACTTCTTTTCCTGGTACACTATCATAAACCTTTCTCAAATCAATGGATATTATGTGTACTTCTCTTCAGTATGCTACTTCTTTTCTGTTAGGTTCTTCTTAAGGAGGCAACGCTTATACCTATCTAGTTATTAGAATTCATTTTATTACCTTTTTCATGTATTAAGCTGATATAAGGTAATCTCCGATCTTCAGGGATTCCCACTCCTTTCATTATATCAAGAGATCCAAAAAAAAAAAACTGTTCCTCAGCGGGCTGTTGAAATTCAACGTGTGAATAATATGTTGGTGACCCTGTACGTCGTTGTCAAATTCGAGGTTAGCAGGTTAGGTTTTCAGACAGTTTTGACACAAAATGACACAAAACCTAACCTGATAACCTCGAATTTGACATTGACGTACAGTGTCACCAACATATTATTCACACGTTGCATTTCCACAGCCCGCTGAGGAACAGTTTTTTATCTCTCGATAGTATATTTCTGCAGGCAGATCAAATGCTGCTAATGGAGAATTTTTAATTAGCTCTATGTACATACATCTTATGTACGCTGGATATACCTTCTGGACTTTATTATTTCCAAAATTTTTAAGTGATGTTCCATAATAAAACGTAGATGTCACTCTCGTGTATCTAACTTCATTGTTACTGCTGTTGTGTGTGGAAATATATATGTGTTTGTTAAATATAAATTGTTCATATAAGAAACGAACAGGATTATGTACAGTGAGCTTATAACAGTTCAACTATCTGCCTTATTCTCCGGATTTGAGCCCCTAATTTCTATTCGTAGCTCTTAAGAATATTAAAACAACAGATCGACGAAAATGAGAACAACGAGGCTGCTTCGTCCTACTTCAATAACCAAAGTAACAAATTGTTTTTAACGAGATGTAGCCTTAGAGCATCGTTATGAAAAGTGTGCTAAACTTTATGGAGACTGTTTTGAACAATAAATATATTAATTTTAAGTGATGGATGGCCTTTCGTTGTCATTATGGAAACATTTCAACGTACGTAGATAGCAAACAGTTTGCAATATAAAAGTTATTAAACAAAGCATAACCATAAACGTTAAATTATAATGACTTTTTTGAAGAACACAACCTATTTAGCTACAAATCAGTTGTGTGAATAAAATAACTGAGCTCAGACTCATTAAACACCGTGGATATGCCGCAATTATTGAGGTGTCCCATTTTAAGCACTTTGTTGTGCTTACTATTAGATAATCTACATCGAAATTAAATTTAATGAAGGTTTTGCATTTCAATTAATTGAATTTTAGAAAATTATATCGCCCAAAATACATCTTACACAACTCAGACACAGTAACATCATAAATTATTAACCGTACAGATAAATAATAGCAAATCAGTAGACTTATTAAGCTTTTGTTCTCGTTTGATGCGTTAAACACATTAAAATTTTAGTGTAAATAAATCTATTAAACGCAAATCTTTCTATATCACTGAACACTAAATAAACACTTCGTTAATATTAGAAAATCAACTTGTATTTCTCAAAATATTGTTCCAGTGGAAGTTATATTGCTGAAAAATGCATAGCCTAATTCAAAATTTAAAAATTCTCTCATGACAAAAGGTGTCTTAAGCGCGTTTTTATGCCAAAGCCTCCCCAACAGACTTTTTTGATGGCTTAATTGCCGGCTCTTCCAGCTCATTTTAATGCCGCGGCAGTAAAGCAGAGCCACGGCCAATTAAATTTTCATAAATAAATACAGAGGAGGTAACTAAAACAAACACTTTGGGCGCAAAGACGCCACGCTCCGCCGCCGCCAGCCATCAGATAGCGGGGTGTAGGTAGCAGAGGAGGTCGGTAATTTTAATTAAATTAAGGTGGTAATGCCGGTGTTTTGTCATAATTTCACAGCGTGTTCGCGCGGATGTCGACGAGCTTTTTGTCTAATTAATTAATGCCTGTTCCGGCAATTAGAGCCGTAATTTACATTCGTTATTCCTTCTCGCCGCCTCCTTCGCGTTATTAATTTTTAAAAACCGCGGAAACTCGGATTGCCCCACCGTGGGCGCGTCTTCGTAATGAAGCCGGCTTTTTTAATTAAGCCGCAATTAGAAATTCTGTTTCGTGCAATCGGCCCCGGGACTTACTCAATTTTTAATCGCCATTGTGTTTGTGCACCTGGTGACACTTGGCTGACATCCTCAGTTTAGTCGGTGTCTGGAAAGCTCTTTGGGAAAACTTCTTTCTTGTACTAGTGATTATAAAATCTGTCATGTAAGTTTTATTAATTTTTATATGCCCGATATGCATTTATATCTGGAGATATTGTGGGTTCCTTGTTTGTGTCCGGGAGGAAAAATTTTACTGTAAAATTTTGTTGGGCTCGATAATGATGGTTTAATAAATACATTTATGGTTTCTACGTATCTTTAATGTGCTTCTCCAATTCTTATTCATTAAACAGCTTGTTCCTTCGCCTATATTACTTCTTCTGGCGGTCCTTAAGGGTCCAACTTAGGTCCCCTTCTCTTCCAAGTGTGTATAAATAACCTTTGTTCACTTTGCTATACTAACGATTTAACCTGGTTTTATAACATCTTATTATGTGTTCATGATTATTACTGCTGCAAAATGACCTGAATAGAGTACATCATTTAAATTACTCGTTTATTAAAAGTCTTCTGCGTAATATTCATACACTGTTGAAAATCGGGCCATGGAAAATAGCATATTTATGTAGTTAGCAAACTATTGTACTACACGTCGTACTTGATCTAGTAGTGTTGGGGTAGCTAGTTCAGCTTTATTATTATTATTACAATTATTATAAGAACGAAAGCCTGTCCTATCTTCAAATACAGCCATATGACCATATGATGATGTTTTGTTAGTTATGGACGAAGTCTAAAGTACCATGAACCTTAGACACCAACTGCTATAGTCATATTGCAACCGCCTGTATAATAAATTTACGCATTTAATCTTTTTCTACACCTTCAGTTAAGATTACATGTAAATTTGTTCTGAAATAACAAAAGCAACGCGTAAGGTGGAGAGAGTATTTGAGATTTTCCTTTGTGTGCCAAGTTTATTTCTGTATACCTTGGTATGATAGTACTCGATTTGATTATATCTGAAATATTAAAATATTCATTTTGTGAGTTACAGTTAACTTATTTTGGAGAAAAGACTAAAAGAGTAGATTGAATTTATCTCTGGTGGGGTCTATAATTCAATAAAGTAATATTAAGGCCTACTTTTGTCTACAATATACTTCAAACGGGGTTTATAAATTTATATTTATATCATATTTTCTAAGAAAATCCATGGCAACGCGATTTTGCCGTTTATTAATGTGGCGTGGCAACACAAATACTACGAAATAGTTATTTATTTCCTACTGATCTATTATTTGTTGTTTATATCTGTGATACGAAGTGTATAAAGCAGTCCATAACGCCCTAAGGCGTAAAGAGCAGACGTAATGATAACGCCCGCTCATTATATTACCTCATAAGGAGCGGGCTTAATCATTACGCCCGCTCATTACGCCCTATGATGTTATGAACTGCTTTTCAAGCTATTCAATTAATTTAAAGTGGAAAATAAAATGTTGTTCTACCACGGGAATTACATTATGTTTATGCCCGAGGGGTATAACATCAAGTGATACCGGAAGTGCATACAACGTTCGATTTTCAACTTTGTATATATAGCGCCTGAGGCTTAATGAGCGGGCATAATCATTATGTCCAGCTATTACGCCCTGGGGCGTAATGGGCTGGTTTATATGCCTCGTATCACAGATATAAACTACAAATAATGGATAAGTGGGAAATCAATTATATTTTTGGAAATCATTCGACGGAACGGTTACTTACGCGAAAATAATGTAACAAAATGAACCTCTTGGGGATAAATTTTAAAATACCAAAAGGAAACCTAAGCTGGTCCCATGGATCCCACATGCCATTCAACGTGTTAAATTCCTATTGAGGGAATTTTTGACTTAAACTAAAATAATGTGCGAGAAAGAGTGATTTCTAGCATATTTCCTTGAAACAGATGTTAAACATTTATGACAGCTGTTTTAAAAAAAAACATTCTTCTCCTGAACGTTGGATTAATGTTTTATGTCCTTCTACTACTCATTTCAACTGAATTTTGATTCATAAAATGACGTTTAGAATCGCCTGTTTAGACGTCACTTAGGGAACTTCGCTTATGATAGATCTGCCCCACTGAACACTAATATAATAATAATAATAATAATAATAATAATAATAATAGTCTTTATTTTTCACTTCATATGCCAAGATGTACAAAAGGCGAAATTACAACGTACGTTGAAAAATCTTAAGGCGTAAGCTTAAAATACGTGCCATACAGACACGCATTTGGTTTTCAACTTAAACCTTAATAATCTTAAACTTAAATTTAATTGCTCTTACTGTTGCTGTAATAAATAATAAATCCAACAAGAAAACACACAAAATAATATATTTTAAAACTCCTATCTCATTTTTGCAAGTAATTTTTTTTAGTTTAATTTTGAATGTGCTACAGGTACATCATTTCAATTCAACAGTTAATTTATTATAGATTTTGTAAATTTGAAATGTAAATGACCGTGTAATTAATCCTTTATTTATATTATGGACAACTGTTCTGAACCGAATTTTATTGTATAAGTATGAAGGTGTTTTATTCGTTAGAATTTTATGGGGACTTCATATTGAACCACTTTAATGGAACAAATTTACGAATTCCAAATATTAGCCTAATACAAGAGTTTTGTACCCGTTGTATTCTAGAAGATGTGTCACAAGTTAAACATGAATTATAAATTTCAGCACTATAGCAAAACTGTGACAAAACAAGAGACTCACATAACATTGACTTTAGCCTGCTACTAAGTGGGTGTCGGTGAGGATAAATTAGTTTTAAATTTAAGTAGGCTTTTTTTAACACAAGAATTTATTTGCTTTTCATATCTAAAGGAATTGTCTAACCACACGCCCCTTTTACTTGTCTTTGCATCTGCATTTCAGTGTTATTGATGTGTAATGTAAAGTGATCGTTAATTGAATTTACTTTAGTTGAAGGGCCAAACAATATATGTATACACTGATTTTGATGGATTCAAGAGAAGACAATGGTTAGTGGAAACACTATGAACACTTGCAAGATCACTGTTTATTTTCAACACACCATCAGCTGTTTCACCACAATGAAAGGAGTAATACAGTTGGGTGTCGTCGGCGTACGTTTGTATTTTACAATATCTTATAACTTTATGAAAGGAACATGTATAAATTGTAAATAGCAGGAGACCAAGAATGGAGCCCTGTGGGACACCTTTGTTTAAACGTTTTAAATCAGATACTTCATCGCCCAGTACGACACACTGTTCTCTACTAGATAAATAAGATCGAAGTAATTGAATAGCAGATGGCGATAAGCCTACATAATGCAATATTGATACAAGGAGTTCGTGATTTAAAAAACTACTATGGCTTTATGCAGATTTTTTGCGTTATTTCATTATATACAGCTTTTTTTACCTTTCAGTGTAGAATTTTAAGAAACCAAATTGAAATATAGGCGTATCGTTTTTCTTGGGAAAGAAGAAGTTTTGAGGGGTTATTTCTCTTTGTTTCTATTAAATTACAAGGGTGTATAACATTTAGAAATTCTATAAACTTCCGTTAGCTATGGTCCTTAGGTCTTCTAGAAATATGTAGTAGTGAAGTAGTGAGACTAGGAATTTTCAAAAACGTGTTGTTCCAACAACAGTACAGTTTGCAGCCCTGAGCTCAACCATAAGCGTCGCTGTTCTACAGTGTTGGCGTGTAGCACTGCATATTTTATAAAAATTTGAGCTGGGTTAAATCCTTTTTCCATCTTGTCAAATATGGTGAGAGTTTCCTGCGTCTATCTCCTTGTTTTTTACGTCATCAAATAGCATTTAATTGCGGCCGTCAGGATGGAATGCTCCTGGTAAAACTATCATGAAAGCCACCTTTAATCATGAGAAGTTGTTCCTGGGGTGCTTCGACTACGGATTTTGTTACTTTTTGAGTTGCAGTTGCTCTGACTTTCGAAAACTGTTCGATATAAATTATTCTTGACAGCTAAAGTTGATTTCCGTAATGGCATTATCTATTTTCTCATTCTTCCAGTTCAATTCTAACTTTTTTCGGTCAATAAACTCAAGACGGCAGCATCGTTATCTTCTTTAATTTTGTTGGTGCGTGGCTATTGGATTAATATTCTAGAGAAAAACTATGAGAAAAGCCAGAGTTTACTTCCTGCGCCTGTACAAAGCGAGCGTGCTATAACAAATGTTTATTTGGTATTTTGAATATATAAGCATCTCGTTAGTCGACTCGTGCTTCCTAACTTATATTTTTCAAATGTGCTTACAGCAAAAACTACCTAAGTATAAAACTTGGGAATAAAATATAATTGTGCACTCCTAAGTTTTTTCAGTTGTCGCTTTGGGCTCGTTCTGATAAATTTTCCACTCGTGTAAAGTTTTGTCATATAATCATATTTTTCTACACTGCCTCGATTATCCTGGCTAGTTCTAAGTATCTAAAGATATTCATCAAATTGTTTTCGTTGCCTGTCTTTTTACATTCAGGTGTGTCAGTTTATATTTGCAACAGTTGAAAGAGCTAATGTAATATTTTGAAGAGTTGTCCAAGTGTGGGGGAAGGGAGGATAATGAGGAAATTGTTTCGATTGGAAAACTTCGTGAAGCCACAAACTTCCGCAGGAAAATCCGTGCACCTGTTACGTTTTCCCGGTGCTCTTAACCGGCTAACCTCTTTTCTCGGAAAATCTGCGAAAACGCCGAAAATAGTTCAAGTGCTTTGCGTACAAATCGGTGCCGCGGGTGAATGAGCGTCGCCGTCGCGTGGCGCCGGGAACAAAAAGCTCGCCCACACGCTGCCTTTACTACCACACACTAGATGTCCAGAGAAAAAACTAAGGCGTCGCGAGTAGTTCCTGCCGTCGCGAGTAGTTCGCGGCGTCTCTGCTACGCGGCGACACTTTCTTACTTCTTCGAGGAGCCGGCTCACGTGCGGAAAGCTGCGTGCTTTTTTGCTATCGACTGTTGCAGTTGCAAACTGCTTGTTTGGGAAGAAAGGGATAAGTGAAAGCGGATTTGCTGCCGATGCACGCGGAATTCCGAGGAAATTTTGAACTTCCCGAACTTTCCCAACTCGGATAGTTTTCCGTTGGTTTTAGGTTAGGGCGGTCGTTGGCTAGTGCCTCTTTCGTGTCTTTGCCTTAAGAGTTAAGCTTTTTGTTCACAGTTTTGTAAATAAAAATAATAATTGTTAATGCATTTGAAATTGAAATTGCTTTAGAACTTCATGCTAGACTAAAATAACGCTAACAATGGAACTGAAATAACGAATTTAACAAATTGGAGATACAGATCAAAGCAATTAATTTTCATATTTTAAATATTCCAAGAATTTGATGGATATTTAAAAATTGACACATTATTCGGTCAAACTTGAATATAGTTTATTTTATTGGAAAAACAGTTGTTGGAAATGAGAAAAATTTCGTGTTCGAAACACCGTTATTGAACTTTTAATAAATTGATATACTAATAAATATTTGAGACTCCAATTCCAATCCATAGTAGTATCTCGTTGTGTACTTATTGCAGATTTACATAAATTAAAAAAATTAAACAGAAGTTACAGTTACAAACTGAACATAAAATAATTGTGGTTTTACTTTCTATACTTTATGTAAGAGCAAAAAGATATTATTCAATACGACCATTATGTTTCTTTCCTCCATAAGGCTGATCACACGTTTGTAATAATATGAAATTCGAATCGGCACAATGATATTGCGTAATAGAATCAAATTTGAATGAAATTGTTAATTGTTGGTCATATTCTGAACTGAATTAATTCACTTATTAATCTTTGCATGGATAAACTTATAGGTTATATGTTTCTCTAACATAATAAACATATAGAATTGATTCATCATATGCAGAGAAGGTGTTACTGAATTAATTGTTGTATTGGAACTCCATCATGCACCTAGTTAATTTTATCGTTCGATATAGGCATCCTTTACAAAGAAAGTTTTACTGAATTTACTCTTTTGTTGGAACTCCATCATGCACGTATTTCATTTTTAACGTCGTTATAGGCACCCTCTGCAAAGTAATTTTTACTGAATTCACTACTGTGTTGGAACTCCATTATTTACGTATTTAATGTTTAATGTTCGATTTATTCATAGTATTTTAATGAATTAACCGTTGTGTTGAGTCATGCACGTAGTTAATGTTTATCTTTCGATATAGGCACCCTCTGCAAAGTAATTTTTACTGAATTTACTATTGTGTTGGAACTCCATTATTTACGTATTTAATGTTTAATGTTCGATTTATTCGTCGTGTGCCAAGACAGTTTTAATGAATTAACCGTTGTGTTGGAACTCCATCATGCACGTAGTTAATGTTTATCTTTCGATATAGGCACCCTCTGCAAAGTAATTTTTACTGAATTTACTATTGTGTTGGAACTCCATTATTTACGTATTTAATGTTTAATGTTCGATTTATTCGTCGTGTGCCAAGACAGTTTTAATGAATTAACCGTTGTGTTGGAACTCCATCATGCACGTAGTTAATGTTTATCTTTCGATATAGGCACCCTCTGCAAAGTAATTTTTACTGAATTTACTATTGTGTTGGAACTCCATTATTTACGTATTTAATGTTTAATGTTCGATTTATTCGTCGTGTGCCAAGACAGTTTTAATGAATTAACCGTTGTGTTGGAACTCCATCATGCACGTAGTTAATGTTTATCGTTCGATATAGGCACCCTCTGCAAAGTAATTTTTACTGAATTTACTACTGTGTTGGAACTCCATTATTTACGTATTTAATGTTTAATGTTCGATTTATTCATCGTATTTTAATGAATTAACCGTTGTGTTGAGTCATGCACGTAGTTAATGTTTATCTTTCGATATAGGTACCCTCTGCAAAGTAATTTTTACTGAATTTACTATTGTGTTGGAACTCCATTATTTACGTATTTAATGTTTAATGTTCGATTTATTCGTCGTGTGCCAAGACAGTTTTAATGAATTAACCGTTGTGTTGGAACTCCATCATGCACGTAGTTAATGTTTATCGTTCGATATAGGCACCCTCTGCATAGTAATTTTTACTGAATTTACTACTGTGTTGGAACTCCATTATTTACGTATTTAATGTTTAATGTTCGATTTATTCATCGTATTTTAATGAATTAACCGTTGTGTTGAGTCATGCACGTAGTTAATGTTTATCTTTCGATATAGGCACCCTTTGCAAAGTAATTTTTACTGAATTTACTATTGTGTTGGAACTCCATTATTTACGTATTTAATGTTTAATGTTCGATTTATTCGTCGTGTGCCAAGACAGTTTTAATGAATTAACCGTTGTGTTGGAACTCCATCATGCACGTAGTTAATGTTTATCGTTCGATATAGGCACCCTCTGCATAGTAATTTTTACTGAATTTACTACTGTGTTGGAACTCCATTATTTACGTATTTAATGTTTAATGTTCGATTTATTCATCGTATTTTAATGAATTAACCGTTGTGTTGAGTCATGCACGTAGTTAATGTTTATCTTTCGATATAGGCACCCTCTGCAAAGTAATTTTTACTGAATTTACTATTGTGTTGGAACTCCATTATTTACGTATTTAATGTTTAATGTTCGATTTATTCGTCGTGTGCCAAGACAGTTTTAATGAATTAACCGTTGTGTTGGAACTCCATCATGCACGTAGTTAATGTTTATCGTTCGATATAGGCACCCTCTGCAAAGAAATTTTTACTGCATTTATTATTGTGTTGGAACTCCATTATTTACGTATTTAATGTTTAATATTCGATTTATTGGTGGGATGCCAAGACAGTTTCAATGAATTAACCGTTGTGTTGCAATTCCATGATGCACATAGTTAATTTTTATCGTTCGATATAGGCACTCTCTCGAAGAAAATTTTTACTGAATTTACTGTTGTGTTAGAACTCCATCGTGCACGTATTTAATTTTTATTGTTCGATGCAGGCACCATTTAGAAGGAAAGTTTTACTGCATAGACCGTTGTGTTGGAACTCCATTATGAACGTATTTAATATTTAATGTTCAATTTATTTATCGTATGTCAAGACAGTTTTAATGAATTAACCGTTGTGTTGGAACCCCATGATGCACATAGTTAATTTTTATCGTTCGATATAGGCACCCTCTACAAAGAAAGTATTACTGAATTTACTGTTTTGTTGGAACTCCATCATGCACGTATTTCATTTTTAACGTTGATATAGACACCCTCTCCAAGAAAATGTTTACTGAATTTACTGCTGTGTTGGAACTCCATCGTGCACGTATTTAATTTTTATTGTTCGATGCAGGCACCCTTTAAAAGGAAAGTTTTACTGCACAGGCCGTTGTGCTGGAACTCCATTATGAAAGTATTTAATTTTTAATGTTCGATTTATTCATCCTGTGCCAAGACATTTTTAATGAATTAACCGTTGTGTTGGAACTCCCTCATGCACCTAGTTAATTTTTATCGTTCGATACAGGCATCCCCTACAAAGAAAGTTTTACTGAATTTACTGTTTTGTTGAAACTCCATCACGCTCGTATTTGTTTTAACGTTCCATATATTATTTATCATATGCGAAGAAGGTTTTATTGAATTAACTGTTGCATTGGAACTCCATCATGAATGTGTTTTATGTTTAAAATTCTATATATTCCTTGTTTTTAAACGGTAATATTGATTGTTTGGTTGGTGTTTTGCCTTACGCATATCAGAAAGATGTGGAAAAATAACCATCGTCTGAGAATGAGTGTTAACATTTACAAATTTAATGCCATTTAAATGTTCTTCGTACGTAAATTTTAACATGTGTTTAATGTTAGATAACCAAAATTACAATGCAAAAACTTATGTAAATAACAAATTTTAATAAAAATTATTAACGATCTATTAGTGAGGTTATGAGCTCTGAAATAATGCAGGATTATGCAAAATCATTCGCCACAAAACGGGCATGATGAATACTTAAAAAGTTTCTTAACAAAAACGAAATTTTAAACTTGGAGCCGGGCTCAAACGCCTTATATGGAAGTGTCACTTTTCGCATAAATAGAAACTTTTATGGCCGCTATAAAACGGGCATAAAAAGCTAATTAAATTAATTATTGGCGTTTTCCTTGAACGCATCGCCTATAAATCGCCAGTCCGGCGTTCGAAAGTACAAGTGTAATTTCGGAATTTGGAGAATGCATAAATCTCGCGCTCGCTAATTCCCCGCCGCGCCCGCAGATCGCGCTACGGTCTATCGGGTTCGCATCAAAAATAACGACAGCGGTTCCAGAATGCACATTTCCAGTGCCACAGTTTTATAGATGCTAGATTGGAGACAACTCGGGCTATTGGAATTCAGATCCGCTGGATGTATTTATGGCCGGATAGAAAATGTTGAGAATTCTGTATTCCGTAAATAATAGCATTGTGGAGTGTTGTACCAGCGGCGCAGCATAACTAACGGCCTGATGCTTGGTAAAATAGTTACGTGGTAATAAAAGAGTTATGTACTGACTTCGGGAGGATATCGCGGCTACGGATCCCTTTCTATATTATAATACCTACGCGTGTACGTCTGTCGTGCTGGCGCAGATAGCGTGGTATCCGACACGGAATGCGATAATTCTGTCAGTTACTATTTGGATTATTGTGCTACAAAACTCCACAGAAAGGATCGTTTGTAAGGTCGGGCTTTATAGACCTTCCTGGGCACTTAACGACCTGCGCAACCATATGGCGACTTCTTAAAATCACATACTTAATATAAAGCTTAAACCTAAATCGGCACCATCCACACTAGCCACATCTATTGGCAGCAGACACAGATGATATATGTTAACAAAGTGGAAGATGTTTCTGGCCTGCGTGAACAAGGCATCTTTAGTACCATTTGAAATGAGTGCGACACAGAATTGGAACTCTCTCTCTCGGTTTTTAATCCAGTGCAAAATTTATATTTACATTCTCTTAAATAGCTTTTCCATTCCACGTCTTTACTATTTGTGATATATACTGTAATATTGGCTTTCCTTGTGCTTAAGTCCTTCTACTGTGCTTGCTATTAGTGTATTTAGCAGTCATTCAGGCCTTAAATGGCATCCTATCAAAGTATACCTTCTTCCTTTGATGTCTTTCTATATATTTGTCGGATCGTGCACTTGTTCCAATAGTAATTCGTAGGTTATCCTGACAATCCAGTTCACTTCCATTATCCTCCTGGAGCACCACACCTCGAATACTTCCAACCTCTTCTTTTCACTTGTTGCTATTGTCCATATTTCACATTCGTACAGTACTATGCTCCATATCTATGATTTCAGAAAAAATTGAAACATTAAATAGATACTATATAGTATGTTGTATGTTGCTACCATTTATGGTATGGAATAAGGCAAGGAGGCTCCATATCACCAAAACTTTTCACGCTGGCATTGGAAGATGTATTTAAAAAACTACCTACATTGGGAAAATGCAGACGATGTAGTGTTAGTCACAAAGACTTTATGGAACTAGAGGAAATGGAAAAATAAAAATCAGAAGAAATAGGTCTAACCATGACCACGAGCAGAACAGAAATAATAAAAGTTCAGACATATATTAAAACATAAAAATAAAATGTTACATGGAGCGAGCAGTTCTAAATATCATATTAAGAGACTAAACATCTATAGAATGGGTTAGAGAACGTACCAAAATGTAAGACATAAAAAACACTATACTAAAAACAAAATGGTGAGGGGCAGGGTACATAGCAAAAATGGGACAAACGAAATAGACTAGGAAAACCATCGAATGGAAACCATGAGGAGAAAAGGGCTGCCCATACTAGGATGGTACGACGATATTAGGACAGTGGCTGAAAAGGGATGCTTGAACACAGCACACGGCAGAAATAGAGGGAAATGAAGGAAACGTATGTCCACTCATTGACGATAAATGTTGGATAGAGAAAAAGATAGATATTCTGATAAAGTAATCTAAAAATATAGCTCTTAGTATTCTAAAGGAAGTCAAATATTTACTAGTTTGATTTTCATGGAAATTAATTCAACGGGGACAAGTCTTCTGTGACAATTGTGTCGAAATAGTTTGAACCACCATACTGACTTTTCGCAGCCTTCTCTGTCTCTTCTCCCAGAACATGTACTGTATCTACATATGCGTACAACTGTACATAAAACTAAAGAAAATCTTTTATATGTTACTAAAGGAAATATTGTTTAGATTAATTAACAGCAAGAGCAGTTTTTCTACAATTAACCTATGCTGGTGAAAGAAACAGGAGGAGGCTACTAAGACCACCCTTGTTGTATGAATATAAATGCTGGTACCTGTTGCCATTATGTGCTCACTATATCTAATTTCAGGTGCACATTTAGCTTCACATCTTATATAAAACAGCCACAACACATACCTTGGGTGAAAGAAAACCAAAAGGCGTCTTCTGCTAGTACACGTATCAATCTTTATATTCATAAAATAACTAGACCGGTTCTTCTAATGCCTTTCTCTTTTTTACCGAAAATAAATACTACAGAGCCCTTAAAAATAAACTTTTCGTGATACCAATCATCTTGATAAATAATCCCGTTCGTAAAGTGGCTATAGTTTTATATGAACATTCAATATGGCTTGTTACTATTTCGATATAATTTGGAAAACATGCAGATCTAAAGGAAACTTCTTTTTTTTTATTATATGTAAGCCGTTCTTCTTTACGCTTTTGCGTGCCTTTGTGCCTCTTTTGATTTATTCCTGACCTCGTACTATTTTAATGAGTGCATGTAGTCGTTCCTTTCCCTTCTTCTGCTTCCTACAAGTCGTATTATATCCATGACGTTGCCTTAATCCCTTATGACTTTATTCCGAATTCTGTTTTGACGCGTTTTGCACTTAACGCATTCATCTCGGCGGTATATTCTGTTTAGTTTTACTAACTCATAATTGGTTTGACCATGGTCTCTGCCTGCGGCATTCACCAGGTGGATTGAGCCGCCTGTTGGATGCCGTTGCTGGTCCCAAGCCCGAAAAAAGAAGGAGGGTTGATGAACGGTTTAGCAACCCACCCAACGAACAAGGAATAAGCGAACTAAGAGTAAATGTATATTAAGAGTGAAAGCCTGGAACATTAAGTCATGGCACAGTAAGAACCAATAAGCAATAATAGAGATCTTAAAAATCTGGTGTGATACACTCACACAACTTCCTTTTACAGTGATCTTATAATTAGTCAAAAATTTCATTTTTAATTTTTAACCATTTGTTAAAAATTTTCAAAAATTACAAATTCTACAAAAACGGTACAAAATCGAGTGTTAGTTGAAGAGATAAATTTTCTCTAGAATTTTAAGGTGAATTCAAAAATGTAATAATACACCGGGTGTTTTATTTAAAATAGGAGTTAATAAAAAAATAGAAAAGAAAACAAAAGAAACCCACTTTAGAAGTATTCAACTGGAAAATCACCTATCTCACATCAATACACATTAAAAATGTAAGAAAAATGTAAAGTTTAAAAAAAATCGTTAGAGCCGTTTTTGAAAAAATCGAAAAAAACTGAAAAATCACAAGAGTAAACACCTACTTCCGGTTATGCGATTTTCTTCAAAAGCTTGCTGTATCATCTACATAGTACACAAAACTTATATATGAAGTTTTAACGCCATACCTCTTTTCGTTTTTGAGATATTCTGTTCACAGACAGACACACAGACAGACAGACACACACACAGACAGACCAATGAAAAAAAATATGTTTTTTGGGATCAGGGGACTCTAAAACGTGAAGATCCGTTGAAAACTCAATTTCGAATTTTTGTGGTGAATCCAATACTTCCTTTATAGTAAAAGGAAGTAAAAAAGAAGTAATTTATCTTGTTAACTTAAAAACTGGGAATAATTTGTTTATAAACATAGGTACATTAGGCAGGTCCTGAGACACTGGCTGCTAGGATGCTAGAGTTTGCTTTTAAAAATATACAGAATGCAATTAAATTGTAGTAGTTACAATAAAATAATAATAATAACAATAATAATAATAATAGATCTTTATTGAACAAAAGAATATACATTTGCCCAACAGGCGAAGTATCGGAAAACCGTTTTTCAACCCTGCCTATAACAAAATAAATTGTCAATAATGCACAAAAATTCATTAAAAAAATTCTAATATAAAATATAAAAATTTAAAATTTAAATATAAAGGTAAATGGCTAAATGCAGTCAATGCAGTTGAAAGTGGTGAAGTAGATTATTTACAAACGCCAGATATATTTAACTACCGACCAACTTAATAACATAAAATAGAAAATAACGTAAAAAATAGCGTAGATACAAAAAGTAAACTTAATGAATCAATTAAAATGTCTACATTCCCTAATGAAAAAAATAAACAAAAAATCATACTATGCAAGCTGTCTATTTAACAAAAGTGACTTTACTTGCTTCCTAAACAAGTTTATGCTATCACAATCTTTAAATGCAGTTCTCAATCTGTTTAAAATATTGCCAATTGCTTATTTAATTCGCAAACTTGAAGTCAAGGCAAGATAAGACTGATGTTTATATTGTTGCCTATAGATGCAGTTAGTAGGTTTTTAAAAACACGATCTTTGAGTTGGCTTTCCTATGAGAGCGTAGGTTCGTATCCTACCGACTGCACCATGTTATGGTCACTAATAATTAGTAATTTTCATAAATAGCACAGGGACTTTTTCCTTCATATTCTTGATAGCACCATAAGCGTTTCTTGTTTCCTTTTGTTACCTTTTTTCCTTCATCATGGTGTCGATACATCTACGTTAACAGCCTTTTTGTCCTCCTTCCACTTGCTTACTTCACACTATTTCAGCTGTTGCTTCTGTATTATATCTAATAGAGTTTACTTCCAGTTATTACTAAATCAATATATTCATTTAGTCGAGAAGTTGTGTTACTATATTTTTTATTTCTCTTATAAACCAGCCCTACTTAGTTTTTAATAGAATAGGCGAAGTGACATTTTGAACCTATTTCTCCCTTTTACCTAGCCCTTATAACCAGCTAAGAACGTATGCACCCCTCGCAATTTGCATCCCTGCCCAGTTACTCAGTGCGCTCATAAAACCGCCTCCTCAAAAATGCAAAACTCCTGTGACATTCAAAACACGAGCTCGAGCACGCTCGCCGGAAGCGTTAAAAATTTACAAAAAGTTAACAAAGCCGGCGAAGTTTCCGCATGAAAATTTCAGGGGTATCGACCAAAATAATAGAAACTTCTCCATCAATACGTTGTTTTCGTTCGAAAAGATTTAATAACAGTAGGAATGCTTCCGGAGATACCGAATCAATTTTTTTAGTTTGCTCTGCGGGAATGAGCCGTATGTGCTGTGTAAATAATTCCCGGGAATTAAAGGTTAAAGGTGGGAAATTACTTTTCAGCTGCCGCTCGCTGGTCGTGATTCGAGTGGAATTGTGTTGTTCTTTAATGCTGCTTTTCGTAGTTATGGAATTAATGGAAGCCTGAAATAGTTTTCCCTGAATTTTCATGCAAGATTTTTGCTTTCTTAGTCAGCGGCTTCCAAGATCCTACAATCCGGAAGGCCTCAATTAAAATTAATTGTGGACATTATTTAGTTTAACACAAACGAACAGAACAATTATTGTGCAGCCTTGTACGCTCTTAATTTCCAAATTAAAGATGTCCCAGGCGCGGGTTTAATTTGGTTTCACAAACCAGCGGCCAGATAATAAAAGGAGACATCTAAATTGCAGATTTTTAAGACGAGTAATATGATATTTCGTCATAAATCTCCATGTGCGAAAGTAGGCGGCGCAAATCGTTAAAGCCTAAAAACTTTAGAAATTAAAAACTCAGAATTAAGAATCCTGTAAAATGTTCATTAATATTTAATGGCGGCTATAAAAGCTACATTTAAAAATGTTTTTGTTGTAATAAACACCGTGTTTGGAAAACCTTTCTTGAGCTCCTAAATTTACGATTAGACAGGTATTTAGCAAGTTTGAAATGAATTCGTTTTGTGTCTTAAATTTGCTCGAAAAGTTATGGTGATATCATAAAAATAGCTTGCATTCACTGGCTAATAATACTAACTCGCATATGAGAAAAGGAGTGAAGTATTAACCTTTTATATTGGAAACGTGAGTTTTACAGAGAGAAGTAATCGATATTGCGACACATTTTTGCCAGGCTGTTAAATATTTGAAATCGAGAAATAATTTTGACATATATCCTTCGTTCTCTTGATAGGCATCACCTTACAAAACAGCGCTTTCAAACAACCATTTAAATAAATTTTAATTAAATTTACATATAAACAAATGTGATCATTCATTATATATCAACTTAAAAAAGCATAAATGTTTAAAATTGCAAAAGATCTATGTTTTTTGTGAAATATGTTACATCAAAATAATCTTTCTACTCATTCAAGTGACAAGTTAAAATAACCATCGCAATATACAAGATTTCAAACAAGTTAAAACGAGTTGAAGCTTTAAGTGACTGCAATACTCAAAGTCGTTCTGGTGGCTTAGTAAAATATATTTCTAAACAAAATTTCTTCTTAAATATCTTGAGCACTTTTTTGGTATTACAACGTTTTTTAAGTTTTTATAATGATTAATATCGAAGCTATTTCAGCTTTCTAAAAATATATTAATGGTTGTATAAGATACCCGGGATTTTATTATTTTAAAAGGCAGCTGGAATTTAATTCTGGCGAACTGTCTTTTAGAAAAATTACGTAATAGCAGCGCAATTACATTATCTAACTGCTCAACTTGCACAACGTAACGACAGAATGTTATTACAGCTTTTATGGATAAAAACGACGCTGATGGTAATGCTCCGTAATGGGTTAATTTTCAGAATTTTATTGCTCGGAGCCTTAATTGAGCGTCGCAAATACGAGGGTGCTTAAGTTAATTTTGCTCGATTTTTCAGAGGCCAAATGGCAGCACACTCATTACAAATTACTGCCGCTTTTTAGGCAATAATTGAAAGTCACGGTGTTGTGTTTTCGTTGAGGCACTGAAAACAACTGAAGATAAATCTTGCTGATTTTAAAAATATATAGCAGAGTACTGGGCAAAATTTTGAAAATGGGCTTCTTGTTTGGTGAAAATGTTCCTCTTTACAATCAAGAACTACTAACGACAAGATTCAATTACGTTCTTCAATTGAAGAAATATGTAGAAATGTTGTTATGGTACGATTCGGGAAGTTTCTGTTTGCAATACCACGGTTCCCCGTTATGGCAATTTGAATGCACCACTAAGATTCAATTTATTGCACTCTTCACTTAAAGAAATGGCTTGGAAAAAGTTGAAAATGTTGTTATTGCAAGGTTTGCGAAACTCCTGCCTGTTCACAATGCTTTGTTACATTTATTTCCATAAAATTTTCACAATCTTTTTTTATACCGACCAGAGCTTCTCATGGTCCTAAATATAAATACCATAAAATTTGTCAGTTTTTGTTTGTTGTCGGTGTGCTTTCTTATGTTGATTTGAATGAAACCTTAACAATCTTTTTAAATAGTTGTAGCTATTCGAGGTAATATTGCTCTTTTTGATTAAAAAAGCAGGTTGGTTCAATGGCCAAGGCTTCTCATTGATTATAAATATTGATACCTTAAGGTTTGAGCTAGTGATGGGCTTATTCGAATCAAAAATAACCGGTTATCCGGTTATTGAAATAACCTGTGTAACTCGGTTTTCATTCCAAGTATTCGGATGAAAAATAACCTCATCCTGATACTTACTACGTGCCGCGTCTCAGCGACCTGCGAGTGATCGAAATTCTGTAAATAATACGTCATTCATAACTCATATAACCTTTTCTACGTATGTACTTGATTGACCCAAGTGAGCCTCGCGGCTGCTTGTTGATGTTATTAAGACATTTGAGACACCCAGTCGACGAGTTAAATTTATGGGGCCGTTCCTATTAAAGATAACGTTCTGCTGAGTATGAGATTTGCCGAAGCTGTGTTGGTATTCATTTACAACGGCCTAAATTTTTGCTTCGAAACGCGGTTGATTATGCCTAATAAGGGATAAACAGAAAGCGAAATAAGATTTTCCAATATCGTAACAGATTTATATTTAATTTTTAATAACGGAGCAGTCGGGACAAGAAGTGGATTTCGATGTTGAAAATGTTAAGTGTGCGTCCTTAGAACCGCGGAAGGCTGAACGTAGATAAATTATGGATTCTAAAATATACCGGTATGATGTGCAAGCGAAAGGGGAAGGGTGCCTACTAGAGAATTTTAGGAACTAAAAATAGATTCAATAGATACTTTGTATTCGCATATTTATAATTTCTTTATGATTAGTATTGATATAGCTATTCTCAATGGTTTAAACTCCTTAGAAATCAAATAAAAATCATTTATACAATTTATTATAATTAACGATTAACTGAGTTCCTCTGCTATCTGCAAGTTAGGATGCCGATGCAGATGACGGTGAACCGCCAACCGGCAAACCGGCTGACTTAATCGAAACGAATCGAGAGCCAAAATTGATTCGAATGATTATTCAAATAATCAATCGGTTATTAATATGATTCGAATGCAAATAATTGGGTTATGAAAATTGTCCGGTTATGCCCATCACTAGTTTGAGCAATTCATGCCTGTTCACGGTAGTCCTTTGTCATGTTGATCTGAATGAAAACGTTATTATATTGATAAGGAGTTGTTGCTTTAGGAGAAACATTTTATCTCTTTAATTGAAAAGTAGGTTGTTTTAATGACCAAAGCTTCTCTTTGGTTGTAAATATTGATACTATAGGATTTGAGAACTTACCGTGTGACCATTGTCTCTTGAACGTTTGGTGCTTCTCTAGACAAGATTCAATGATTCTTCAATTACAAAAATAGGTTCTCTATGTCTATAGTATTTTGAAAATGTTGCTATTGTACCGTTTGACAAGTTTCCATCTGTCCACATTACCATGGTTCCTCGTTGTTTCAATTTGAATGAAGCAAAACTTTCAAGCGAAGGTTCAATTGCACTTTTCAATTAAAGAAATATGTTAGAACATTTAATGATTAGCGCTTCTTATTGGTTGAAAATGTTGCTATTGAAATGTTTGAAAAACTTCTATCTGTTTGACAGTGCCAGTGCAAACTTCTGTTGAGAGTTACAGCGAAAATGTTGAAAATGTAATGATTAGAGCTTTTGGATGGTGCAAAATGTTTATCCCCTTGGTAATGAGAAATCTTTTTTTCGTGCATTGTTATATTAACGTGAATGAAACCTTGACAATAAAAAATCCTAAGAAGTTGCCAGTATAAGGACAAATTGCTTTCCTAAAGTTAAACAAATAAATTGTTCAAAGTTTTTTGTCGGATGCAAATGTTGATGTTCTATGGTATGAGAAATTTCTGTTTGTTCACGGTGGTATGGTTTCTGGTTATATTAATTTCCATACAATTTTAGCAATAAACAACCTTAATAAGTTGCTAATGCAAACTTCTGTTGAGAAGTAGAGCAAAACTGTTGAAAATGGAATGATTAGAGCTTCTTGGTTCTTAATTTGAATTAAATATTAACAATCTCAGTGAGGTGTTGCATTGCGAAAAAACTGATCGCTTTTCAAGAAAATAAAACAAAAATGAGTCGTTGGAAATGTTCGTACGGGGCGATTTGAGAAACAGGATCAACTGATGGTATTAATTCCGATACCGACTCACTTACACCTACTAAAGACATTTTCAGAATTAATATTATATTACCGTACCGTATGCTTGATGTACTAATAGTCGCTCTTCTTCGGAAAATTAAGAATTTGCAAAGGCTGTGGATGATTTTCTAAAATTGGATTTCGAGGGAAGTTTCAAATTTATTGATCGTTATGGCACTACTTTTGCAATAAGCAGTAACTATTATAAAATTTATAAAGTTGCTCTGATCTTACTATCTAACACAGCATCGTGTGAAAACTCATTTTCTGGCTGTAAGAAGAATTGCAAATTTACTGGAGAGTACTATGACTCAAAGTCGTTGTAGTAATTTATTAATACTTTTAGACATATAGCAAACAAATTAACATTGAAGATAACTATTCTGCAAAAACTCACCAGGCAAGTAGAAAATAGAAACTTGTCTCTAAATTTTATTTTTTTTTTACAAAATCTGTATGTTACTTCCCTTACTTTTGTTATTTTTTAGAAAGTATGATTTGTTCAGTTTTCTGTACTCTATTTTTAATAAGAGGATGAAGACTTCGACCCCGCAATTTTAGAGTCTAACTACGCCTATGGCAATGCTCCTTGTTATGCTAATTTGAATGAAATATTAACTGCTTTAGCAGGCAGGTTTTATTATTGCTGACGAAGTTTTTACGAAATTAAAACGAAAACGAGTCGATGGAAATGTTGATACCTACTGGAAGATTTTATTTGATTTTCTGTTCAAGATGCCATCAATCGATCTTTGATATGTTGAAATTTGTGAAACTGGAAATTTTCCTGCTTGAAATTTTGAAAATATATTTATTTTATAATACAGAGAAATGCATATTTGTAATTTTTCATTTCCATAGAAAAATATTGATAATTGTCTAAATACAAATGCAGCCCAACAAAAATAACATTAATTCGTCTATCGATGTGACTGTTTCCAAGTCTGTTATTATTATTAGTTGTTTCTTTATTCGATTCAAAGATTTAGTGTACCTGAGTTATAATTAACATATTAGTCGTCAATGTTGTAATAATTTACAAAACGTGCCGCTTTCAAACCTACATTTCAATAAAAATGCGACTGCGATTTCATTGCTTTAGATATTAATTTGACTTAGCCATTTATAATTTGCATCTTCCCTGGTAAATTTATTAGTATTTATTCTTCTGGAACAATTTTTAAATGCCAAATTTTAAAAAAATAATTAAAATATGTACTTTAATGGCAATAAAAAAGTAACACAATTACAAATTTTATCTCTCAACCCTGTTTGAGCTACCCTTAAAGTGTGGCTATTCTAGTAATTTATTAGAAAATTTTACAAAACGTATGTAATTAATCCTTCTTGTAAAACTGTAGTGACTAAAATCTTATAACTGCATAAAAACGCATTTTCGTGATAAGCAGCTATATTTTCAATTGTGAGAGTGGTTGGTTCTATTTGTAACACAAAAATGTTAAAGAAATCAGTCTTTGATAAGGTAAAATTTTCCAACAATCCTAGCAGATTGTGGAACTGATCAATGCCGTAATATTTCTTTTTGCACTCATGATTTCAAAATTCATATTTCCCGGTCATTCCCGATGCGCCGAAAATGACTTTTCCCGCACCGGGGTGTTTTTTACTTTCCCACAAAAACTATGGCAATTGTGTGTTCCAGGGGCGCTGTAAACGTCAACAAAAGCTAACAGGTGCTAGGATACGTATAAAAATTTAGTAATTTGTGCTGCCAACTCAGTAAAGTTGTAAAACACTAAATAATATTTTTTTAACTTTTTTAAATATTTTGAGTTATTCGTTACAAAAAACATTGTACCTACCTCTTTCGGGAAGAATTTTCCCGAATTCGCACTACATGCAGCACTCCCTTCGGTCGTGCTGCAAACAAAGTGCTCATTCGGGAAAATTAACTTCCCGAACTTGTTAGGTAAATAACTATTATTTAAGATTCTTATTTTATGAATAGAAAGCATTAGGATTTATTGTATTTTGGTTAATTGGAAAATTAGTCGTCAAAATTGCATATATCTGCAGGTCGACATCCTTCTTACAATTGTCAAAAATAAATATTGCACTTTTAGTAAATGCACATTTCTGTCATCGAAACTCATGCGGTAAATGAACTAAAAAGCTCAATCGACTATATTTTCAATTGTGAAACCGGTGGGGTTCTATATTGTAGTAGCTGCAAAAATATCAACGGAGAAGCATTGAAATGGAATAGCAACAAAATTGAAGTCTTGTAAAATATGGTAAAGCAGTTTATCAACCGATAGATAAAATAATTATTAAAATACATTCTCTGAGACGCCTTCATTTACCGTGGCAATTATTTTTAATATTTACATGACTTAGGGCCGGTTCTACAAACCAAGGATAAAGTTATCCTGGGAGTAAATACCATAGAAATTATTGTTGTAACAAAGGAAACTATGACAATTATACCTCGGATAGCTTATTCTAAGTATACACTTGCATTGTAGAATCGGCCCTAAGGGCCGATTCTACAATGCAAGTGTATACTTAGAATAAGCTATCCGAAGTATAATTGTCATAGTTTTCTTTGTTACAACAATCGTTTCTAGAGTATTTATTCCCGGGATAACTTTATCCTTCGATTGTAGAACCGGCCCTTAGCTAAATAAAAGTTTGAATGTTGCAGATAAAGTTGCTTAAAATTTAAAATTATCGACAATGTAGGTATAGGTAGGTAATGGTCACGGTTTCTCGTTGATTCCAAATTTTAATACTGAAGAGTTTAAGAAATTTCTGTCCGTTTCTGTGCAACAACTTCTTGCTATGCTTATTTGAATAACACATTAACTGTGTAAACAGGCAGGTGTTGTTATTGTAGACAAAGTTCAATTGTTTTGACGAAATTAAAACAAAAATAAATTGATAGAAATGTTGATACCTACAGTAATATTTGACATTGAGAAATTTTCCAACAATTTTAGCATATTATGGAAATGCATATTGTTGTAATTTGTGGTTTTCAATTCTGGAAATCTGTCATTATTTTTCAACACAGAACAATTAATTTTTCTATTTTTTATCTCATTTTATCTGAAAAATCTATTAGGTAATGTGTTGCATTCATTTAAAAAAAAGATCCAAATATAATGGCAGCCCAAGAATAATAAATTTAGTAGATACACTTGTTGTAGGTCTTAAGTTACTGTTATTATTATTAGCTATCTATGTTGCTTTCTTTGCAAACATTCGTACAGTTGCAAATTTTACTCAAAGATTTAGTGTATTTGCATAAATTAGTACATAAAGTTGCATATGAGGAGCTTAGTCCGTATTGTAATAATTAACAATAACTTTAAAACCCTTCTTACAATTAGGAAAAATTTATGTTCTAAGTACGTGCCTCTTACAAATCTATATTTCAATAAACAACGCCACTGCGATTATATTTAACCAGAACCTTTACAGGCAATTTAGCCGTCACAGTTTGCATCTTCTGTAGTAAATTATTAATTACTGCAGTTAGATTAAAAGTCACCAAAAACGTTGGTTCTTCTACAAAATATTATTTTTCAAACGCCAAAGCAGCGCAATAAATTACAAATTGTATCTATCTCTCATTCCTGTTCGAGTTACCCTTACGATGTTATTGTCCCAGAAATTCAGTAGTTAATTATGATACAAAAATGTCAAAGCGAAGGTGTTGAAATGAAGTTGTAAAAAAATTAGTCTTATAAGAGATTTGAAAATGACACAAATCAGAATCCCTGCAAGCAGTTTATCAACCGCGATGTAACACAAAAATTGAAGTAGTTTGCTGTGGCAATTGTTTGTAAAATTTACTGACTTCACTAATAGACATTTGACTGTTTAAAAATAAAATTGTTGAAATTGTAAGGAGCAGAGCTTCTTGTTGGTTGCAAATGTTTATAATGCGAGGACCGACAAGTTTCTGTGTCTGTTTACGGTGCGATGGCTCTTTATTGTGTTGATTTGAATGAAACCTCAACAATCTTTCCGTTCTGCCATCAAAACCGTACGCGTTTTTCCATTCATGGGGGCTGGGGCCCAGAGGACACGCATCGGCCGGCGAAGCCCGCAAGAAGTCGCCGTGCGACGATTAGCGCAATCCAAAAAAGGTGCCATCGGAATGCGAGGTCTTAATGAAAAGCGCACAATACAAAGAACAGTAACCGCGAAGAAAAAACCAAAATTGTTGCAAATCTGCTCTAAACTTATTTCGCGAGCATTCAACCGTGCTTTTATGCTTCCCCACCAGGGCCCCCACCACTCAGGTGCGAGGGGTAGGGGCGCGATCCCCTCCACGCCCCAGACAGCCCTCATTGGCTGTCAACTTTATGCACTAAACAGTCGCAGCTCATACACCGATCGGTTATGTTGCCACGCCGCCTGGTCACACGTTTTTTTAGTTAATCTCCATTGACTTTCCATTGTTTTGTTAGGCAACGCTCACTCGCCGGGAACTCGTGATGTGCTCCTGACTCCCGTCTCTGTGCCTGTGTTAATGTGTTCAGTTAAGTTCAGATGGTTTGGTGACTCAGGTGTTGTTGTGGATGACATGCTTTAGGAATGTTCTCAGGTAAAGGGCTCTTGTATGCAAATCCAGCGGCGGCGCGTGTTCGCCCGCACGTGGGGTGGGCTAATTGGGGGTTGCAGGCACCTTTGCCCCTGTTTGCATGTGAATGCAGCCGATTTTTTAGCCTGATATTCAACACCGAGCGGAATTAATGAAGCAAAACACAGTTCTTTACGCGTTTGGTTTCACCGCCAAATTTCAAGCTGTCATAAGCGATCACCGGCACTAAAACAGCTCTAATACCAAAAAATCTCAAGCTGACAAGGCTTCAAAACGCTAAAAGCAAAGCTACATCGTACCTAACCATCAAAATAAATAAAAGAGTAGATTGACATTAGCGCAAACCATCTTGGAAATTTAAAGCGGAGTTTTTGATCTAATATTTACACGTTGACAAGGTAATTGCGCGGCAAAATTTTGCCGCCAAAACTAATCTGTTTTCAAGCTTCGATATGTACATAAATTGAATAACAGTGCGATAAGATCTGTAAATAATGTAATAGTAACACAGGAGTCGCGTTATCCGGCTATGACAAACAACAGTTTTGCCGCTAAAACGATTTGAATTAACCGAGTTCCGGTGGCCAAAATCAGTTTTCTGTCTAAAGTAATTTGGATTGTTAATTTATAAAGACAGCGAGCCAGGAGCAACAATAACCAACTGTTTAGTTTATGTCAAAAATATATGCAGCAGTGCTTAAGTTGAGTCAAATTTTCAATACGACGTAATAAATAAGCAAAAAATACTAAAAGTAACATAGGTATAAATTTGCCGCGGTAAGGATGTAATAACAGAATTAATCTTATTTTGAATTGCAAAGAACTGTCACAATTGTGTTGTAAATATTGTAGATTATACATTAAGTTGTTTTTATATACTCGTATAAACCTAAGCTGTCATTCTATGTGTCGTATTAAATGCAATAGTGCTTGTGACAAATAACCAAAAGCTGGGAAAAAGTATGTTCGTAAAAGTGTGTAGTGGCTTCATTTTAAATTTTTAAAAACGCGTGGCTGTTTCATCTGTAAAACAAGTTTGACATCAAGAACACGCATGGTAGCCAATTGTAATTTAGAATTTAAAAAATTGCTTCTAAAACTTGCGCTTTAACAACTTAAATTCCAAAAAGCAACATGAGCACTTGGCACCATTTAACTACTACTTTTTAAAAAATCATTCTTAACACATACAGAAATGACAGGTTTGCAATTCCATACTTTAGTGCAGTATCGTTTATTTATGCAAAAATTACTTTCTTCTACTTGTAGTAAAACAAATTGCATTTTCCGACGTTTTGATGGCAAACAGTAAACAAACAATAAAATTCTTTTCAGCCTCATTTCTATGATAAAAATTGCCCTTTTGCTTATACTGTTTCCATAAGCGTAAAAACGCGTGTAAAAATTAAAAAACAAATGATCTCCATTAGATCCAGACTAAAGTTTGCAGCACGAGCGCAGCGAGGGCTGCCACTACTCGAACAGCCACTTTCAACCCTCAGTTTATATGGTATACAGAGCTATTATTTGCCAGTACATTTTAGTCATGTGAGAAGCTACAATTGCTTTATTCTTCATGGAATAGTATTGTTTAGACATTGTGCATTAATGACAGTGATGTAGTATTTAAAACAATAAAAATTGTTTTTATATAAACGTCGTGGTTTCCATGACTTTTTCCACAATTTGTCTGATAATTATTGCTTTAAAAGTTGTTAAATAAAGAGTGATTTTTAGTGTACTTGGTGTAATCAAACTTTGACGTCTCGCAGTCCATTTTTCAACGCCGTGATGATTGCCACGCTTGTAGTCTCACAGAAGTCTATTATTATGAATTGTCTGACATTGTAAATTGTATGCTGCGAGTAGTGCATTGCCAGTTCTGACAATGCAACATTAGCACTGGTTATTGGAGGGTTTAATTCATTTCCGAACTAACGAGTTGTCGCAGTGAAAATTTTTAAATTTCTTATAATATAGAAACCATAGAGAATCATTCAAACCCATTGTTCGTGCAGATCTGGCATCGATATTTATTTTGAGCTACTCTGCCGGAAATTGTACGGATTAAAAAACAGTTATAACGTCAGATATAATCAGGAACACCAGCATCGCCGATTTTCCGGTTTTTAACTATGCTCACTTCGCTCATGTTTTTTGAGCTTTTGTACTACGCATCTGACATATAAAAATTTAAAAAGACCATAGCTATTTAATGGAATTAAAATTAATATATTTGGGAGTGTTGCTGAGGCTCTTTAGATAAGCAGAATTAAGACAGCGGATAGCGAGTGTGCTCTATATTGATTTAAAATTAACCAAGGTGAATTTTAAGATTAGAATTAATTCTAATAGGTTTTCAATTTGTCCACCTTACTGATTTTCCCAATATAATTTTCCAACACGACCAAAGTTTTGTTTTTGTGTCTGAAGTTCGAATAATCATGTGCAACTATCTGGCTCCCGCTGGATTTGCAGTTTTATGGCAAAAAGTTTGCAGCTGTTGGTGGTCTCTCTATGGCAGATTGGGTTAAACAGCTTCAATATTGTATAAATGTTTCTAAATTAATATAGATGCAGGCGTCTTGTTTCAAGAACTGTTATTGTCAAGAATTGAATATTATTTTTTTTCAAAGATACTTTTCTATATACTCTTTTTTTGATATAATGTTGTATTAAATTATTAAAAACGTAACAACTCGCCACCTGTTGTTGTATTTTTACAATTGAAGAAAGTATTGCACAAAAACAAGTTTGTGTTTGAATTTAAGCTTAGACCTCGTCGTCTTTGCAGAAATAAATAGTTGATTAAATCGCGTGCTGTAATAAATTAGCTTGCTAAATTTAATGTCGATTTTCTACTCCCCAAGAAGCGTGTAAATTTAAAAAAAACTGACAGTGAGCCCAATATTAACAATAGATATCGAAGTTGTAGGTTGCGAAAACTTTTTTAATTCTAGCTTTTGTTGTTTACATTTATATCAATTTCCTTGTCAAAGTAAAAAATTTGCTATATTAATGCCATACACTTGGGGCGATTACTGATTTATTAAAATTACATTTGGAACTCCAGCTTAGACCGCATCGTCTTTACATGAATAAAAATTGCATTAAATTGCACCACGCCTGCTCTGGGAGATATTTCTGAGATTTTGTATTTAATATCGATCTTGTACTCGGGGAGAAACAAATGCCTTAGACAAAATTTATTTAAAATCGATGTCTGTATAAGCTTTCTGGAATTCTAGCGTTTCTATTGATGTTTTTATGTTTTCTTGTTAAAATTGAAAGCTTTGTGCTTTAACAACGTTGCGATACTACAAAGTTTATATAGGTATGACGCAACAAGCTCGCACGGTTTGTAAAGTTACATTTTGGACTACAGCTTAGACCCCGTCATCTTTATAGAAATAAAAAAATAGCTCCCTGCTTTATGAGAAATTTCTATTTTGTTTCTGTATATAATGCCGATGTGATAGCCCGGGAAAAGCAAAAGTCTTCGGCTGTTAGTCTGTCAAAAACTTCACCGCTAGGTGCCGGTTGCGTAGCTTTTTAAAGTCTAACTTCTGTTTTTTACATTTATTTCAATTTCCTTGTCAAAGTAAAGATTTGTTATATTAATGCCATACGCTTGGGACGATTACCGATTTGCCAAAGTTACCTTTTGAACTCCAGCTTAGACCGCATCGTCTTTACATAAATAAAAATTGCATTAAATTGCACCACGCCTGCTCTGCGAGAAATTTCTGAGATTTTGTATTTAATGTCGATCTTGTACTCGGGGAGAAACAAATGTCTTAGACAAAATTTATTTAAAATCGTTGTCTGTATAAGCTTTCTGGAATTCTAGAGTTTCTTTTGATGTTTTTATGTTTTCTTGTTTAAATTGAAAGCTTTGTGCTTTAACAACGTTGCGATACTACAAAGTTTATATAGGTATGACGCAACAAGCTTGCACGGTTTGTAAAGTTACATTGTGGACTACAGCTTAGACCGCGTCATCTTTATAGAAATAAAAAATAGCTGCCTGCTTTATGAGAAATTTTTATTTTGTTTCTGTAAATAATGCCGATGTGATAGCCCGGGAGAAGCAAAAGTCTTCGGCTGTTAGTTTGTCAAAAACTTCACCGCAAGTGCATATTTAAAATATCTCTTGCATAATACGTTTTGTATTCTAGTTATGTTTTTGAATCCTAACTTCTGTGTTGATTGAATGTAGCTTCGCATTTATATTAATTTGTTGGTTACCAATGAAGATTTTACAATTGTGTGTCGTAATAACACAAAGTTGTTGCAATGTGACCAGCTTGCACGGTTAGCGATTTGTCGAAGTTACATCTTTGCTGAAATAAATAATTGACTAAATTGCACTATTATGTCTGTTTTGTTAGAAATAAAATTTTTAAATTTAATGCCTACCAAAAATCTTGGCCAGAATGTAATTTATGAAAATCCTACAACGAGCGCAATATTAAATAAAAATGTGTCGATTTTATATTTTTCTTAAAATCTAGCTTCTGTTTTGAGTGAATGAAGCTTCATATTTGTATTGAGTTAAAATTGAAGATTTTACGAGTGTGTCATAATAACACAATAATTTAACAAGCTTGCGCCGTTCCCGAATTTACAAGATTACAATTTCGACGTCAGCTTAGACCGCGTCGTCTTTGTAGAAAAAAAAAAGGTAGCTGCTTGTTCTGTGAAAAATTTCGAAGATATTTCTGTATCCAATGTCGATCTGATATCCCGGGAAAAGCCAAAGCCTTTGCCTGTCTGTAGTTTGTAAAAAATCACCTCAAGTAAAGTATTTAAAATAATCGTTTGCATAAGGTTTCTTGGTTTTTAGATTATTTTTTATATCTATATGAATTTGCTTGTTAAAGGGAAAATGTTCTGCCATAAAAACGTTGTGAAAATATAAAGTTATGCAATTTGACAAGATTGCGCGGTTACAGACTTCCCAAAGTTACATTTTCGACTTCAGCTTAGACCGCCTCGTCTTTGCTGAAATAAACAGTTCACTAAGTCACGCTATGTATGTTTTGGAAGAAATTAAATTTCCAAATTTAATTCCTACTGTCAAATGTAATTTATGGAAACCACACAAGTTCAATATTGAAAATGTCGAATTGGTCGACTGTGTAACTTTTGTTTAGTTCTAGCTTCGGCTTTGATTGAATGTAGATTCCTATTTATATTAATTTGTTATTTAAAATTGAAAATTTTAGGATTGTGCGCCATAATAACACAGTTGTGTATAATGCGACAAACTTGTGCGGCTACCGATTTGTTGAAGTTAAATTATGCACTTGAGCTTAGACCGCGTCGTTTTTTGCTGAAATATATAATTGGCTAAGTTACGCTGTGCCTGTTTTGTGAGAAATTTGATTTTTTAATTTAATTCATAGTGCTCCAGGAGTAGCTAAAGTCTTGGCCATGATTGCATCTTTTTGTAATAATTCTAGCTTCTGTTTTGATTGAATGTAGCTTCATATTTATAATGATTTGTTAGTAAACATTGAAGGTTTTACGATTATTTGCCATAATAATACAAATTTGGGTATAATGGGCGCCAGCTTAGACCGCATCGTCTTTGCTGAAATAAACAGTTGACTAAATGATGGGGTATCTCTTTCGTTAGAAATTACATTTTGGAATTTAATGTCTGTTTTCTATACCCGAAAAAACAAGAATCTTGGCCAGAATGTAGGTAATTTATGAATATCCAATCTTCGTAACTCAAGCTATCTGGAATAATAGCTTCAGTTCTGATGTCTATATCGATTTTATTGCCAAAATTGAAGATTTAGCTTTTTTTTAGTAAAAATATAGCATAAATGCAAAAGTTGTTTATTTATAATGTAAGAGGCTTGCGCGACTACTGATTTGTTGAAGTTACATTTTTGACTTCAGCTTAGACCGAGTTGTCTTTGCTTAAATAAATAGTTGACTGAGTCACGCTATGTCTGTATTGTGAGAAATAAAATTCCCAAATTGAATGCCTATTAACTACTGCAATTAAAATGTTAAAATGTTGTAAAAATTCAAACTTGATATAATGCGACTAGCTTGCGCGGTTACCGATTTGGCAGACTTACACTTTTGATATCAGCTTAGACCGCGTTGTCTTTATAAAAATGAAAAATGTGGCGCGATATCTGCTCTGTGAGGAGAAGGAAAAATCTTGGCCAGAATGTCATTACGAATGTCATCAGTTGTAAATAAAGCTTTCTTGAATCTGGTCTTAGTTTTTTATGTCTATATGAATTTTGTGCAGTAAAAATGTAGCAAAATTACAAAAGCTGTTGGTTTATGACGTGGCAGCTTGGGTTATCAATATGTTAAATTTTGGACTTCAGCTTAGATCGCGTCGTCTCTGCTGAAATAAATACTCGTAGTTGTCTAAGTCAGGCGAATCTGCTTTGTGGGAAATTAAAGTTTGAAATTTATGTAAATTTTCTCCACACACAGAAATCTTGATCATAATGTAATTTAAGAATGTAACTGAAGTTTTGCAATTTGCTTGTCAAATATTGGAGATTTTGCAATTTTATGTAGTAAAAATGTTGTTATTAATGCCAGAAAATAGCAAGTGCACTAAGTGTCGCTATATCTGCTTTGTTCGAAATTAAATTTTGAAATTTAATGTTAATTTTCTATACCGGGAGAAACAAAAATCAAGACCAGAATGTAATTAGGAATGTAAAATAGCTTTAACTGAAGCTTTTGATGCCTGTATGGATTTGTCGGTTAAAATTGAAGATTCTATAATTTTTTGTCATATAAACGTTACCTACATCAATGACAAGCTTGAGCGGTTACCAATCATTTCTCAAAGGTACATCTTTGACTTCGGCTTAGACCGCGTTGTCTTTGTAGAAATAAAATTGACTAAATGACGGCGTGTCTGCTTTGCGAGCAATTCAGTTGCTGAATTTAATGTCAATAAATTTTTGGTCAGAATGTAAAATGTGTGTAACTGAAGCTTTTATCTTCAGTTTTGATGTATCAAAAGTGACAATTTCGTAATTTTCTATAATACAAATGTTGTCAAAATTCAAGATCTTGTGTGCCTGAACACATTGCAATAATACAATGTTGTACCATGTGTTCAAAAAGAAATTACATGAAGTTTGGTCATGGAAACAAAGTGAGTAATGTAAACAGTAAGCTTTAGAATGCATTAACTGACGTTTTTTTTTTAAATTTATTTACGTGCTGCAACTGCTAAGGTTATTAGCACGATTACAATTATTACTACAAGTTCAGCAATGTAATTGTACGTAAAAATGTCAATACTTGTTGTGGATTATGTAGAGCTTCATGTATATTTGGTGGAATTTCGTTCGTTTTCCTTTGTTCTTCATAATTTTTGCATTCTGTAAGAATATGAAATATACTCAGCGGAACATTACTGTCATTGTTGTTGTAGTCAGAAGTTTATATTATAATCTAATTTTTAAATTCTAAAGTTTGCTGTCTCTAAAGCTTGCTGTTGACATTAGTTTTGCTTTCCATGGCCAACCCTTATGCAATTTCTTTTTGAACACATGGTACAATGTGACAAGCTGGCATGGCTTAGACCACGTTGTCTTTGTAGCAATAAAAAGTGGTGCTATGTCCCCTTTGTGAGAATTAAATTTCGGAGTTTGTCAATTTTCTATAATGGGGGAAGCTGAAAATTGTGTGACTAAGGATGTTCTAATGTTTTGAAATCGTTTTAGTTACTGCTAAATATGATTTTATTGAGTTCCTATAACTGAAACTTGTAATTTTTCTAGTATTTCAAATAAGTAATTGATCCGCAAGCCGTAGCATAAAATTTCACTTCTAAATGTCACTCTCGTTGTGAGGGTTTTAGTTCAGTGTTCATCTTAGCAGTGGAAATAGTTTCCTTCCATTTTCTAGAATAATTTCGAAGAATCAGTAGATGTAAGCATGTTTTGGGAATGTGGTTAATTAGTACTTAATTGAATCTAATATGTACTTAGCGTATAAAATAAATTTTTTTAATTCATAAGAGTTACAAACTAAAATTAAGATTAATTTGCTAGTCAGAAAAGGCAAAATGCCAGTATGAGAATTTACTATTAAAATATATCTATCTATCCATCGTTACAAATACTGCCACCCAGATAGTTCAGATCGAACAATGTTTCTAAAATCAACCAAACAGAACAGATTTGTGTACGTACCATAAAAACGTTTGGAAGGATCAAGTACAATTACTAAATGTTTTATTTCTTCCAAAACCTGAATGCCAGCGAACATTTTCCCATGAAGTTTAATCAAGCTGAAATATTAATTACTCCGCGGGAACAAAAAGCTCACCGATCGCAGTTTTTACCTCAAAATACACAAAATGAGACAGCCTGCCTTGCTTTGATCCCAGTAATTTAATATGGAATTTTGGGTTTAAGCGAATATGAGAAAGCCTTGAAGTGGTCCTTCAACTGAAGAGGTTTCCACTTGAAAATGTGATTAGATTAAATTTGTATTTGGGAACTGAAAAAATGTACGGTTATTGGTGTGATTTACTAATCCAAGCTTAATGTGAGTTTTTCTAAGGCGATGTCCAAAAGTGAGGCAATAAATTTGCGCAAAGGATCTGAATTTTGTAGGCCAAAGTCTGCAAAATCGCTTTAACAAGCAACATTCCTCGCAATTAGCACGTGTAGCCGTTACTCTAGCATGATGCTTAAACTTTACAACTGCATTCTTGGGATTACGCGTTTGCCATAAAAACATTGCTAATTCTTAGATGCGCAAATTTATTGTCCCGGCGAGCAATAGGAATAGCTACAGCGATATATGGAATTGTTCAATTTATTGGCACAGCCTTTTCGTAGGAGCAATCCACCAAACGGTGAACAACGGGAAAGCATTGCTAAGGAGAATGTCAAAGGTATCTGCTTGTATCTGCGAAGATCGTGTTCTTAATGCTCCTCGCCAAATAAACAGAATGCCGTTGCTTCGAGATTTATTTTTCGGCTCTCATGTCTTAATCGCAATCGGCGAATAAAATAATAAGAATTATGCGCGAGGTCTCGCGTTTCCTGATTAAGGTGGATTTCGACCCGTCGGCCTTGCGATGGAGCTAAGCGAACCGCCGGCCACGAATCCCGCAAAAAGCCGCAAATAAAACGAAAATAAAGGAAAACCTCCGGGACGCGCCCGGAAAAAAGCTGAGGATTCTTCCAGGCTCCGGCGAGCTTTCGGTTTTGCGCGAGCAACAGTTGAG
This sequence comes from Agriotes lineatus, assembly GCA_940337035.1. Lineage (NCBI taxonomy): Eukaryota > Metazoa > Arthropoda > Insecta > Coleoptera > Elateridae > Agriotes > Agriotes lineatus. The sequence continues at coordinate 48,343,611 of OW679199.1, forward strand.
CGTCGCGAAATTAATTTTTGGAATTGTTTCATGCTAACGGGCCCGTCCGATTCAGTTAGGTACAAATTACGAGTGGTGCCTTTGAGCCCAAAAAAATATCGTAGGATTACAGTGACTTCCACTTTTGTTTTTTGCGCCGGCCAAACTGGTACTGCTGTTGTAAATATTTTATTTAGAGGAATTATAGCATCGTGTAGGTAGGTAGTACAACGCTGAGCTTAATTTATACAGCAAACTGTAATATTTATTTAATGTGGCCACTAACGCAATAAATTGTGCTTTGTCGAGTTAGGCTCCAATTTGTAAAATTCTTATTCGTCTGGTTTTATTTTAAATTGCTTCTGGCTGGAATGAGCCACGTAAAATACGCAAAATTGATTTCTTGCCAATGTAGTTTTTATTTTTACAGTATAAAATATATAAAAAAAAATTTACGTCATAGGTGACACTTCGTCAAATTACTGTGTTTTTAATAACATTACCAGCCTGAGACTTTAAAGATTCTTAAACAACTAACTAATTTATGTTTTAGGCTTAGTTAACGTATTTTGGTTGTGTAAAAATTAGAGCTTTTTTTTTAAATCGAGGCCTTGGAAAATACGCAACATTGACTACTTAGAGATGACAGTAATACGCCAATTTATTAAAAAATAATGTAGTAAAAGGTACTTTGATAAATAGTTACCATTGGTAGAATTCCAGATCCCCTTTTTTTAATCGGTTCTACTTCTAGTAGGCTATGGATTATAGGAATAATTGTATCTACGTTATATTCGATCTACACAAATCCATCTTTACAAAGGTGATTTATAAAAAGTTAACTAATGTAATACGCCAATTAATTTTAATCTGTAAAAACTTTTCTGCCTTGTTTTTAAATTACTTCTATCACGGAAATATATAAAATAGTTTTTTTACACATTACTACCACTGCAGACTGACAAATTTTCTAAAACAATATCTTGATGAATTCAAGTTGTTCAAACTCTTAAAATTTCGCTTAAAAAAACGTTTATCATGAGATAACGACGAAGAGGAAGACGTTGACACTTTAGAAAAAACACCAATAGCGTAACTAAATATACTTTATCAGGTATCGACAATTAGTAAAATTTCCTGTTTTAATCGTTCTTACCTGAAGTACACCATGGAAAATGCACACAATTGATTTCTTGCAATTAGATGGTTTAAGTACTTTTATTATGTTTTTTACTGTAATAAATTGTACTTTATTAAGTTATTCCCATTTATACAATTTCAATTTGACTACTTTTATATGGAAATAAGATAAATCGGTTCTTTGCAAATGGCATAGCCACTTCTATACATTGACAATTGAGTTAAAAAATCATCGAACATGCTAAGTAACTCCAATGAGCAAAATATCAAGTCTGCCTTTTTCATATCGCATCTACTTCCAGTAAGCCTTGGAAATACACAAAATTGTTCCTCTACAAATAATATGCTTTCCAGGAAACGTCGACAAATTATTTAAAAAAAAAGAACAGCGAACATTAAAAATTGTACTTTTCCACGTTAATGCCAATTGTAGAATTTCGAGTCATATTTTAAATCACATCGAATTCAAGTTGACCACGGTGAATACATAATTTTTTTTCTTTGCGAATAACTTTTGTCTTGTGAAATGTGTGTACTTTCCTCGGTTAATTCAATTTATAGAATTTTGAGTCGCCCGTTTTTTAAATACATTTTCCAGTTGTCCATGGAAAATATACAAAATTGTTTCTTTGTGAATAACTTTCTTCCCCTCAAACATCAACAATTTTAAAAAAATAAGTAACATTAGAAATTGTACTTTTCCAGGTTAATGCCATTTGCAGAATTTTGAGTCTCCCGTTTCTAAATTTCATCTGCCTTTAGTAGGCCATGGAAAATACTCAAAATTGTTTCTTTACGAATTACTTTCTTGTTCTTAAACGCCGACATAGAAATTGTACTTTACCAGCTTAATTCCATTTGTAGAATTTCGAATCTCCATTTTTTAAATCACATCTGTTTTCAATAGGGCATCAAAATACAAACAAATTGTTTCTTTGTGAATAATTTTTCCCTTTAAACGTCGACAATTTATCAAATAATAATTAACGTTAAAAATTGTACTTTGCCAGAATAATGCCATTTGTAGAATTTCCTGTATTTAAATCACATGAGCTTCCAAGAGGCTATGTTTTTTTACGAATAACCCTCTGTACATTATACATCGTCAATTTATTTAAAAAATAACTAACGTTATAAAATGTACTTTGCGGGGTTAATTCTGCTAGTAGAATTTCAGTTTTCAAATTACATCTGCTTGTAGTAAGCCATGGAAAATACACAAAATTATTTCTTTAGGAATTTATTTCTTCCCTTTAAACGTCGACAATTTATAAAACAATAACTAACATTAGAAATTGTACTTTGCAGGGTTAATTCCAGTTGTAGAATTTTTAGTATTTTTTTTAAACACATCTGCTTCTTAGGCCATGGAAAATACACAAATTTGTATCTTTACTAGTAACTTCCTTTATTTCTTTAACGTCGACAATTTATATAAACGAATAGCTAACGTTAGAATGTATACTTTGGCAGGTTAATGTTATATGTAGAACTTCGCATCTCCTGTTTTTAAATCACATCTGCTTCTAGTTGGTCGTAGAATATACTACAAAATTGTTTCTTTACAAATAATTTTCTTCCCTTTAAACGTCGACCATTTCTACAATAATAATTTACATTAAAAATTGTACTAAAATAATGCCGTTTGTAGAATTTTCTGTTTTTAAATTACATCTGCTTCCAGTAGGCTATGGAACTACACAACATTGTTTTTTACGAATAACTCTCTGTATATACATCGACAATTTATTTTAAAAATAACTAACATTAGAAAGTGTACTATATGGCTTAATTCAGCTTGTCAAATTTCGAGTTTTTCGTTTTTAAATTACATCTGCTTCTATTAGACCATGCAGAATGCACGAAATTGTTTCTTTACTAGTATCTTTCTTCTATTTAAACGTCGACAATTTATACAAAAATAACTAACATTAGAAATTATACTAAGCAGAGTTAATGCCAGTTGCAGAATTTGGAGTATTTTTAAAAAATAACAACTACTGCCAGTAGGCGATGAAAAATACACAAATTTGAATCTTTACTAGTAACTTTCTTTTTGTGTAACGTCGACAATTTATATAAACGAATAGCTAACATTATATATTGTACTTTGCAGGTTACTGTCATATGTAGAATTTCGTGCTTCCTGTATTTAAATCACATCTGCTTCCAGTGGGTCGTAGAAAATACTACAAAATCATTTCTTTACTAATAAATTTCTTTGTCTTAAATGTCGACAATTTATAAAATAATAACTAACATTAAAAATTGCACTTTGCCAAAATAATGCAATTTGTAGAATTTCTTGTTTTTAAATCACATCTGATTCCAGTAGGCTATGGAATTACTCAACATTGTTTGTTACGAATAACCCTCTGTACTTTATATATTGACAATTTCTTTAAAAAAATAACTAACGTTAGAAATATTACTTAACGGGGTTAATTCTGCTTGTAGAATTTCGAGTTTTTCCGTTTTGAAATTACATCTGATCTAGTAGGCCATGGAAAAGATTATTATATCTTTACGCATAGTCTTCTTCCCTTTAACCGTCTAGAATTTATAAAACAATAACTAACATTAGAAATTGTACTTTGCAGGGTTAATCGGGTTGTAGAGTTTGGAGTACTTTTTAAATCACATCTGATCGCAGTAGGCCATGGAACATACACAAATTTGTATCTTTCTTTTTCTTTAACGTTTTTAAATCACATCTGCCTCTTCCCCCTAAAAGTTCAAAAATAAAAAATAACCAACAATAAAAACTGTACTTTACACCATCTTATATAATTTTTAAATCAAATTCTTTCAGTATTCCATTGACTATTCAACACTATAACATATAAGCCAATCACATTGCAGACATTTCCTTTTTTCAACCAATAACAGCAGTATATCACTGAATATTGGCCACCATGCAAAATATTCACCAAACAATGTACGTACTCAAAAAATAAATAGCCTTGTTGCGAAGTATCGCTTAGCAACGATGTTCTGTCCTTAGTAATATCGCTAGGTTACGTAACACTAAACCCCAACAAACTGTGTGGCTTGTTTTAAAAATTTTAAAATGCCGTGTTTTGGAAGTATTCCGCTGAATTTAATTGAGAATGAATAATTATATTAATTGTTGGATTATTTTTCAATAAAGTTAATTCTTTATGTATTAATATTGTTAAATAGTCGTCCCAAATACCACTCGAAGTGGATATATTTTTTTTAAATATTTTGCCATTTCCATAGAAATTATTGCAAATTTCACTCAACAAAATCACATTTAAATGTCACTCGCCTTCGGCTCGTGACATTTTTGATATGATTTTGTATCGTGAAATTTAAACGCAATAATTTACATGGAAACGACAAAATATTTGTGAGAAATATATCCACTACTTGTGGTATTACCCTTGATTATACCACTCCCGCTAACATCAACCAATGAAAAACGGCAAAATGCATAGTTACGCATGTAGTAACTTTTGATAATGTACATAGCAACTGTGATAATCATATACCTTCTTGACTAATAAGTGATAGTCAAATACCTTCACAAACATCGCGTTATCTGCTGACAGTACAGTTGTCATAGCTACCACACTAACTCTACTTTTAATAGTTATAAATAAACTGTTCAAACGTTGTTTATTGACTCGTGATATAATCTATCCGAAAGCAACTCGTGTCTTCTTGATTATCAAATCATTTCTGTTTCCACTCGATATATTGTTTTAGGCAATCACGCTCCTCCTTCAGACTCGCGTGATTGCCAAACAATATATCTCGTGTAATCAGAAATGATGATTTGGTAATCAAGAACCCAGTAGTTGGATTATATATGATAATATACAAAGTTGTTTCAGTACGAATCACTTTCTTCACCTTAAACGTCGACAATTTATAAAACAATAATAAACAGAAAATTCTACTTTACTAGGTTAAGTCATTTTGTAGAATTTCGAGTTTTTTGTTTCTAAATCACATCTGCTTTCAGTAGGCCATAGAAAATACACAAAATTGTTTCTTTACGAATAAATTTCTCCACTTTAAACATAGTCAATTTATTAAAATAATAATTAGCAATAAAAATTGTGCCGTAGCAAGTTAATTCAATTTGTAGAATTTCGAGTCCCCCGTAATTAATTCACATCTACTTCCAGTAGGCCATGTAAAATACACAAGAGTGTTTTGCTGTAAATAACTTTCTTTTCTTTAAACATCGATAATTTGTGAAAAAAAAATAAGAAAGATTAAATATGGCACTTTGTCAGGTTAATTCCAGTTGTAGAATTTCGAGTTCTGTTGTTAAGTTTGAGTTCATTAAATATCTGGTCTCGTGTGTTTAAATTGCTTTTCGCTCAGGACAGCCATGGAAAATACAAACAATTGATTGTTAACATATTACATTTCCTCGATTACCTATAGTCTGAGAAATTAAAGAAAAAATAACGTGACGAACAGCAAGGACTGTGTCAAATCACTGCAATTTGTAAAATTTTTAGTCTTTTGCTATATAAAATTCGAGAATCGAGATTCTAGAGGTCAAGATCGAAAAGCGACGTTGGTGAATTTTCGACTTCGAGGTCTTAAATGGGTGAAATTTTGTTTCGTGATTCGGGGCATATAAGAAACCTTGCATCATACATTTTGATTCTCATTTTCTTTGAATCAGTTTTTCTTCTAGTAGGTTATGGAGAACACACAGAATTTATTATCTAGAATTAACATTCCCAGCCTTAGACATTGGTAATTTTTGGTGCACAAAAGGTCTGCCAAGGCGTAGTGAGGGAATATATTGATAATTTATTAAAAAAATTAACAACGTAACAAGATGCACTTTGTTAAATTTTCGAATTTGTAAAATGTAGTTTCTCTTTTTCAAATCACTTCTATATAAGTAGGCGACGGGGATACTTAAAATTGACACTTTCGCAACAGGATGCATTTACAGGCTATTAAAAAAGAACTAAAATAAAAATTGGCAAGTTATTTACATATTTAATAATAAGAATCTGTGGTGCGTTAGAAAGAAAATATTTTCAAATCGATTAAGAGACAACCCCTTACCCAATGCACCCTTTTATACTTTTGTCATTTATAACAAAGTAACTAACTTAATGAACTAGGTATATTTTACCGAGTTATAAAAGTAAGACAATAATTGATTGTGCATTAGCAAGTAAATATTCAAAAGGTGTAAAATTTCGAATGCCTCGTGTTAAGTCTCTGTTGTATTGACTGTGCCATGAAAAATAGGCAAAAGTGATTCTTCACAAATACATTCCCACCCTTAAACATTGACAATTTACAAAAAAATTACGACATGTCCTAACCCAAAACTTACTAGGTGTGCAGGTAGTAATTTCTGTACGTTTATTACCGAAATTGTCATCCAAATTGTGTACAACTTCTCCATGAATTTTTTAGTGTGCTCAGCCGTGACAAAAACTGTAATTCCGTGCATAGTTACATCCGTATTTTCGTGTTATGTCGTAAATATTACGATAAATATTCCGCGGCGAGCGGTTCCTGAAAAATAGAGGCCCGGTATTAATTGAGCTGTGATCGACTACTTTCGCCTCGTGTAGGTATGTCATTTAATGCTTCGCTAGCTGTAACTGTTAATGAAGAGTCGGTTTCATGACGCTCTGCGAACGCAATGATTGATGCTTTGTACCTTTTTGCAGGGTGCGGTGAAAGCAGCGGTTTTGTTTAATTAGAAAGGTCATTTTTGCGATGATCCTCCGTGAATAATTAATTACGGCGAAATAATGAAAGTTGGAGGAAATAAAAACTAAATTAGTCGAACCAAATTGTCTGAGCATTGTAAAAGTGTAGCATTATGTTGGGATTAAAACTAAATTAGAATGCAGGCTGTGGTCTCGGTTGCTCGGGTTTTTCACAAACATGGGAATTAATAATTACCTAACAGATAGGTTATTATTTGCAATTAATTTAATACTACGAACAACTATCACAGTTATAAATATAAAAAATTTCCACGTGGCAGCAGACAGCTTGAAACTGCACTCAAAAAGTTAGGTTAAGTTGATTACCACACTGAAACTAAGTGGGAATTTCAAAATTATTAATGTCACTGTTTACAGTACTTTCAAATACTTAAGAGAAATTCCCTGTTTCAACGACTGATCGTTCTAAACTATACAACATTGCTCAACTAGATATATTTAATGAAATCTGAAAATTCAACATTTTATTGGGCTGTTAAATCCATTAAAAGTTTCTCGTAGTGTTTTAATCTTATTGAGACTGTGGTAAAAATTCAAACTATGAGTTTTATCACCCACAAGTGAAGTTAAAGCATGAATTATTCTTAAGTGTAATTAATTATTTTAAAATGCAAACTTAATCTGTCTGAGCGAGACGTTTATGTCATAATTAGCAAAGCCTTAATGAGAAATGTTAATTACAAGAACTATTTACATAATTGAAATTGAGCCTTTACGAATAACACCTTCTGAATATTTAACATCGGTTGCTGAGTGTGTAAAACAAAGTGTCAATTATGGAAATGTAATACAGGAGTTAAAGCAATATGTATTTAATACTCAGATTATATTAACTGTATGAATTTTTATTTAAACTATTAACACATTGAACTTATTAATACTAATAACACGAAGAAAGCAAATATAAGGGAAAAGTTGTTAAACTGTGAAGTGTGTTTGCAACCAAGGGAACAATACGTATGTACTTATGCAGGAATTTTATTTAAAAAATTGTTTTGATGCAATTGACATTTCTAATAGAATTTTCGACGGTGGGCACCAACGTACGGCTTCTTCAGCATACGAAGATTACTAGAAGTCCATCAAAGATAACGCGGAGCGCATTGGTGTTACTTGAAAACGACCACATCAAGATAGGGCGATAACAATTCCATAGCTGAGATTTTGGGCGGGCTATACGCGGTTTACTTCCAAATACTAAGAAATCCTGATTTAATCAGAGGGGCGCAGTAATTCACGAAACCGTGAAAATCTACAACAAAAGGAGCTACAAAAATTCGTCTTCAGCATCGGAAATTCGTAAAGTTTCCAAAAATGGAAACCGGAAGTAGCTCTACTCTGAAATTCTATACGCAAAATTGTCAAAAAAGGGAATGCCAATTACAAATCAAAAATTATTAAAAACTATTTAGATGTGCAAGTGGCTGAATGTGCTGTAAAAATGGGAAATGGGTGTCAGAATAGTCTTGACGGCCGACACCTTGCGGCGCATTGCGCCATTATTTTTCGCTCTACACATATTGCAAACATAATTTTACATATTTAAATACGTCATACGTCAATCAGTGTTAAAAATGTCTTCTATGAGTACCATACAGATTTTTTAATGGAATATATTATACAAAATTTCACCTTTTTTGGGTATTTGTGAAGCGTGTGAAAGTTGTATTAGTATAAACATTTAATTAAATAACGAACATCTATTCAGAAGTGTGTTATGGATTCATACTGTAAAAACCTGAAGATTTATGACTTATGAATATTTTTGACTGTAGTAACAGGTTTAACATGTCGATACCGTATCGATTTCTTAGAAACCGAAGAAAATCGTTGATCAAATCACTACTATTACAAAATTCTCACGTCCTGTAGTTTTTGGAACAAACTGTGTATTTGCATCAATATACAGGATTTACGCTCATATAAAGTGTCACGATACGTGTGATCTAATGAGCTATAAAAATTTTAAACGTTCCATCAAACCATGGCATTAATGCATTTTCCAGGAATTCCATCTTCTTGCTTTCAGGAAACGGAAATGTAGCTTTTATTAGTTTTATTTGCACGAACAGCTAAAAAACACTAAAACTGCCCATAAATCTCTAGATAAATCTTCATTTCGGCCGAGCGGGTATCAAAATCTTCCATTAAAGTTGTCCACCTTTTTCGAAGTTTTGAATCCAACACAACCCGTAAAATGAGGAACGGTCAATGAGGTATGCGTCATTCAAAACGTAGAACTGTGAAATTTTTATAGCAGCTACGTGTACAAATAGTATTGGTGTGACCCAATGATTCACAAAGTTTTCGAACGATGTTATAAACGTTTACAGTAAGAAATGTTGTGTAACTCATTTTTGGCATAGTGTCAATGATGTGAATAATATTCTGGTTGGTCGATTTCTGGGTGTTACTGAACCAAAAGTCATCTTCGATGGGATATTTGGTTAAGACACTTCAATAACGTCGATGGAAATGTTGAAACAATACCAGTGTACTTCTAGAATCAATAGAAAAACGCAAGCAGATTAATTCGTTAACGACAAGCTTATATCTTATATTATTCCATAGCTTATATTCAATTGTTACAAATAATTGAGAAGTAAAGACTTAATTTTTTATCGAATTGTAGAATAATGTACTCTCTATGATTTCTGACATTACTGGATGATATGTTGATATTGGGCCATAGAGATAGAGTGAGTAAAATCTAGTATTCTTCTCCACAGAGCTTATGGGTATTCCTAAACAATTCGAGCAAGAAGATGGCGGCGTGATTGTGCGCGGTTACAAATTTGCATACACGCATTAAAAATTCGAATTGGATGCAAGCGTTCCACGAATGCAGCCCAACAGCAAGTATGACACTTGGGGAACAAACAAATGGGCCGCGATCGCGTTGAAATTAATTTCGCGCCGTACACGTGTTTCAGAGATAAATTTTAAGTTGCAAGTTCGAAAACAGCGATACCAAATTTTATAATTATCGTATCGGAATCTAGAAGAACTGGTTGCGGCGCGATGAGGGTGCTATGTGGCTGACGTGCCATTTGTTTGAGGCCGCCGAGCCGCTGAACGCTGCATTGCTTCACTGTCTGCACTTCACACCAGAAGAGCCCTAAGTAGCCGCCATGCATCATGAGATTTGTTGCACTCGGGCTGCTGCTGACCCTCGATGCATTTGTTAAATTCACTCAAAAATTTTGTCCAAACAGATCTCTTCCTAAGGCGCTCTGACGCGGATTTATCGCCCTGGCTCTCGGCCTTTTGGGCAAATGTCCGGCTGGCGGATTGCATTCCCTTGCAGGAATTAATATTTACACTGACTACTTAGAAAATTGGGGAAGATTCACTGATAACACTTCGAAGTTAGTTATGATAGAGCTTGCCATATTCTCCAGATTTGGCTCCAACTCACTGTTTTTTTTTAATAAACTAGAAAAATTAAGTTTTGGAACTTTTCATGGACCTGGAGGCCATTGATTGTGATTAAACTAATCAACCAAACTAAGTGCATTGTCCAGGGTCAATTAAATTTCAATTTATTGTGGCAAAACAAACGCTACAGAGCACTTATCAACAGTTGCAACCATAAGATAGAGTTGTCGGTGTTCTGTTTCTTGACACACCATAAGTATTTAGTCTAGTTACACTGGTATATCTATGCCAACCACATTTTTTTTTAAATGGGAAACTTTTAGAACTTGTTCTTTGGATCTATTTTGTTAGACACTTTTGATATCCTTCAGATTTGGTTATTTCTTTCCAGCAACTTTAAAAAAATGAGGAACCACAGACGTTGTGGGGCCATGACGTGTTGATGAGAAAAGTTCTTTCCAGAGATTTGAAGATACATGTCCGTATGGTCATCACCATGAACTTTTGAGGGAGGTCACTTATCAATAGTTGGTAGCACAAGATGCAGTTGACCTTGTATTTCGAAAATAATTACGAAAAATGAACAAAAACGATGTGCAGTGGATGCAGTATCATTTATATTTGGCCTCATCGAATTTTATTAACAACTTTAAGAAAAGAGAATGCTTATCATCAGCTGACGATCCAGCTATTGTTCTTTTGGCGATATATATCCCATTTATTTCTTCTCTCAACAGTACAAAATATTCATACTTTAGAGTCTCTTGAGTCTATATTGATCATTCTGTCCATTCTTCGTCTTCTAAATAAGCTTATAGCTTAGTCATTAACTATTTACCTCATGGTTATATATTTACAAACTATCCATTCACTTCTTTCTTGGACGTGCTATATCTCGTCTTGTAAATGGTTTACTTTGTATGATATATCTCTCTTCTAATTACATTTCTATACACATCCATTGTGGAGTCTATTTCATGCATTTTATATTCTGACCATCGTTGCTTTGAGTGTTTTCACTATTGATGATATTTATCTTTTTTTTATATATTTATTAGGTGTTGGACAGTAAAAGTCCATGCATTTCGAGCTAGTAGTCTTTTATGTATTTTTAATTTCCAAGTATTCCTGTCCTGTGTAAGCTTTTAGCTTCGCCCCGTATTTCTGCAGCTTCTCGTACTTGCTCTTTGCATCTCATTCTTGGTCGCCCCACTTTACCCTTTCATTCTATGGAGGTGCCCAGCCTACTCAGTGGTCCTTTATCTCTTTTTGTTATGGTCCAGCACATGCTGCCATATATGAGTCAGGGTCTCACAACCTTCTGATGTATTTAGGTTTTGCCTTTTCAGTTATCTCTTTTTGATCTTAGAAATGTAGTTCGTAGGGTATTGTATAATCTTTCCGTTTTTCCTACTCGCTCTGTTATTTTCTTGTCTATTTGCCCATTATCTTCCATAACCAAATATTTATAGCTTTTGGCCTGCTCTAATATCTTGTATTTCAATGTTAAAAGGTCTTTCTTTTGTCGGAATTACTATGGTCTTAGTTTTTCCGATGTCGATTTTCATATTTATTTTCTATAGTTCTTTTTTAAATATTTTTAGGTTCTGTTTTGAATTTTAGTTAGATTCTGCTACTAAGACCATGTGATCTGCAAACATTATTCTATTGTCACTGTTTTTCATGTTGCTACTTTCATGTTCTTAGACCTTTCTTTGCATGTCTTTGTAGCGTCATCTATGAGAAAAATAAAGGGCTCAGTACACAGCCTTGTTTTAAACCTCTCTTTGTCTCGAATTCTGTTGTTTTTGTATAGAGCTTCAGACTTTTCCATACATCCTTCCTTATTGCTTTATCAAATGTCTTTTTTGAGGTCGAATTTTAAATTAATTTCTCTCCCAATTGCCTTATTGTGAATATCATACCTTGAGTGGTTCTTCCTTCTCTGAATCCATGTTGTGATTACCCTCGTAAGTACTTTGCCAGACATGCTTATCAAGGTAATCTCTTTATAGTTTGCGCAATCTTTAATACACTTCTTTTTAAACCATGGCATTAATATGCATGTGTTCCAGTCTTTGAGTATTCGTTTTTCCTATTATCTTATATATCTCATCTTATTCTATAGCTTTTTACAGTTTTATTTTGTCGATGGCTCTCAATCTGTCTCCATTTGTACTTCTTCCTCATATTCTTCTTCTTTTTGGGTTAGTTCTGTAGTTCTTGAAACTATGGTTTCGATTTTTTCAAGACGTTTTTCGCTTCCGTTAGAACGTTTTCTTCTTTTTCTATTGTATGGTTTAATCTTGGTTTTTTTTCTTGATTGCCTTAATGTAGAGTATATTTTTGTTACATCTATTTATTATTTCAAATGATGTTATCTCCTAATGTAGCCTAGTCTGCATCTCTCCCTCGACCTAAATCTATATGAATCTACAAGACTCCCCCACGCTGCACAAATTTTCAAACTAAGGCTAGAACAAAAGCTTCAAAGCCTGGTGATTTCCTGGTCCGCCCCTGCCTAGATTTGGTACTTTTCAATCCTGACTCACGGATCTATTATTTGGTCATCACTCTCCGGCAGCCTACTGGATGCCCATTCAGACGCGACCTTTGTCTAAGCGTGGTTTAATTTAATTACACCCACGACATTAATTATGGCAGATAGGCATTTTAAGAGGATTAGCTTAACTAACACCTTTTCGATGAACGCCCACGGCCGTCGAGTCCACCGGGGACTCTTCAATTAACACCTCTGGGCTCTTGGAATGGTATTAATTAATACCGCTCAATAAGGAAACTTCCTGTGCTAGGAATTTGAGGAACCCCGGAATGATCTACGCTCATATGACTACATTTCTTTGGTTATTAATGCGCCGCTCGTGACTGGCGATTTGTATGCGTTGAGGACGGATTTACCATTGGGCTTGTCCTCACTCTAATAGTTTGCCTAAAAAATGGTTTAGAGCTAAGATGCCGCTAACCATATTGCAGAGACGTTCAGTTTGGAAAAGGATACTAAAAAAATTTAGGTTATGTTAGAGCCATATAATAATATAAAATTCTACGAATATAACTTTTCCAACTGGGTATAAGTTTACTCACTAATTTTTAAATCCTTGAAAGTTATTTCAACTTTAAACTCATATCATATAACAGGCCCAAAAAATAAATTGATGTTATAGGTATCAGATGTTCTTAATAAAATTATCTTTGACACGTTATTAATGTTTTCCTCCAAGCAAACGATTTATATGTTTTAAAATACTCTCCTGCCATTTTTCTTTCTTAAATTACTAACCTTTTCTTGAATGAGAACGTCTGCAGTTGGAAGTAACACGTTTCTAATAACGTTTTACTTGCTCAATACTTGCACCCTAACTATCCTATACTGAGATGCACCAGAAAATGCTCCTATATGAGATCTTGCATTGTTCTAAAAAGTTTTAATTTATTAATCGATCAAATCCGTATAGGGAATAGAGTAAATAGATGTATATGAACTCCTCAAGTTCTTGTCATACCGTAAAACCAAATGGAAGGGGAGCTGAATCATACTGGTGAATTCAATTAATTGGAAGTTTTTGTAGTAGCTTTGGCGACTTATAATAAAATATAAAGCCAATTACTAAATTAACAATTTTAGATTGCTACAAAACTGTAATTGTTAAAAAGCTATTTAGAATGCAAAGCGTACAATGTAGCAAGTTTCTATCAATACCAAACGACGAGTAATTATTTTTGCCTCTTTTAGGCTATCCTGATCTAAAATGCTGATTGCTAGGCTGGAATCAGATAATCGGGACGACTTTTTTGAGGTTATGCCACTTTCAGACATTCTAGCGATTGGCATCGAGTACTGCACACATAAAATCCGAAATTTAATACCGCTGGTGCCTGGGCTGTCTGCAAGAGCAATTAATTAAGTCACTCAGGACAATTTACGTACTAATTAAAAACAGGCAATGCGAAACAATTTGCTGCATTAGCAAACGCTTAGTTTGTCTAAAATTGCGTATCAATTAGTACACGGTATCGGTTACATTTCCGTGCGGCGGTAGGTACATAAATTTTCATTATTTTTTTACAGCCGAGCTATGGCAAGTTATGCAAATTTTATTCCAGAAACGTGTAATTAGGTGTTTTACCCGTTTGTTTCTACGATAAATAATAGATTATGAGACAGATTACAGCGCCATAAAAATATAAATAAACCAGTTCTGGAACGACTGATATTGGAAAGACAAAGGAATTTTCAATCAGCGACTTGCTCTGGCAAAAATGCAGGGAATGCGCAGGATTTGTAAAATTTTGCAGCTGTAATTAAAACGAGGCAGAATTGGCTATACCATATATAAAATCAAATTTATTCCTCGCCGGCACCGGAGCAGGTAATTTCATTTAAATTTTGTTAGAAAGACTTAAAGATTCTAATCTATTGGGACAAACCCAAAAGTTGTGTTAATAATTAAACGATAATTATTATCTTGTGGTTTTATTGTGTCCAGAAACACCTTGATTTCTTGTAACTGTACTTAAATTAATTGCGATAACGAATCGACCAAGCTTATTTCCTATGCAACGGAAATTGTTCATTGGAAAATTTTTAAAAGCATTGGAAGTCTTAAGCCTATAGTTTACCCGACTTGTAAAAGAACAAATAGAAATCTATCGAAGTTTATAAATATAGTAAACTTTGTTACCATTTTATCTATTATATTTGACAGAAATAAGAGTCTCTGGCTTTGGGCCAGAAAATCTGGGTTCAAACCTCAGTAACTCCAACAGCAATAACATTTTTGATTTGACTTCACTTCCATTCGGCTTGGGCCTCTGCAGCTGGGATGTTAACAAGGCAAACAACAACCATCGACAACGGCGAGTGCTCATTGTTGCTAATATATGCCTATAATTTAGTCCTTGCTCAAGTTCTTGTTGCTTAAATAGTCCATGGCACATATGTGTCTTAATAGTTAACTAAATATCAATATTGTATGATGTTAGCAGTTATTTGCTTCTTGAAAAGCGCTGTTATTTAATCTTCTGCAAATGGAGAATGGAAACCAGGACAGAGATTCACGATCTTATAGGTTTTACCACAAAATTAAAACAAATGGTACAATGAATTTGCTATAGTCACTCATAATGAGCTAATGTAAATGCTTGCTATGCGATTTTATTAAAAATATACATTGCACATAGTCTACGTAAGTAATTTATTTATAACTAAGCAAAAGTGTATCACTATTACACATATGTGACAGATGGCGTTAATTTTGATATTTTACTCGTTTACGTTGCAAATGATTAATTTTTACATATACGGGACATGTCAGTTGCACATATGACAGTAGGATGGATAACAATATACCAAATATTACTCACATATTTTGTTCATACATACTCAAAGGTTGTTATTTTGTCCTTATAAATTGCAAATATCATATTTACATTGGAATGATGTGGTTGTCATATATATGGCAATAGGATAAATAGCTAACTATATGTTTACCAAACGTTCACATAAATTATATTTTAGCACTTCCACATTTTGCTATTTTGTCCTTTTATATTGCAAATAAAAACAATTATTATAATTGCAGTATATGTACGTCACACATGTGTGACAGTAGGATGGATAACTATATAATATACATCACGCGTATGTAACGAAAGATGTTAGCAGTTCCATATTTTGTCCAGAAAAACTAGAATCTTATTATTTACCTCTTTAGATGGTAAATAAATAATTATTACAAGTAGAGAACATGTATACGGTATATGTGTGACAGTGTGATAAATAACTACATAACACACATTACGCATATGTTAGGAAATATGTTAGTACTTTTTTATTTTGTTTAGAAATACTGCATTCTTGTTATTTTAACCCTTTAAATTGCAAATAATCGCATATTACAATTAGAGGAACTGTATGTCGCACATGTGTGACAGTAGGATAAACAACTATATACCAAATATCACACATATACATATATGACACCAGATGTCAGCACTTCTATATTATGTTCTTAAATACTGTATTCTTGTTTTTTTGCTGGCTTACATTGCCAACAATCAATTACTACAATTAGACAAGATGTGTGTCACACCTGTGTGACAGTAGGATGGATAACTAAATACCTAATGTCAAACATATATGACGGAAGATGTTAGCACTTCTATATTTTGTTCAGAAATACTGCATTTTTGTTATTTTGCTGGCTTAAATTGCAAATGATCAGTTATTATTACAGTTACAGGAGATGTATCTCACACATGTGTGACAGTAGGATGGATAACTATATACCTAATGTCAAACATATATGACGGAAGATGTTAGCACTATAATTTGTTCAAAAATATTTATTTCTTGTTATTTTACTGGTCTAAATTGCAAGTAATCACTTATTATAGCTACAGGACATGTATATCACACAAATATGACAGTAGAATGTATAATAATATAACACAAAACTTACACACACACACTACGAAAGATGTTAACACTCCCATAGTTTGTTCAGAAATACTGTATTTTTGTTATTTTGCTCGCTTAAACAGCAAATGATCAATTATTATTACAGTTACATAAGATGTATGTCACACATGTGTGACAATAGGATAGATAACTACCAACTATCACATATATGTACGTTGGTTGTTAGCACTTCTATAATTTTTTCAGAAATATTTATTTTTTGTTATTTTACTGGCTTAAATAGCAAGTAATCACTTATTATAGTTACAGGACATGTATATCACACAAGTCTGACAGTAGAATGTTTAACTATATAACACACAACACACACACTACGAAAGATGTTAACACTCCTGTAGTTTGTTTAGAAGTACTGTATTTTTGCTCGCTTAAACTGCAAATTATCAATTATTATTACAGTTGCAGGAGATGAGTGTCACACATGTGTGATGGTATGATGGATAACTATATAATTAACAGCATATGATCTTTTATATTTTGTTTAGAAATATTGCAAGTTTGATTTACCCCTTGATATTGCAAATCAGTAATTAGGTACAAGTATAGGCCATGTATATCACACATGTGTGACACAAGGATAGATAACTATATAACATATATCATACATATTTCACATGTTAATACTTCTATATTTTATTCAGAAATACTGCAGTCTTGTTATTTTGTCCCTCTAAATTCCAAATGTAGTTTTTAAAATTTCAAGAGATGCATGTCACACATGTGTAACAGTAGGGTGGATAACGATATACTAAATGTCACACAAATAAATACTGCTTCTTTAAATTATGTAAATATAATTAATTTTTACATAGACATTACATGTCTGGATGGATAAATAATTATCTCAAACGGCCCATATCCCCATATGGTGTTAAGATGTTAACAATTCTGGGTTTTTCTTGCAGAAGTCTGGAATATTATTTATTATTTTGCTTTTTCACTTGAGAAACAAACAATTCTTACATAAATAGCATTTCTCTGACATGCGTTACAGGGGAATTATCTATGAACTATATATGTATTAAACATTACACTTCTGTGTAGCTGGGCGCAATATTCGCACATTATTTTGCATTTGTGAAAATCTTCCTGAAGAGTATGGAATAATACAAAACTTTGATCTTTAATCATAGAAAAATTGAGCCAAAATATTGAGGTTTTCATGATTATTCACTCATATTTTAGACCACATTGTTCGTTTTATTACTTCCCCTGTCTGTCAAAAACCATTTGTTGGAGGAAAACTATATGTATTTTGCATGCGGATTATATCTCTATCTTGGTTCGAAAGCGAATATACTTTTGCTCAAATACATACAGTGTGGAAGTGCCTTAAAAAATTAAATGTTGTCCATTTTTGCTTTAACTGAGAGGTAGATAAAAGTAATAATTTGCACATTTGCACGCGCCTGGGAGCTCGTTTCGAATCTCACCGCCTGAATGTTTTTTATTATTTGCAAATTGATGTAATGGGCATTACTAAGTATTGACTTTCACTGTTTCAGTATTATTAGCAACGTTAAGATATTTCTACCTATTTTGTACATAACTTTGAACACCCTTGTGATATTTCAATCGTTTTTAACATGATTTATCGGGATCATCAGTTGGTGCCTTTTTTCTTAGACCAAAGTCCGCCTCTGTCGATGGATTGAGAAGTGTCGACGTCTGATTGTGAGAATCTCGTCGGGTCCGCTATTTCCATACGTCCTTTGGCGCAGTCAGGTTGAAATTTAATACAGTTAACGCACGACGACATTTGAATGAAGGAAAATAATGTTTTATCTTTTATCCATTAGCCTGAGCGCTCTCGCATTTAAACTGTCTGCTGTAAACTCGATGGATATTTGAGTTTGAAAATAGTTTTGTGATTGAAAATCGATATTAAAATGTTTGTCGTTATAGCCGGTTTTACGGTTAGATTTCCCAGTTTTCTCTCGATGGCTCCGTAAAGAAGAAAACGGCCGGCATGCAGAAAGCGCGTGTAGTTAATAAATATCGGTTTAATTAAATTCTATGTGTTTAAAAAGACACAGAAAGAAACGGTTCGTGACTCTTCTGCTGATAGCTTTTAACACATTTGTGTTACCTTATTTATAACCTGTCTTATTAGAAAGTGATATGTATGAGAACGGTACTCTCCACTTCCACTATTCGCGAAGCCACACGTTATCTCGCACGAAATAATTATATGCATACCAGGCTTCATTAGCAAAAACAACTGGTCGAAAATAAATTGAATACGTTGGCTGTTTAAAGCGGATTATTGTTGACATGTGGTAACAAAAAATACAGTTATTCGTGTTCAATATTGGTCCGATAATAAATCTCCCGACGATTTATCTATCCGTAAAAAAATTACCGGTTTCTTTTTCGATAATATTTATTTAAATGGATTAAGACATGCATGTTAAACCTACACGCTATGGCTAAAATAAATTTATTAGCCGATAGATTTTTATCATGTTTGGAGGTGTTCGAAATTATGTGTATAACAAATGATACATACATTACCCAGCTTTAATTATAAGCCTGGAAACGCACAGGACCGGATTCGAGGCTTATCTTATCGACCGCTCTGCTCGTCCTCTGCTTTTAATGCAAAACGCGTCCGCTCGTGGACGGAGACCCGTCGCCGTAAAATAAAGAAGGCTGCGACGTTTATCGGCCGATACAAATAAATTAATGGCGACAAACACTCGTTCCTTATAATCAAACTGTTAATAAACAATTGACAAACGCGCTTATCTTTGTCTTCAGCTTCTAGACTCGTTTAAGTGCGTTTATGATTTTTGTTTTCGATTTAAAAGCTTCGATGCGCTTTTTGTGCGTTGGAAACATGACAATCATATGCCTTTTTAGCAAGCTGGTGCTACTGCACATATTACATTTTTAGCGTATTCAAAAGTGATAACGACTTTTTTACTTTATGAATAACTAGAATTATCCAACAGGATTTTAAATGTAAATAGTGCTAAATGCTACATAATTAAATAAAACTTCCAAATTTTTACAAAATGTAAATTTTATATTAACATTTTTAAACACGTTTCGTTAATTTATAAACTGGTATGAAACCAACTACACGACTTGATTCTTGACACAATCATGACATTGATGTAGAAGTTGAAAAGGTTAAGAATTCTGCTGAACTGTCAATAAATTTTCTGTTTATCTCCATTTCTTACTCTTGGTTAAAAATAACTTTCTTATTAGTAAGTATCCGGTAGGAATGATATAAAGCAAGTATAAAACGTGCCCCGTATGATTTTTATAACGTATTTTAAGGGTAAATTAGATATTGCAAGCTGAACTACGTACAGTTAACCAGAATTTAATTATGTGTTACATACAAACTGAAGTATTGCATTATTGTAAATTCTGAGAAATAAATTTTCGGAAATGCAAGTTTTAAACAAATTGTCGCAAATTTCAGATAAAAATAAGATATTGACGCAGAGGCAACACGTGGAAAATTTTGGTGACAAACCTCCTCAAAGACAAAGGTAGGTTTATATATCGCGAGATTTAAATGGTTCGCATATAAACTGTCAAAAGTTTCCATCCGTCAAGCAATTTACAAAACTTTACGGGCTAATATAATCAAGATGTGCCACCGTTTACCAGTACATTATGAGTATAATAAAGTAGATCATAACATAGTTATTTAAGTAACGGTTATTAGACACATACGTGCGAAAGTTGTAAGCAAGCATTAATAGATCTAGCACCAATGCGCCCGTAAGAGCAAGCAGCTTATATTCACTATTGATTTGGATCAGTCTTGGCCACGATTTGTTTTTCTTAGGTTGCGCTTTTAACATAATAATTTTGTAATTGTTTGTAGGCCTGCCACTTTTGTCAAATTCAATAGTTATGTTAAAGTCGCAGGTCTTGTTGCCAGACTGACATATAATTGTTTTAATAAATAGCACAAAAGTAGCCATTTAGAACACACTTTACGGTTCAACTCGTAGCATAGCTTAAGGTACGATTCATAACCTGAAAATTGCACAGTTCGCACAGTAAAAACTCAAGCTTAGATGCACAAAACCCTTAAATTTCCATGGCCAAACGTGGTTCAACCCAATTGTGAATAGTGTCTACTCCAAACACCTTTTATTTTAAACACTGTGATGATATCCCAGGTTCCAATAATTTTAAAACATTACATAACCTTAAAATCTATTAAAAATTTTGCAAGAACAATGTCTGTACCCATGTATAACATTTTAGTTACTGGAAAATAGGAATAATGACCTAAATAGCAAAATACCTGTATAGTACTACAATGGACATGTCGTTTTGAGTAACATTTGACGAAAGAAAGAAATTTGACATGTGTACAGCTTGAGCTATGAATAGTGAAGTTTTTTAATACTTGCATTATTCTTGTGGCCATGATTATACATACTTAAGATTAAATAAGAACGTAAGTGTTATAATAAAGACCACTTTATTGTTAGATATTATTATTATTAGATACATGGGAAAGTTAAGAATGATGGTAGATAAATAGCGCTTGCTACAAATATTTTTTGTTTTTTATACAATATTTTTCAAATTGTATTCTATACCCGTATAGTTTTACTCAAGTTCGTAATCATTTAATCAATATGATTTAAAATAGAATTGGCTTTGTAAGAAAATTTATTGTAATATCTTTACTTCTGCAAATGTATAGTCGCGGCCAAAAATAATGGCTTAGTTACTATCTGAAACGTGAAATAATTATATTAAAATCAACACGTCTGCAACTATTTTCGGTAAGATTTGACGAAAAAACAATACGTGGCATATATTTAGCTTGAACTATTAAATTCAACTGTTTATTGGTAAATTAGTTCATTTTAGCACTTACGCCTGCCTCTATTGTTGACCACCATTGTACCTAAGATTAGACACTTTGGAACTTTATAATTTGCGTAGGATATTAACTGGAACATGAAAAAATATGTGTTTTATGAGGAAGTCGAGCGTGAGCCGATTTTCCGCTTTGCACTAATTACGGCCCTGTCGGCACCCCATCTGCGATGGTCGAGGGTAGCCATTCTCGCGGCGTGCGTGTTCGGCTTGCGTGTCGAAGGGTAATTACGTCCGTAATCATTTCGAATTGTCATTACTTGTATTAAAACGTAGCAATGCAACGGCTAATGTGCATACGCGTCCTTTTGTTGCGAGCATTTTCTGATTGATTTAACGACATTGTGGATGTTGCAAGGACAGAAAGCAGTAATTAGTAATTTATAACATTATTGTAATGCCGCATAATACGCTAATTTAGCTTTATAACTCGCCGTTGTTTGTTTTCATAAATTACCGGCAATTAACGTATTACTACGCAATAATGGCCTAATGAATATTCGCTTTAATTAATAATTGCCGTAGTTTTCAAACAGCAACGGTTTTATTAATAATTCAAGCTGTAACTACAGACCGCAAGTTGATACAAACTTCTGCGGCTAATGATTATTTAAATCATACAGTAACTTTACTGTTACAAATGTCTGTTTATTCTTTCCTACTTTGACACTTGGAGCACCGCATGACAGGCTAAATTGCTGAAGTTACCTTCTGCATAATTAAGGTGGGAAGGTACGCAACACATTTTTTACTTAAAGATTAATGAACCATTTTTAATGAATTTATGTAACTCAATACAAACAGCAGTTGTTACTTGCACTGTGGTATTTTCAGATTTTAATTTTAGGCCAAAGTAATAGTTTTTGTAATTAAGAATTCTGTAAATTCCAAACCAAAATTGCAGTATTTACCAATGTTATCTTTCCGCTTTTTCCCTAATCCATCCCCATAGCTTTTGGGGAAAGTTTCTTCGTTCTTCCTTTCATATAGCCATATAAATTCAATTGTTTTTGTGTATCTTGTCACTTTTAGTGTAGTTTATGTCCAGATTCCTCTGATATGCCCATTGCTAACATTACAACTCTTCCAATTTTGGTAGAAAGTGTTTTCTTCTTCAAATTATTGTTCATATCACTTATCTCTATAGTTAGAGCTTTCAGAGCGAGTGATTTATTATATTTATATTTATTATAGCTTCCATCAGTGGTTGTCACGGATACTGTTCAGTAATATATTCATTTACCTATTCAACATTAATCTTTATATCTTCATCTTTTACTCCAATAACTATGTATATCGCCTTGTTGATCTTCTTTCATTCAATTTGCAATCTGCTTCCTTCCTCCTATCTTCCCGTTGGTGGACACCCCCTTATTTAATTTTTTTGTAGGTTTAGTAAGTTGGGGAAGAATGAGCCTTTAGAATCTAAGCTATACCGAAGCCAACTTGAGCGAGTGTTGATTTTATTATGTTGTACAAAATATTTCACAGCTTAGATGATGGTTTTAGGGTATGTCCGTTTAGATATGTGGCTACAAATTAATTATCCTGACCTTTAGATCCATAGATCTTATCTTTGATCTATATTAATAATTGTGCCCACAGAAATCAACCCTGAAGGCCTTCAGTCATATGTAAGGTTATGGGAGAGTTGCGGGCTAACACTACTTTGAAGTTTCTTTATATTAATAATTCATATTCTAGTTGTGTCATACGAAATTATCATTTGTCTAAAATGGACAAGTATTTATTGTCTTTGCTATAGTATTTATTGGTTTAAGTCTATTTTATAAACTGCTATGTCAACTTGAACTACGAATCAAGCGAGGTTATAAAAATTCCATTGTTCATGAAGGTGAAAATTTTGTAGTTCCAACTCCTTGTAGGCCTGGGCATTAGTAGGTAGGTCGTCGAATTGTCAAATTGATAGCGAATTAGCATTTTGATGGGCTTCGGCGCTGGAGGATACCGGCCGAAAGGCCCCTACCTGCCTTATCACAGTATCAGAAGTCGAACTGATCAGATACCGCGTTTCGTGCAATACCTCTTGCCAGCCGCGCGAGCTGCATGGTGCGGCTCCAAATACCGAGATGCAATCTGCAAGCCGCACTTATATCACTTTTTGATACTGGCCATTTGTATCAAGCGCATGCAGGCGAAATCTATATCCATCTCTGTGTACATAATTGGCCGGAGTGGGGCTCCGGATAATTTAGAATGTTTTCTTTATCTGATTACGCACGATATTTGTTCATTTTAAACGCGCCGCAATTACGCCGCGTAAATGTAAATACAAGGGTTAATGTGTAATTTTCCTGGAAAGCGGGCTAATTTTTCGCAATTAGCGCGAAGCGCGCGTGATAAGCGCAACTTAGCGTGAACTTAACGAACTAATTGAGGGAAAGGCCATCGGCGCCCACCCTCCCACGGGGTTCGCCCACACACAGGTTAATCGCAAAGCTCAGCTTTCGCAACTTTGATGTTTTTACAATAGTTCGAGATGTGGTGTCCACTGATTTTCCCAAAAGCAATCGATAGCAGGACGGACAAACTTCGAGTTTAGTTCAAAAGCGTCGTTTCGTAAGTCAAGAAACACGTATGTTGCCTTCTGACATTGATCTTCAATGGTTTGTGACCATGCCTATAGTACAGTACATACTGGGTTTAAGCTGAGTAAATATTACTTTATTTATAATTTCCAACTAGCACCAAAATACCAGTAACTGAGACTGGAACCTCGAATGAGTAACTATTACTTAACCGCCACGAAAATGGTACTTTGTTGTTGTATATGATTTTTGTCGGTACTGGAAACACCGTAGTTACCTTTGGGAGGACCGGAAACTTTAAGAACTTTAAGGTGGCTAATGATAGTAGCGGCGACTGATTTATGCTACTGAAATGTGACTTTAAAGTTGCAATTACTTTGAACTAATTGTGATAGTTGCCGCGACGTTTTGGACACTTTCTTTGCCATTTAAATTTATAAAACTTGTAAGTAATATTTATTAGTGTTAATAACGTTTCCGCTACCTGTAGAATGAAACGACATTGTGCTACTATAAACTGCGTGTCACCTTTTAAATCCCAATATTGATAAAATTTTATGCTGCAATACACATACAACAATACGTGGTGTAGTTTTGGCAGTGTGACTTTTAGAAAAATGGCATCTGTTTACAAAAGTAGGATTGCTGGCACGACTTTTTATAGATATTTGAAGTTCCTAAAGAGACTATTTGACAGCACTGCAAAACAACCTTTTCATACGGTAAAATCATTACTTTTTCTTTGACATTTCATTAAAATACTTAAGTAACAATGTGTGTGACACCGCGCCTTTATTTGGAGACAATGTGAGATTAAAAATGTGAGTTTGAAGTTCCAGGAATGTCAC
This sequence comes from Agriotes lineatus, assembly GCA_940337035.1. Lineage (NCBI taxonomy): Eukaryota > Metazoa > Arthropoda > Insecta > Coleoptera > Elateridae > Agriotes > Agriotes lineatus. The sequence goes on from OW679199.1 coordinate 48,368,617, forward strand.
CTAACGTTGCAGTCGCCAAAAATTAGTCCCCATTTTGGTCGTGTGCACGTAATGGGAACGTTGCTATTACGTGCCCGTGACTAGCGCCAAGACACTTCAAAGTTCCTACAATGGTCGCCGGTACGTTGCAGCGACCAACTTTGTTAGTTGGGATATTAATCAATAAGATTAAATTAATGCAAAAGTAGAAAAACAACAGTTAACAGTATGCCTATTTAGAAACCGATCCGTAACCAACACACAAACATCACTTTTATTAAGTGCTTTAAATTAATTATATTAATAGGTAACAAGGATCATGTCGTCGTCGTAAGCCTTGTTGGATACAAAGACTACGTAGGACTATGCTGGTTTTGTGCTATTATGCCATTGTTTTTTAAAATTATTTCTTAACACTTATTATTATGTATTCAAATTATAATTTTCGAATTGCTTTAGTACCATATCATTGTTTCAATCGTGGCATAGTGTTTGTGATGCTACTGAAGGAATTTTCAGACTTCACAGTTTTGTTTTCCTGAAAGGCTTAGTTTTAAGTGAGGGGTACACCATATTTTTTTTTTTCTAATGTGGCTGTATCAATAACTGTGACATTTGATAACGCTTTCAGAAAACAAAAATTCTAAGTTTTAGAGCAACAGTTAGCTTTTGATATTCCAACATAACGATTTTAAACATTGCTAGTAAACTATGGTCTGAATGCTTTTTAAAGGCTCTAATTACACAATTTCCTTATTTAGATCAGTCGGTTGTCCCAATTTAGAAGACTGGATTAATTATTACCATAGATGGAAGCCAGGATCTGCGTCTTAATCTACGAATACAGTCGACATTAATTAGAGCAAATAAAAGTGTTTAAAATAACGACATCCATTTGTACTGTATGGTCAGAAGCCATTCACGAATTCTAATGGAATCAAAATACAAAAATTGATAACTGGTTTCTGTACGCATTAAATCGGAAAAACAGTTTTTTCATTTCGATTTTCTAACAGCTTTGTTGTGACAATGTCCAGGCTGACACGCCTGCTGATAAATTAAATAGATAGAAATATTCAAACAGATCTTGAAGATAATAAATACAATATAAAAAAGTATTTAGCTGAAAACGTAAATATTATTTACAGTTATTTTTACACGTTAATGCTTTGTACAAGCAGAAATATAAATTATGGTAGTTTTATCACTATAGGATTACCATATTATTCCTAGAAATGTATACTATTTAAAAAAATACACTTACCCATTTGAATGCTTTCTGTTTTACAAAATGGTTCGACGTAATGAAAGGGTCGTTATAGAAGAAACTGTCCTTACAGAACGTGTCCAGCAAGTAGTGCATTTTTCGTTATATTAAGATCAGAATTTGGTGCTTGTAGATAGCACTAAGTATGACAGCAATGTAAAGAAGGTTGAATGGTGCTGTTTTTCATTATATCCGATTTAGCAACATTACTTTTATCTACTAGTGTACCTTTTACGTGTAGCAAATACAAATAAAATCAGATTTACCTTAATGTATAAATATGCGCATGACTCAGGAGATTATTCTCAACGAAGAGAAGGAAAAATCCAGCTGGGTTAATAACATGTTTTTCTATAGGAATTCTTTGGATGTTATTTAACTTCGGCAGCTATTTTATTAGAAAAAAACACGGATTTCCCAGTTTCGAAAAGTATTTGACCTATCAGTCCTACCGCAACTATTATTTAAGTGTAAACATTGTTGTAACGCCTTCGGTTACAACAAATATGGACTAGGGATTGATACGTTCTAACCGACTCGTCGTACAATTTGAACACGCACTATTTCAATGCTAAAATAAAGCGGTGTAGACCTACCTTTATGGATTATGTTTTTCTATACAAGGAATCTTGGATATTATTTAACTGTGGTGCAGCTACTTGATTATAAAATAACAGATTTCCCAACTACGAAAAGTATTTGACCTGCTAATCCCCTCGCAACTATTATTTAAGTCTAAACCTTCTTATAACGCCTTCGGTTACAAGGCATGTGGACTAGGGAGGGTACGTTCTAACCGACTCGTCGTTCGGTTTGAACCCGCACTATTTCCGTGCTAAAATAAAGCGCTGTGGACCCACCTTTACAGCTTATGTTTTTCTATACAAGAATCGTTGTATGTTATTTAACTTCGGCAGCTATTTTATTAGAAAAAAACACGGATTTCCCAGTTTCGAAAAGTATTTGACCTATCAGTCCTACCGCAACTATTATTTAAGTGTAAACATTGTTGTAACGCCTTCGGTTACAACAAATATGGACTAGGGATTGATACGTTCTAACCGACTCGTCGTACAATTTGAACACGCACTATTTCAATGCTAAAATAAAGCGGTGTAGACCTACCTTTATGGATTATGTTTTTCTATACAAGGAATCTTGGATATTATTTAACTGTGGTGCAGCTACTTGATTATAAAATAACAGATTTCCCAACTACGAAAAGTATTTGACCTGCTAATCCCCTCGCAACTATTATTTAAGTCTAAACCTTCTTATAACGCCTTCGGTTACAAGGCATGTGGACTAGGGAGGGTACGTTCTAACCGACTCGTCGTTCGGTTTGAACCCGCACTATTTCCGTGCTAAAATAAAGCGCTGTGGACCCACCTTTACAGCTTATGTTTTTCTATACAAGAATCGTTGTATGTTATTTAACTTCGGCAGCTATTTTATTAGAAAAAAACACGGATTTCCCAGTTTCGAAAAGTATTTGACCTATCAGTCCTACCGCAACTATTATTTAAGTGTAAACATTGTTGTAACGCCTTCGGTTACAACAAATATGGACTAGGGATTGATACGTTCTAACCGACTCGTCGTACAATTTGAACACGCACTATTTCAATGCTAAAATAAAGCGGTGTAGACCTACCTTTATGGATTATGTTTTTCTATACAAGGAATCTTGGATATTATTTAACTGTGGTGCAGCTACTTGATTATAAAATAACAGATTTCCCAGCTACGAAAAGTATTTGACCTGCCAATCCCCTCGCAACTATTATTTAAGTCTAAACCTTCTTATAACGCCTTCGGTTACAAGGCATGTGGACTAGGGAGGGTACGTTCTAACCGACTCGTCGTTCGGTTTGAACCCGCACTATTTCCGTGCTAAAATAAAGCGCTGTGGACCCACCTTTACAGCTTATGTTTTTCTATACAAGAATCGTTCGATGTTATTTAACTTTGCCGAAGATACGTGGTTATAAAAATCCAGATTTTCCAGTTACTAAAAGTATTTGACCTGCCAGTCCCCTTACAACTATTACTTAAGTGTAAACATTGCTATAACGCCTTATGTTACAACACATATAAACTAGGTACGGATACGTTATAACCGACTAGTAGTTAGGTTTGAACCAGCACTATTTCCGTGCTAAGATAAAGCGCTGTGGACCCACCTTTATAGCTTATGTTTTTCTATACAAGAATCGTTGGATTTGGCGTAGCTACTTGGTTATAAAAACCCAGATTTTCCAGTTACGAAAATTATTTGACCATGATTTAACTATAAAAATTGTTATATCATCTTCGGTTACTAGGGATGATACCTACCTTATAACCGAATCGTCGATCGGTTTCAACCCTCATTGTTTCAGTGTTAAAATAAAGCGCTGTAGACTTACCTTTATAGCTTATGTTTTGGATGTTATTTAACTTTGGTGCAGCTACTTGATTATGAAAACACGATTTCCCAGTTACAAATAGTGTTTGACCTGCCAGTCCCCTCACAACTATTACTTAAGTGTAAACGTTGCTATAACGCCTTCGGTTACAACACATCTAAATTAGAGACGGATACGTTATAACCGACTCGTCGAACTGTTTGAACCGGCACTGTTTCAGTACTAACATAAAGCGGTGTAGACCTACCTTTATAGCTTATGTTTTTCTATAAAAGAATCGTTGGATATTATTTAACTTTGGCGCAGCTACTTGGTTATAAAAACCCAGATTTTCCAGTTACGAAAAGTGTTTGACCTGTCAGTCCCCCCATAACCATGATTTAACTATAAAAATTGTTATAGCATCTTCGGTTACAACATATGGACTAGGGATGATACCTTATAACCGAATCGTCGATCGGTTTCAACCCGCACTGTTTCAGTGTTAAAATAAAGCGCTGTAGACTTGCCTTTATAGCTTATGTTTTGGATGTTATTTAACTTTGATGCAGCTACTTGATTATGAAAACATGATTTCCCAGTTACGAAAAGTATTTGACCGGCCAGTCCTCTCACAACTGTTACTTAAGTGTACACATTGCTATAACGCCTTCGGTTACAACACATATAAACTAGGGACGGATAGGTTATAAGGTTATAACCCACTCGTCGTTCAATCTGAACTCGCACTATTTCAATGCTAAAATAAAGCGTTATGTTTTTCTATACAAGAATCGTTATTTAACGTTGGTGAAGTTACTTGGTTATGTAAACACAGAATTTCCAGTTGGGAAATTTGACTTGCTAAGTATAAACATTGTTATAACGTCTTCGGTTACAACACACGGGCTAGGGATGGATACGTTATAACCGACTCGTCGTTCGGTTTGAACCCACACCGATTCAATGCTAAAATGCAGCGGTGTAGACCTACCTTTATAGCTTATGGACATTTGGGTGATTTTTTTGCTAGATTATTGCGAAAACTTGCTCCAGTTGAAGCTAGAAGGTTCTTATGTTAGTCCTGTTAAATTTTTCCGCGCGTTAGCAGAACTGTCCTGGCTCGGTTCTAGTGCAGGCCGAGATAGGGCATAAATAAATCAGTTATTGCGTAACTAACAGCTAATTGCGAATTGCAATTTGCGGTAAGAATGAGGATTGTGCGCTCGCTACCATTAACCACGATTGCTTAAGCTCTATGCTTGTCACTACTATGCAGCAGTGTAAACAACAACTAGTGCTTAATTACCGTAAATCGGCCGTACACGTTCTTTACGACTATCCGCATTAACTTACGACTGTACGCGTATTACACGAGGTGCTCAAACGCACTTATCGAGCACTCGAGCCGTGTGAAGAGGCCAGATTTGTAAACACAGCCGAATTAACACGTCACACTTTACTAGCTGCAGGGAAACCGTAAAAATCGACCGCCCACGCTGGAATTTTCTGAAAAGGCCGAAATTCCCCCAGAAACGTATAAAATTCGCTGATCTTTATTCAATTTGGCGCTGATCGCCTGGCCATTACTGAAGATTAACAAGCGAAATTTTGCCAGGTTGAAAACGAATCAGCCACGTTAATCCCACGTTACTATAAAATTTTATTAGGTATTAAGCTGTCGAGCCACAACCATGAATTATGCACAAAATTGCTTTTTAGAGCCAAATCGCAGGTGAGGATCGTACCTGCAGCTTTAACAATAAGAGTTTATGCTTAATTTTAGCAATTTTTATTAATGGTGCTTTAAATGCAGGCACTTTCCACTGAAGTGGCATAAAATAGACGTCGCATCCAAACGTAAACCAATAACAGCCATAATTTCCCCATAAATTGTAGTGTAAAGTACTTAACCTAGCTCGAACAGGTGCAGCTAAATGCGTTTTTCTCATGTACAACAAAAGCAATTAATCAGCTAAATTGGCATGTTGTTCTTCCTTATAATTACCTTCACTTTTAGCTTAATGCCAAATGAAATTGATATCTTCTTTTATGAACTTTTAGTTAGTTCTCAGCAATATTAATTGTTATTGAAACAAATATTATATAATAATTTAGCACACAGCAATTAAAACAATCTAAGTTGGCCCCACGGCCCGAAGCTTTGTGAAGTTGGTGTCCGAACCCAACATTGAAATCACTGTGATTATAGCACCAGGCGGATTTAACTGCTACATTAAAACCGGCCTAAATTTGTTTATTTCCTGTAGTCCTAGATTAGTGTGAGTTAGGGAATTTTGATTACAGGAAATGAGTGCTCATAAGGGTTGCCGGAATTTTTAAGGATCATCAGTTGCACAGATTGCTGAATTAGGTACTGGTATAAACGGCCCCAAGATTTATCAAGCGTACAAGGTAACATTTATACGTCGCCTGTCATTTAATAAATGTCACTCTAATAAATGAATATATTTGCATGAATTCAGTAATGTGAAACTAATGTATTCATTGATAAATGCTAGAAATCAAATTCCCGTAATTTAAATACGTCGACAGCAAAGTGCTGTAATAGGCGTTGGTATTATAACTATCCAGGAATTTTAATAGAACGAACAGGGATATAATTGAATTATGAAATAATATAAGAAAATTCTCCATATTTTTATTTCCCTAAAAGCACCAATAAAATGATAAAAATTACTGAGACAATTATACTGTAAGCGACGGGGTCCCTCAAGGCTACGCCCGCGGGCCGCCTCTCTGGCCGAATATCTACCGATTTGTCCGTACAAAAATGTAACAAGCTGTAAATCACTCTGCGTGGAACTGTTGATATAAAAAGATACGTCGATCCCAGAGACGCTCAACATCATTAGTTAAACATATCGAATTGAGTGTTTATTTAAAACGTATTGATCATTAATAGTAAATTTATAGTGGATTGGGTTTCAATCTGGTTCCTGCCTTATTTATTTGTTATGTAGCTCGATTATTGACCCATCAGTTATCGGGCGAGGTAAACAAACACGACGAGATAATCTGGCGGAAAGTTGATTTGTGTAAGTTTATGTAATGCGCCGTAATTTTCGTTTTTATGCATTCTAAGATTTAAACTTTTATCGTGTATTGGTATATTCTTAAGCACCGTATGTAGATTACATCAAAGGGCTATATTAATTTATCGATGTACGCCCGAGTCGGCTCTCATCAGGCCAAAATTAGTGTAAATTCCTCAGATCTGAGGTAAAAAGTTGCCAGATGATCTAAGCATAAAATTAATTTAAAAAATTAATTAGTTGATTATATTTGCATCGATTATACCACACGAGGGCACGAGACACAGAAAATCGTCCTAGTTTAAAAAACAAATCAAAATACGTTGATCTGGCGAAATATGAAAAATACCACAGAACACATTTTTATATCAAATTCATTGATTACATAAATAGATCGATGCATGAATAAGTCAAATATAGCTTCTTCTGTTGAGCCCATCACAAACGCGGTATTCTTTTGATGAAAATAATTTTTGCATTTTTAAAATAGAATTGTACATAAAAAAGTTACAGAATAAAATATTATTGAAAGCTCAGTCCAAAAAAAAACCTTTGCTAGATCGAATTGCGGTTGAAGAGTGTTCAAAATCATGTACAAAATAGGTAAAAATGTCTTAATCTTGCTACTAATACTGAACCAGTAAAGGAAAACACATAGTAATGCGAATTACATCAATTTCCAAACAAAAAACGATCCCACCGGTGAGATTCGAACCCGAGCTGCCAGAGGGAATCTGATTTGTAGGCAGCAGACACTGTATGCTCTACACGAAATTCCGCTGCCTGACATATTTTATTATCGGTGCATTATAAAGTACATGTTGAGGACAGGATTGATGGTGGACGAACTGCACCCGATCGGTGCCGATGAAAAAATTACAGGCTCAAAGACGTTTATATCTAGGGGTATATAGGCCAAGGATCTCTTATCCACCATATGCAATTCTGGGAGCTATGAGTCATCCTCCAGCACACTCCCAGCAGGTGGTTCGCGTTATCTATTGAATTTTTAAGGGGAAACGTCTCAACTTAGAGACGCTGCCACCAAAAGTATTTGATTGATGGTTGGAAAGTAAATTTTTGCACGGCGGGAAATTCAAAGTTCGCAGGCCGAGCAGAACGTGCCCTTTCGCGAACATTCTTGTAAGAAGCCTCAAGATCGGTGTAGATCCGCGAAACACGCGGAGCATAAAGAACAAGAATTCGAGAAAAACAAGAATAAAGCGTTTAGTCCTGAGTTTAGTGGCTCAGGTGTGCAGGTAAGCGAAGTGGAGGAATCCGAGCGATGGAGCAGCAACACTTCGCGGCCAGCGAGCCGTGGCCTGACCGAGAATTCGAGACGGACCCGCGGTTATTTAACATTCGCCAAAACAAAGGGCCTGCTTTTGGCCACGACGAGGAGCTGGAGTTCGCAGCAGTGCACGAAATCGATCCCCGGGTGCCTTTGAATTCCTCAGGTTCGATTGCGTCCTTGGTCCCCGCCACCGCCATTGTAGACATAACAAGGACTGTCAAATTATTTTGAACGACACGCTTACTTTAAATATTTAATTAACCTATAATCTTTGGCATTTGCACCCAACCGGCGCCTTTCCTCGGCCAGCGGCGGGCCATGGAACGCGCACCAACAATGAGGCTCGTTTGTTGAAGGAGAAACCCACTGTTGTATCCCTCTTTTCAATAATCAACTGACGAACATATGGGTTGCGATACATTTGCCCGACAATCGACTCAATATTATGCCTTTCCTTTCTACATCATGCGCGAAATTAATTAGTAAACATTCAGTATACAGTGTGGAACTAAAGTAACGGATAAATTCAATAACTTCGTTGATATTCATTTTTATGAAAAAATCTCGAAGGTGTGTAGCGATTTTGACCATAGGGAATATTTTCAGCTTTCAGTTTCTTATATAATTTGTTTTTCAGGATATGACGGCATCGACTTTTTTTTTAAATAACAACCTATATTTTTTATTATTGATCTTGCTAGTACTTTTTATGTTGTTTTCAATTATATAAAATTTTAAATATGTTACATCAGAAAAAATCGAGAAAAATGCAAAATAAATCTAGTTACCGGTGGATAAAACAAAGAAAGATTAGTTACATGTCAGATTTAAACAATTGGCAAATGTCATAACAAAATAAGCGTCCTTTGCTTTTTCTAAATTAAAATTTACCTCTAGCAAACTACAGAATTTATTAATAAAAATGGTTTTTAATATTTAATCTTTTTTCTCGATTTTTTTAGGTGTAACATATTGAAAATTTTATATCATTGAAAACAACATAAAAAGTACTACCAAAATCAATAATAAAAAATACAGGTTGTCATTAAAAAAAAAGTCAATAACGTCATAACTTTTAACAAATGACATAGCAACAAAGGTGGTTGCAGTGTATGTCCTATAATTAAAATGCAGGTTGCGATAGTTTAAATTACATAACTTTCGAACAAGCCCCAAATTTCAAAAAATGTAAAAATATTGTAATTATAACCTGACCCAAGGACCATGAATGTCCAATGAAGGATAACAGGGTTGCGCATGGTTTAATTAGGGTCCAATAAATTTGTTTTAGCACGAACCCAGACCAAAATGGGAATTTTTAAATCTAAAATGACATAACTTTAGCTTTAGCTAGAAAAGAGCTTCAATACAGAAGATTTTTCTTAACTGCAGAGATATTTTTTTAATTTTTCATCATTTTCAAACTTAGTATATCCATAGTTTATTTGTATTTTTCATGTATGACGATCTGTAGATATTTATATGTACGCTTATAACTAGATTTTTAGCGGACACTGTAACTAATCGTTTGTAGGTCACCGTAAATGTAATTAATCTCTATGTAAATGCCAGTGAAGCTGTGCCTGTTCATCCGCCACGCTGAATTTCCATCGGACTTATTTACTTATGTCGACACGCTCCCCTTCACAATGCAACTATAAACATGTGTGTTTCGTATCGTCCCTGGCCGAGCCGTTAACCCTTTGAGGACATATTTTTTTGGTAATTTCCTAGTAAACATCAAAACGTTTTTATTATTACCAATATTAAACAGGATGTGGTTTCCCTTACTACCCACTTAGCACTTATTGTCTGCCTACTTTTTATGGCTCGGAAAAAATTGTTGGCGCAATTTCGCAATGTGTAAAAAGGAATATATCAGTTGGAGTTTTCACACTTGCTGATGCGTTGATAGTAAATAGGGGTCTAGGAGTTCAAAAAATTGTATCTCTAGGCAGGTGAGCGCACGTGACAGACAAGGGAGTTTAATAATTTCTCGTTTCTCATCATGTATATCTGAAGTATTAGAGTTCTAATCACTACGAATATCTTCTAAAAGTGAGTGATTTTGGGACATCTCTTCCAAATGCCGTGAGCTGCGTTGTTTTACTATACTAAAAAAAGGAAGAATCGCCATCAACCTTGTACTTACCAGCAGCGATTAGGAAAAGAAGGTTGTCCTCCGAAAGAACTATTTAGAGCTTTTCAAGAAATTATATATAGAATGTATTTGCATAACGATTATTTATAATCATTTAGATACACATAAATAGAAACCACCAGGCATTTGTGAACACAATTTTAACTAGGTGGTTTCTGCCACTAACCACAGATTTTCGAAGAGTAGAAATCAGATTCCTTATCTTCGCGAAGGTTTGAAATTTTTATTTTCTTTGCGAATTAATACAATTTGCACTACTAAGCCTTTTGTTTGACTGTCCCAGTCTTCTTACTTTTTAAATTAATTTGTACATAATTCTGAATGCCCTCCCTGATGGGGCATGCTTCCTTCAGCATCCTCTAACGACACTGTCATAAACTTTACTGCTAACCTGCTACAGTTGCTGTGGAATTGTAGATCGACTATTTGACAAAGACCTGATGTTCACAGTTTTAGGCAACTGCGTAGTAAATGGGCCCTGTAGCTACCTCACCATTTCGGGTACTGCGCATCGTTTACCCACATCTTGAGCTGTATATTGCTATTTGGTTGATAATAAATATTTCGAATATCATTTGTGTAGGGTTTGGGCTGTCGCGCAGGTCAAGTGGAAGTCTCTAAATATTGAAAACTCCTCATTTTTCTTAATTGCATCCATATGTAAGGAAAGATGCAATTGCTTGTTAAGTGCACAAAACGTTATTAAAAAATTTACGTTCTTGGTGTCTATGGCATCTCTCAGGTTCTCAGCAACGAGCCGACCCTGAACCCATCAATGAGCCAATCGCACCATTTCTCTAATGCTCGATTTGTGCTTTTACCTTGGCATGCTCGCGTTAAATAAATTATAACACGGCTTTGGCATGAAAGGGCGAGCTCCCTGGCGATTATTACAAAAAAGACAGTTTTGTGGTCGAATTACGAGGAGCCGAGGCACAAACTAATACCTAATGCCAGCAAATTCGGAATATATTATGTTGATTCTGAATAATAATTCTGTTTACAAGGAATTTCCTCTTGAATAAGTTAGTACTTCATAAGGAACTCGGCTTAAATTGCTATTTCATAAATAGATCAGCCGGCTGCTTTCATGCGCACGAAATCCGTAAAAGGTTTCCCTTAGCGCTCTTTCTAGCACGGAATTGTGTTAGAAGCGGAGGATGGCAGGATTCAAAGTTTAAAACGAGTCTAACTCGGGCAGTTTTTGCAGCAACAATCGGCCTTGGAGCTGGGTCGTTCTATTTATTGTTTTTTGTCTGTGCATCTAATTAAAATACTAATCGAACCTTGTTCCAAGATTCGGTGTCATATAGCACGCCTGTTATATTTTTAGATAACACCTTACGTAAACCATTAAAATTCTAGAATTAAACTTTATTTGTTTTGAATCATTAAAACGAACACGTAATTAAAGACTTAATTGAGTGTTGTGTTTGTAGCCTTAACAATAGCAGCGAGTAAGTTTCGCAGTTAGTTATAGAGATTTATTAAGAAGCTGTTTTTGTAAGACAATTTTAATTGTAGCACGTTTTTCAAGCGTAAATTTAATAGAAAAACAACTTTAAGAAACTGTTTTATAATATATGTAAACTTAATTTTAATATTTACTATTCGGCTAAGTTTGGCAGCGTTTAAAATGTTTCGAGCAGTCTTCAAATTAATTGGGCTAACTATAAGTATATGGCATAATTCTAATTTTAATTACCAAGATCTTTCCTACACGCCCTGTTGATTTATAACAGGCTTGGCCTAGGCAAGAGCGAGTATCAACAGCTGCATGTTCAACTAGTTCCATTTTGGATTTCTACTAAACGATTAGCGTTTTTTGTAATTTAAAATATTTTCCCGTTTAATTCAATAACTTTGCAATAAATTCCGTAATCAGTAATAAATTACCATAACTTTACGGGCAACTAGTGGCTTACATATTGCAAAAATAATGACCCTGCACGTCATATGAGTTATTTGCCCACCACCCCAGTTAATTAAAGTGATTCGATAAGCAAATCTTAAATCATTTCGAATATATTTCCAAAATTGAATCGTATTGAACAGTTAAACGACCCGATCTAACTTCTATCCATCACACTGAAATAAACCAACTTGTATAGTGAACAAGTTGTAAGTGCTGCGTCTTTCTGATTCTATAAAAACTATCCACGAAAGAAAACTTTTTTTTCTACAATCGTCAAAGTAGTTATTTATGTATTAAGAGCGGAATCAATAGATATAGCACGAAGGAATGTATAAAGCGCAATGCAAAACGGAGTGCGGGCTATAATGTTGATTATGCACGTGGTACATATAATGTTTAATTTTATTTTGGTTCTCTAAATGGACAAAAATCAAGAATTGAATATTTTGAGCACACACGCTGTGAATTTTTGATGTACTATGGTTTTTATTGCTTATGTTGCTATAATATTAGATTGTTGGTGTTTGCTATACCTACTGCTTAGCAACTTTATTGGCCCTCGGGGTATAAAAGCCATTTTATGCCAATAAACAAGTTTATGGTTGCAAAATAATGTTTGGTGCCCTGCACGCGAAATTATTTATCGCACTTCGTCAATAGTAACGTAATAGTTATTTATGTATTAAGGGCATAATCAATAGATTATAGCACGGCGGATTGTTTAAAGCGCGACGCGAAGCGGAGTCTTAAATTTCCCGAGGGCTATACTCGTGATTAAGCAATATGCACGTGGTACATACGTTTTATTTTTTTTTTGTTCTAAAAATGGACAAAATTCAAAATTACAATACATTGCCTACATACTACTGCGTCATCGTTGTGCAGGCCCTGTGATTTTTGCTGTGTTATCGTTTCTATGCAGATTGTTTGTGTTGCTATATTGTTTCGCAACTTTATAGGCCCCTGGGCCATAAAAGGCATATTACGCCCGTTATCGAGGGCCAATAAACAATATTATGATTCCAAATTGAAATAAAACAATTAAACCGTGTTGATAGAGATGCGTGAAGGTCACCTTCTTTTGACAGTTATGGAAAAATAATATTCTTAAGTCTGGGACGGTTTGTTTGCTTATCGATAACTACTTGAACCTTTCAGAGTCAAAGATCGCTCACACTCTATTGAAGTGCAACGCATTCGAATTAAACTATTATATTCCTCATTCAAATACACAACACAGTCAACTCATTTTGTGTGTGATCTTGTTACTCTACCTCATAGACATTTTTGCTCATATACAGATTCCAAATGAGCCTAGCAATTTACCGCTGCGCTACCGAGGTTGCATAAAGTCTATTATGTTTTGGTTCTATTTAATATAATTTTGTATATTTATTCACTCTTCTTCCATGTTATCTTGCACAAGATTAAACAAAGATTTTGCTACGTGATTCAGCTGTAGTAATCAATTCGCATTCATTCCTTGTCAAGTTTATTATTATTATTTTAAAATACATTATAAGAATCCTTCATTATTTGAAAGTTCATCATAATTATAATACAATACAAAAACAATAGTAATTTATTATACAAGACGATAAAGTTGAATTTTATCTACGAGTGAACGACTTCGTCTCGACGTTAATGATTCAAGAGTGAATAGAAATAACTTTATCGTCGTGTATAATACAATATTTTTTTCTATAGCAAGAACTTTCACAATTTAATAAGAAAATATGGACAGTCAATCACATTTCAAAATGTCAGTAGTTAGATTGGGCTGCTACGATAATACGAAGCTGTCATATTTAATTTAAGCAAAAGTTAGAAAATTAAATTACTTTATCTATCCTTGATGTTAAAGTGCTACTTTATCTACCCCTGCTGTTAAAGTAAAACTTGACCTTTTGTTTTGAATTGATAAAAGCACACTTTAACATGTGCTATAGAAAAAACGTATTTTATGTGTGATGCTCCAAATATTACTACGAATTAACTAAATTTATTATGTCTAAAAACACAAGTTTTTTATGTTTTTTACATATACATATAATAATATAATCATAGTAGTTGTAAATAAATTAAATTTTTCCATTCGGCTACAAACATTTGAACAAAATTGTGTGAAAAACCATAGACGACTTTAGCCAGGTGCCGTTTCCTTTAATTTTGAAGCTTTTTCTTATAGAAATTGATTCATATTAATTTTATCTACGACAGTGTGTAAAATTGACTTTTAGTTGGCAGTTTTAAGTTTTGTAAAACGACGGTTTAATAACATGTTGTCATTAGGCACGTCGTCATTAGCAACGTGTTTTGGAATATTTAATCACGCAAAATTACAACCGGTTGCTAGTAATTTACATTTACATATTTTTTTTATATTTACCGTGGTTTCTAGATTATATTGTAGATAAAATAGTGTACAATACACATGCGTAAAACATCTTTAGTCACTCGCGGGGCTTTAAACGCTCCCTTATTCGCGTTTTAACTCTGTGCCACTCGTTACTAAAGTCTAGCTTTAGGCACTTTTACTTTTTATACTGTCAATTCTGTTAATTTTTTTTAAATATAATAAATATTTTTCTATTCTATTCTATATATCCTCGATATCGACAAAATAAAAATTATAAATGAGGTGTGATGGCCACAGGAATTTCTTTTACAGCTTTAATTTTGCGATTTTTTCAAAAACTACGTTTTGCAATTTTTTTAATAAAATTGACAATTTAAAAAATTTTCATTTCCATTATTTATTGCCAGAAAATTTTTGTAATAATTGAATTTTGCGATTTCTTCAAAAGCTATACTTCTTCCAAAAAAAAAACTGGCTTGCTGAAGTTCTAGACAATTACGTAATATACGTATAACAGATTTTTTTTGAATTATTAATAATAATAAAACTGTCTCTAAAAACGAAAAGAACAAGAGTAAAGTCCCACTTTCGGTTGCCCGGTTTTAACCAAAAATCACTGAGATCCCCGAATGTATATTAAAAATGAAAATGTTAATTTTCTGACTGACAGATAAATATCACTTCAAAAACCACTTTTTTAAATCAGAAGACACGAAACCGGATATTTCTGCCAACATCTCAACTTAGAAAAAAATTTACAAAGAGGACTCAGCTTTTACTGGAGCTGGAAAACGACCAATTTTGCTGAAACTTGGTCGTTGCTAACGAGGACAGCTTATTCCTTGAAACGTTCGAATTTTAATATTTTTAGTTATGTGGGGTGACGAAATATCTACCCAATGAACAGCATGAGTTAGATAACGTCACAAATATATTTCCTTCTACTTTCCAAATTTTGTCAAAAAATCGAATAAAATCGATTCGTTGTTTTTGCTCAAGCCTGTTGAAATTTCTCACTTAGAATATAAGGAAACCATCATTGGGAAAATTGTAGATATGGCGTCATCGTTTCCGGATCATGCATCTTAAGTGCAATGGAGGTAATGAATTGCATTTGAGTTGTATTACATTCCCTTATGTTAATACATACGTACAGCAAACCCTTACATTTTTACACTTAGCTTAGAATAGATAATTTAGCAATCTCGACTAGGTTTGAACGCCCGCTAGTTGATAAACAGGATAGTTATTTATTTTAACAATTCTGACGAAAACTTAAACTTAAAAATTCGTTAACTAACTATAACTTTGTCAAAATACCAATAACAGACTTCAACAAATGACATTTGAAGTTTCTAGCAAGCTTTCCCAAGCACCAAGGCATTTTTCAGTTTGCAGGCGAAAATTGTGGGAAAGCTCCCTCTTTGATGTAGCGCAGAGGAAAAATATAGGTGAAGCACGTACGTAGACAGTTGTAACCTAACAATAGACAGAAGAGCTATCATGAATGGTCAGTAACTTGAATGGGGTAGTAAAGCGCTCAAGCTGCGGTCAAGGCGAAGGGAGAATCGCGCCCGAGAAGGGGAGGAACCGGACCTAAAATAACAACCGGGTGCCCTTAGGTCTCTCCCCAAATATTTATCGAACTCGCGGCGTACCTGAATCCGCCTTTCGAAATTCGGCCGCGCGAGCGCCGGCAACAATAGAAAATAATATTGCATCTTGCCTTGTTTCCTGGAGAAAATTAAAGTTTGGAGAGGCGTAATGCTGGAAGTTTCCAACAGACCAAATTGTTCGTGCGCGCTCCGGACGGCCCCGGAGCCGAAGAGATATTCGCGCAACATTGTAGATAGAGCATAAGTTATGCATGGGTTCGCATATGGGTTTGAAATGAAGTTAGCGCCGACCCTAGCCTGCACATATTACATCATAAGGCGAGGGATATATATAACAGGTATTCTCGGCTATATGAGTTTTCTGGGACTTCATTTTCTTTTTCTGCGAGATGCTTTGTTCCGGAGCGGAGCTACAATTCGCGGGCTTCGCCCGCGACCTCGTTAGGTTTATTACAGCTGCTGCTTGTATTTTTTATAGGTACGTGGCCGATGTCTAACTAATTGGCCCCCAATCGATCAATAAGTGACCACCGCACTAAACAAAGCATTTGATTTTAAGTGCCTAAGTGCTTTCAGTGGAAATTGCTTCGCAAGGTTGTTCCGCAAAGATCGATCAACTTTTGCTGGTAACACGCCTTCTTATTAAAAAGCCAAATATTTCCCAGAACTGTTATTATTATTATTATTAACTATATTACCACACATTTTTGTATAGCTGGAACTTAGGTGTTCTCAAATGTAGACTCATACTTAAAGCTAAGTTCGGAAGCCCGGGAATTAATAGCGTTCTTCTCAGCAATGGGTTTATGAGGTGGAATAACAAGACTACGCTTAAACACGCCTAAACTTGATTAACCCTCCAACTATGATAAATATAAACTTGAAAATTACTAGAATGACGACTACTAACGAGATATCATTTCAAGATATGAAACAATGCTTATAACAAATTCTATAGATGAAGTGACTAAGTACTTAGTGAACAGTAATTTGAAATACAACAGCTGTTGTAATAATAATAATCATCTTCTTCGCTGATCAAACTGTTAATTTATAAGTTATAATATAGATAATTAACTATAATGAGAAAGCATGTGCTGCATGCACTACAAAAGTTATATCATCTGTATTGAAGGATATTAGTTTTCTTGCAATATTAATATACACGGGAACAATACCTACAGTACCTGCAATACACGGTATAAACACATTGTAGTATAAAAAGCTTTAATGCGATTTTATATCTTCAGTTTTATGTACTAGTGTTGAACGTAATTATTTTTACCACCATAGAAATGCCGACACAATTGTAGCGTTTTACATATTTAATAAATGGTTTCTGGACACGTTAAGATTGTTAGACATTGTAGTAGATGTATAAAACGGATAGTGAAAAACCTTGTACGGTTATAAAGTACTATGTACTGATATAAATATAGTTATTCAGAAAAATGCATGGCATCATTATGTATTTAATTTTTATACACAAAAACTGGCCTTCACGAAGAAAGCAGACTTCCAGCACGTTTTTATAGTGAATTTTTGTCTGTTAAAAAGTTTTCAATTTCTACCTCTTAAAGTCATACGTGAAAATGCAAAGATATCGCTTAAATAAGCTTATTATTGGTATGAACTATCTGCCAATTTTCGCCCTTTTCCAGTTTTCAATAAAACTACTAAAAAGAACTAATTTTATACTTCCTCTTTAGGACGAAATTAAGAAAAAAAGTTTATATGAAAACCCCTCTAAATTTTCGATTAGAAATAGTTTATTAAAACTTATGTGTTTATGTTGATACACCCTGTATAAAGCTAAGGGCATTACTAATGTAGAATATAATACAAAATTATATGATTTTTTTAGTACACTACCCATCCTAAACAAATTCTTTAGTCTATCTATTGATTATTAGGATGAGCTCCTGTATTAAAATGAATAAAAATCAAACAAAATTACATTAATTCACAAAATGAAAGTATTGCAAATAGTGAGATTTGAATACGCTCCCAGGGGAATCTGATTTCTAGACAGACGCCTTAACCGCTCGGCAGGAAACGCTCCGTAACACACGCGCTTATCGTTGTATTATGAAGTGAAGGGGACGACGTAAGGAAGCAAACCCGAACGCATCCAAGAACGTGCGATCGGTGATAAACATACGCATCTAATGATTATTTTCAGTCCGGGACATATGGGATAGGTATATCAATCCTTGAAATTTGAAAGATGGCTGTTGTTTCAGAGCTGTCCAAGGTAATTTGAACTTTTGGTTCGAATATTATGTATTAATTTAAATGTAAACTCAATTGCCTCGTATACATTTTGGTAGTACTATGGTGGTATTTTTTAAAATTTTAATTACTCTTTCTGTGAAGGAATAGTTTGCATTCATTACACAAATTAACTTTGGCAACTCAGAATCAACAATCAACTTTCAAATGTCAGTATCAAGGATAGTCACACTTATGTCTGATGTCCCGGATTAACAATAATCACCATATTTAGGATGTTAGTATATCTTTATATAGTTGAGAGCAAGGTAAAGGTTCAGAGTCATTTCAATTCCTCCAACTGGGAGCGGGCTCCTAGTGGGACCTTGCGTCCCTTTTCAGCCAAGAACGGGAATCATAGAATAGGTGAGAGAAGGGAGAGGTGGAGAATGGAAGAGAGGCCAGGAAAGGTTGACTCCAGAAAACCACCTAAAATTTTAATCACAACAGACGGCCATAAGAATCGAACCCGCGACTTCCGGAATGCTAAGCAAACGATGTAACCACTAATCTACAGAACTCGATTTGAGAGCAAAAGTAATGTCACCGTTTCTATTGAAGGTGGTTAATTCCCATTAATTATTCATGTTGGCAGAATTGCTTTTTCTATATGTATTTCGAAATATATTTGCCAGTTGGTATTGGTACCTGTAAATTATTTTTATGTTAGAATGAATTTAATATTCAGGAATTGAGTTTCCAGTTATTCAGTTGCTTTTACATTTTGAATTTTCGAAAATATGTGACCTAGGAAAATGTTGGCATTTTTTTTGAAAGATTTCTAGTGTAGAGGAAGCGATTTCATGCTGCCATCGTGGGCAGATGAATTATAATTTGGTTTTGGTGCAGTGTGATCGAATTTTGCAGATGTGCACGATATGTGGATGCGGATCTTTTGATATTTTGGAAAATTTTCGTCAGCGTTGATGTGACGTGTATGCAGTAGCTGAAATTCATCTAGTTGCGCCAGGATTAGCAAGTATTTCAGAAACAAAACCTCTGGTCGTTTTTCAACCTCGGTAGGTCAATTTGGGTTCGCCTTTGCGCATTGCGTGACGATGTGGTGATATTTTAGACCTCTTATTACCCTGATTGATTTTTTACCCATTTTGGCGTTGTTGCCACCACGTGAAGCATCGGGAGATCAGATTTGTAACGTTTCCTTCCACTGAATTTATTGGACAATAATTTTCCAACAGGGCGGGATCCTTTTTGTACATAGTTTTATTTGATAGGCTTTGTTTATAGCTGCTTAATTCACAGAACATATAAAAACAAATGTCTATAGTGCAAAATGTCACAAGCTAGAAGTGTTACGAACGTCAAAAACTATATCGGGGGGTGTAGATTTATACTAATTAGTCGATCCTGCCATAAGTAAGATAAAAAGTTTATATATTTATAATCGTACTGTATATATCTATTTTAGAAACAAGAATAGACTACGTCGAATGTCTTTAAAATTAAATTATGCAGTTTCAAATTCCATGAAGTGCGGGAAGCTCGTCGATTTTTGTAACCATGCAAAAGTAGGACTTTAAAACACTAATCTAAACTCATCGATTTTATAATTATTGCCCAGCCGCTGCTTCATTATAGTAATTTGGGACCCACACATGGATTTAAAGGAACAGCAACGTTTCAGTGAACGCCAAAATCGATAGAATTCCACGGCACAACTTCGTTATTTATTAAATCAGAAACTACAATTAGCCACAGGTGGCTCAGTCTGAAGGCATCTAGCTACAAATTTAATGTAATGACAATGTGGCTAATCCTAGCTGTCCTGAACCGCAGTATAAATTAAGTATGCCTTTGCCTAAAATATTAAATTTAGACATACCGTGCTCGGGTTTCTGGTTCACGACCTCAGAACATAGGAAATTTAGTTTATTGTTTTTGTCCATTTCTATTGTTAACGCAATAATTATAACCTTGGCTAACAATAAATTCCAATTATTTACAAGTTAGTGGCAAATTGTGTTTACATACAAGAGAAGCATGTCCAAAATCTGATAGAAACCTAACTTCTAATCCGTATTTCTAATTTAGGTCTGGGGGGTATAATTTCAGACGTTGCTAACCAGCTCAGCCCATATTGTTCTTGAAGCCCACTCGCTGTATGGTAACAGCTGAATATTTTACCACTAGATTACTTTGATTGCACTGCCCGGAGATATCAATTATATAGATCGTTATTCTCGACTAAAAACGGAATATTTAATGCTCCATTTTCTGGAACAAAGGAACGCTGGCCGCTTTGTGTAATAGACTAATAAGGAACGCGATTCCCGCAGACTGATTGGTGCAATTTCGTTGCACGTTCACAAGTCGGGCCGAAGCAGCGCCTCTCGCAGTTCGCGCAGGCAGTTTTGCCAACATCATTAGTAAAACTCGTCCGAGCCTCCGTGACAAGTTGGTGGTCAATTGTGAATTTTAAAAGGCCTTAACTGATTTTATATCTGCGATATGAGGGCACCTGCCGCCGCTGCTTTCCTGCCTTAACTGTAACCGTCCGTTTTCTCGCTTTGTACACCAATCAATTACACTTATTAATATAATTTGCCGGACAAATAAGTTTCGTGCGCGAAAACAAACAAAAAGCCGCCGTGAGAAATCATGGGAAAAATACCTCCGAACCCAAAACCAAACCGAACAAAAAGCCCGTAATTATTGCCGTGATTAGAGCAGTGTAGTGTGGGAATTAGTAATTACAAGTACCGCGCTTGACCAGTCCGTTTATTGGGCTTTTGGGCGATTTTGGGCGCATCGACGCGCTGTCCGACTGCAGGCGGCGCCCGATCCAGCCCTACCCTCGCTTATAATCGAAATTACACATAATTATAAAATTTTTCCTACGAAATGCTTCAAATTGATACTTGCCGGGATTCCAAATTTTAACTGCACCTCGGGTGGTTCTTAACAATACCGAGGCCCAAAACGCGTTCCGTGTACGCAGGGTAAACACCACCTTCGCAATGTAATTACCTGGCTCATACAAAGGACCTCTTTTGGAGTAAATGTTCGGAGACGTTAGAATGTGAATTCACAGTTCCAGACAATAATGGCGCTATTATACAACTTTGTCGAAGTTTGGAACTAAATAAAATGTGTATGGTATTGAAACTGTGTTATAATTAATCACTTATCTATTTGTTCATTAATGAATGTGATAAATTCCAGACACTTTTGACACGTACATTACAACTACTACAGTTACATGATCGATTCTGCTGCACTATATGTATTTTTTGGCTTTAGAAGCTACTACTACTACTTATAATTCTTAGACATAATGAAAGTCATATACCTAGTAAAAATAGCTCGCTTTGCAACTAACCTGGGCCAATATAATATACATAATAGCGAATAGCGTGAAGGTTTTTTGGCAGTGTGCAAGAACATAGTTTTTTTATGTCGTTAAAATGCGCACAATTTTTATTATATTAATTTTTTACGTAAATTTAATAAACTTGACTGATATGAGGATAGTTATTGCATTATCGTACAATCACCTCCACAAGTAATACACAATAATTTCTTTGGTATCAATATTTTAGCCACTCGATACTTGCGTATATGATTTAATCATAATAAATTTCGTAAAAATAAATCCAGATAGTAAAATTAACTCGCTGTAAAGCGTACTACAGTCATTATTTTAATTCAATAGAAAATAGTGCGAAGGTTTCTTACCAGTGTGTGGTTATATAATTTTTGGTCGTTTTATCATTGTACTGATTTTGTGCTTATATTTGATACATCTGCCTGATATGCGAATGATTACTATTGTGTTATGTACACCCACGTTCAGAAATAATGTCAATGGTAAGGTTTCTTACCAGTATGTGACCATATAATTTTCTATTGTCTCTCTAAAGCTTAGTAATTTTGATGGACAATTTGAACTATTTTTAATACATTTTGATATTAACAAAACCACACATTTCCGAAGTAATTATTTTTATGATTTGTAAGTTTTGATTAAATTTGATTCAAATCTGAATTGGAAACTGATTCTGTTCATATTTTGTCATGTGCTAGGTATTTAAAAAATCTCTTCGAACATAAAAGTCATAAACTACAGCATACTAATAAGAAAGCTCATCAATATTACAAATCCGGCTCCTGCCTGCTTATAAATTGAAAACCAGCTAATGCCGACGCTCTTATTATTCTTCATTCTAAACCTGCGCGTTGCCCTAACCAAACTTGACTCAAAATGGGCATTTATGTGTAAATATCAATCGAAAGTGCCAAACTCCACATTCCACACACGGAATATTAATCGAACCGTACGGTTATGAATCAGCACCTCCCAAAAAAAAATCGTAACTCTGCGTGTAGCAAGCAATATGCAAATTCGCATTCTGCAAATGCTGGCACCTTGTTGGAGCTGGATATTTTGATTAAAAGTCCTGGAATACGTTTAGAGCTTGCTTTTGCTAATGGAATGTAACTGTTCTTAGTTAAAACAGAGTTCATACAGAAGTTTCTTACATATGAAAGTGTGTAAAATCCTGGAGAATAACAATAATAGTAAATGAATAATTTGTAAATTGTGTAAGACAAACGCAGTTTCATACTCAGAACCGCCAACACAACAATTAAATGTAATAATTGCTGTAGCTAATAACTGCAAAGCTGTTATTAAATTTGTTAATAGAATTGCAGCAGAAACATCAATTAAAAGCTATTTAATTCGTCCTTAAAGCACCCATTATGCCTGTCATTATTCACTAATTTGAGAATTCACTGCGTGCAGCTCGTTTCTGGTTGCGACACTCGTAGCCTCGTAAAGTTTCAAAACTGGGCAGAACCGCCGCCCAAAAAACCGTGTAGCAATTTAGGTTTATGTTACACTTATGTCCATAACTCTTAGCGCAGTTTTTCTAAATGTCCTAATGTTGGAGAATTACGTGTAGATAAACGACCATCCAGCGATGCCTCGTCGATATTTTATGATCCTGTTTGGCAGAGCATCGGAAAAATCCGGTAGAGCAGCTGGATTTGGTCGGTCTCCGGCTTTATAGAGTGTGATTTTAGTTAATTTGTCAGTGCCTCGTTAAGAATTTGGTTGGTTAGGAAAGCCCTGGCACTTCTGGGAATTTTATAGTTTGGTTGACACTGTTGTTGTGGTCAACTCTATTACACAGTTTAGGAAAAAACTTAATTTATTTAGTGTTTATTGAAATATCTAGGTCTATTTACTATGTGTACAGTATGTGCACTTCATCCCCTATCCTAGTTCTTAGTTCTTCCAGGTTTTAAAGACTTGGGGACTTGAAATAACCCTCACATGAACGTTTCATTAACTGATTTTGAAAAATAATTTGAAAAAGTGCCGTGGCACCGTCTTGTTGAAACCACCAAAATTCGACTGAACTTGAAACCTGTAAACTTTAATTCCAGATTTGCATTTTATTAGTGTAGGTGACTCATGCAGCAATAATATTAATTAAATTGAGAAAACTTCTCTGCTGCCTTATTAGACTCAGACGCTTCCATAAGGAAGCGATTTTGAGTTGGCGAGCCTCGAGTTTTATCGTAATTATCCTGAAAACCTATCGGTTTCCTCTCTTATCTATGGCCGTTACACGCTGTAATATTGCAATAATAAAGGCAATAATAAATAAGACCGTTAACGTGCGACACGGCAGTTATTTAATTTCACACGTGGCGTATCTTAACGTAGGCAAACATGCAGCCGTACTTAGCAGGGAGTTCTCCAGAATATTTATTTCTCATTATCAGCTTAACTTGAGCAAATACGAGAAAATAAGGCAACTATTTTCGTTTTATCGCTCCAATCCAACGGTTCGGTATAATAAAGAACGTATTTAAGGACAGAAATAAACGGTATCTGTAATAATGCGCGTTTGTATTTGTGTTTCCAGCTTCGACGCAGTATTAAACGACTTGAAACACAAGTTACCTACACAAAATGGACGCTGTAAATTTGAAAAGTTACGGCATGCTTAATATAAATAAAAGACGTCGCATTTTTTGAATACCATTTTGGATTTTTAGAAGTGGTCGCACATGGTCCAACTATGAAGTAACAATTACTAGAGCGCCTTGAACTAGAATGGCTGCGTTTAAGCCTGATTAAGCCACACAATAATAGACAACTGTGAATGCGGGTGTTGTGTAATTCTAATTATCCGATTTGAATTATCAAATTTCTTCGGCCCGGTGCGGGGAACGCTCATGCTGCTGTTGAAATGGCGTTCGAGCAGCACACCTTAAATTATAACAAAGGTATTTATTCATGAGAGGCTTGGCATAAAAGCCCAAATTGAAATGCTATCACAGTATCAACTTTTAAACAAATGTGGCATTGTCAGGTTCGCAGCTGCTTGCTGCGAGCAGCGGCGTCTGCATTATGTATTTTTGCGTCAAAGTTTATTCAAGTTCCACTTTACGGCCCACAAAAGTTGGAGGATGGAATTATTTACAGAATTACTATAGCCAAGTGTAGGTACTTCCTGGAAAGAAACTATCGTTTCGTTCTTGAGGAAAGAAAGTGTTGCGGATTTATCCTGTTTTGCAGAATAACACCCAGCCTGAAAATTTTGACTTTAGAAAAATCGAGGAAACTACTAGTTTTCCCTTTATTGATTGAATCGCAATGTTGTGAAAATGCAAGATTTATCTTTTCTAGATACAACACTAATATTCACGTTTCTTAAATTTATATCTAGCCGTGTGAACTGAGATTTATTGCCCTATAATTACCATTAGCTAATCATTAACTATGACTTTTTTTACTTAATTGAAGCACTTGATACCTATTAACATTGACCTTACGAACATTTCTACCAAGGCCATACCCACGTTGAAGCATTGAATCAAGATGTACACTCTTTAAAGTTCATGAAATAAATGTTGCCAAATTAGCATAAGGTTTGTCTTAACAAATTCCCATCAAACGTGTTATTTTCGCACAGCAACGTTTCTAGCCAAAAGCTTGTTTAAACCACTTTGAGTTTGATAGGTGCTAGTTTAGCAACGCAAACCTATTAATATTTATTAGTTAGCTTTAAAAATGTTTAGCTAGTAATTATATACCTACGCTAATTGTGTTTGAAAGCATAATAAATTTCTTTTTCCAGTCCTGCGTCGTTCAAACGTGTATGTCACACGGAAGTGTTTTTACTGTAATCTTATTGTAAATTAATTTGTTATCGATGCCGTTTTTCGATGACGTCTAAATTTATATGGAACACTTATTAGCATTTGGTAAAATGCAAATGCAAAGTTATGTTTGTGCTATTTTAATGCCCGAATCCTTTCAAGTCCGGTAATTTATAGCTTCTTTTTCGATAACTGAACCTCTTGAAATCTGCGTGGGCGTGAAACCAGGATGTCTTCTCGTCTTTCACCGACTTAATTTTTGGGTTACATAAAGATGAATTTCATGTGCTGCGCACCAATTTTAAGGCAATTTTGAAATAGTAAGGCGAAATTACCTCCAAATGTTAAAAGCAAAAGTTGTTATATAATTAAATGTTGACATGAGACATTTATTTATACCATAAACTAATTGACAGCGCCTCCAATACATTTAAAAATTAATTCTGTCATAAATAACGTTCCTTCAAGCATCTTATCTCTCTATAGATCCATTGCAACAACGTTATAAATTGCAAAATTATTTGAAGTGAAGCCTAGGTGTGCTAAAAATAGCAATAAATAATTTTTATATGCTCTAGATAGAACTAAATACTTTATACTACACCATATATTTTGCCAAAACATTTAGTATAAAGTACTTTTACATCTTCGAAATTTACTTTAACTAAAAGGAACTGACAAGATCAAATACTCTTTAAAAATGTTACGAATAATCGTTATTAACTCAATAAAACTATTTATTTCTACTTGCGCTCGATCATGAAATCATTGTGAAAACAGCTCTGACGTTGCTTGCCTAAAAAAGTAAACATCTTCAACTGATGAAGGTAATTTTTAGCGTTAACTACGCTCGACTTTTGGGAATTTTGTAAACTGAAAAAAGCCCACATTATGACATTAACACCGGGAGTTAAAATAAAATTGGATTAAAAAAAAGTATCAAATTACGTTTTGACGTCATTTATCCAAATTACAGTTAAAATTGCTGTTTGAACTATTATTTACTGTTTCCTTCCGGTTTTGTGTAAGAATGGCAGTCTTTATTTTGTTGGAAGCAATTAAACCAACAGCGAGTGTTGCCAGTTGTCACGTAGTTATCACATTGTAATATGATTTTCGATATAGAATATATAATATGAACACAACTGATCATTTTTACATGATTTTGAAATTTTATATTAGTACTTAGACGTAGCATTGCTAACTAGTAGCGAATCAGATTTAAAACAAATTGTAATTAATTGTCATTAAATCGTACAATAATATTAATATTAAGGTAACCAAGACATCAACAAAACAATTTTTACGGAACTAGTACGGATAAGAATGACTTTATGGTAGTAGTTCGATATACAGAGGTTTTCTAGCACACGTCTCAAGCTACTGAACGCTACAACTCTACCTTCTGACAGATTTCAGAATTACTGGCAAAATTAGGAACACCCGGTTTGCGACACTATGCACCACCTTGATATTTTTAACATTTTTGTTCAACCGAATAACGGGTAAAGAGTGTTTAAAACTATTTAGAAAATAGATAAAAATATTTTGTGGTAATACTAAAACAGTAAAAGATCGGGCTTAGTAATGCGAATTATATTAATTCTCCATTCTTAGTGCTAACGTCCTCAACGTTAGTATCTAGTTTACTTGTATAATGATCTTTATAACGTAGTTTGCTGGTTAATTATTTTTCTTTTCCAATGTGGTGTTTTTTGAATTTTAGTCCTACCTCGTCTTCAACATTTTAACCTAACCTCATTTTAACCTACAAATTTAATACGTGCTTTTTACTACCAATGATCATTATGGCCCGAAGATGAAACCAACTTGGTTTCGAAACATGTCGCCAATGTAAATAAATGTACGTGGCGAAAACTATTGAGTTTTGTTGCTTCGTATCAAAACACCTCCACTATTAGCGTGATGGATCACCTTCCTATTAATTCTCTAAAAACCAAATTTTGATTTGTGATCGTCACCTTAGGATTATAAGGCTTTATGATACAATTTATCAGAAAACGAGTTAATTGTGCAACATGGTTACATTGTTTTACATTTTGGGATAATTTACGAGATGGCACCACGGTATGACTCGAATATATTAACAACATACCAAAGTTCTGTTTCGAAGTTACAAAAATTTTCAACGAAGAGGGTGCTATTATATTTTTGAAATTAATAAATATTCTTATGTAATATTGACTCTTTTTTAAATCTCTTAAACTTGAGTACCAGAAGGTGAAATGTATAAAGCTTAATATCTCAAATTACACCTTGTGTAACATAGAACCTTATAATCATAGGGCGACGAGTCACCTTAAGCGCTGGACCAAGAATACTACGTAAACGCACATGCTTGTCGTTGCATTATGTAGGGCTCGCTAACGACAGGACCGATCGCGCACGAACTGCACTCGGTCGATAACGACGAGACGTGACGTGTTGATATATTATTATATATTAATGTTATATTCTATATACATAGTTGCCGTTTTATTATTAATTTCGTTTTAATATCATGACTACTGGAGGATCAGCTTCTTATATTTAAGGATGTTTTAGGCATTAAAACCGCATAGTTGTCGAAGCCAGATTAGGAACTTATAATGCGTTTTGGCACTAGCCTTTTGTCATCGTGACGTTAATATATAAAATATAAATTAATGTATGTCTTGCGGGTAGCGATACCATTGTAGGCTGTGGCTTGGAAAAGTTCAAAAACGTAAATGTAGATATTATTTCCTGTAGCTGTTTTCTCGTAATTATTATCTGTGCAAGACTAGTATAAATAATACATAAATAAATAAATAGTACTAACGGATGTTCTTTTGTTGCAGGGCGTCCAGTGGGCGAGCATGTGATGCGCCGCGATGCCCACTTTGTCCGCGGCGCCTGAGCTCAGTTCCGGCGGCCGCATAGAGCGGCAGAAACTCGAAACAGCCGCCATGAGCCCAGAGCAGGAGGCGAGTCCGCCCCCGGCAGCGCCAGGAGCGTCGCCGCCGCCCCCGCCGTCCACGAACCTGCCATCCCCGAGCATATCCCAGCAGGATACGTCGGACGTGGAGCAGTTCTCGGGGAAGATCGTCTACAACCCCGACGGCTCGGCGTACATCATAGAGGACTCTGAAAGCGAGAACGAGTCGACGGCCGTGAGCGTCCCCGACATCGTGCCTCCTCTCCAGGCCGTCTACGTATCGCGCCTCCTCCGACAGGCCACCAGGCAGGCGGAGCCCCCGGCGGTGCACAGCTACCGCGTCGTGGCTTTGAGGGACGCCAGGCCCCCCAGACCGGCGTCGGTGCCCATCAAGCCCATCCTGATGTGCTTCGTGTGCAAACTCAGTTTCGGCTTCGCGCGGTCCTTCGCCAACCACGCGCAGGCAGAGCACGGGGTCAGCCTCCAGGATTCGGAACGGGAAGTGCTGGCAGCGGACAGTTCGGCGATCTTGCAGTGCGTCGGTGCCGATAAGATACCGGTGGTGTCGCTGCTGGAACCGCTAGGAACCACGCAGACCGCCTCCGAGAACCACATGGGCCCCATTCCGGTGAACTCGAACGTAGCGCGCAGCGAGCAGCCGTCGCCCTCCTCGGAGATGCCGCCCACGTCCTCCCGCAACACTCCCGGCAAGTCGCCGTCCCCTCCCTTCGTGCATCCACCTGCCTTTCTCTCAGGCACCACCATCGGTGTCTGCCCCGAGCATATCCAGGGTCGGCCGTCGGGGGTGGACTGCGCGAGGTGCGAAATGATACTCGCCTCTGGGAGGCTGGGGCCTGCAGGCCTGGGCAACGTGCATAGCCGTAACTCCTGTAAAACCCTCAAGTGCCCGAAGTGTAACTGGCACTACAAATACCAAGAGACGTTAGAGATCCATATGAAAGAGAAGCATCCAGAGACTGAGACCAGCTGTATATACTGCATAGCTGGTCAACCCCATCCTCGCCTAGCCCGCGGGGAGACCTACACGTGTGGTTACAAGCCCTACCGCTGCGAGGTTTGCAACTACTCGACCACAACCAAAGGAAATCTCAGCATACACATGCAGTCGGACAAGCACCTCAACAACATGCAAGAGCTGCAGAACGGCGGCGCCCCCTCGGCCGACTCTCGGCAGTCATCCCCGAAGGCGCCGCCGCTCCACCACTCTCCCGTCAGCAGCGGCCACAAACCCAAGCCCAGCTTCCGCTGCGACGTCTGCAACTACGAAACCAACGTCGCGAGAAACCTGCGGATACACATGACTTCTGAGAAACACACGCACAACATGCTGGTGCTGCAGCAAAACGTCAAGCACATGCAGACGCTTTCCGCCCTGCACCATCAGCAGCAATCGCAGCAACACATGGAAAACCTCTATGGCATGTATCCGGGCTTGGGCGAGAAACCAGAGGCTGCCTTGGCCGATATGGCGTACAATCAGGCTCTTCTAATTCAGATGATGACGGGTGGGCAGCTACCAGGCCATGGTGGTCCTGCAGAAATGGCAGTGCATTCCGATATGGGCCTCAACCCCGAAACGATGGAACCTCCACCGGAACCTGCGGACCCCGACCCCCAGAAGACTTACCACTGCTGCGTTTGCAATATATTTAGTACGGATAGCCTCGAGGATTTAGGCCGACATTTGGCGCAAGATCGGACGAGGTTGAGAGAACAAGAGATTTTGGCCCTAATAGCTGGCCACTACGTGTGCAAACTATGCACGTACAAAACTAACCTAAAAGCTAACTTCCAACTACATTGTAAGACTGACAAACATCTACAGAGACTGCAACATGTGAACCACGTGAAAGAGGGCGGCCCTCGCAACGAGTGGAAACTGAAGTACGCGTCCACCCCCGGCGGGGTGCAGATTCGGTGTAACGCTTGTGATTACTATACGAATTCGGCGCATAAGTTGCAACTGCACGCCGCTGGTGGCCGGCATGAAGCGGGCGTCGCGCTGTTGAAGTACCTGGAGGAGCGATGCTCTTCGCTGCGACCGGAGCAGCCGCGCGTGTTCCATTGCGTTCTCTGCGGCTTCTCGTCAACGAATCGTTTACCTCTCCTACAGCACATCAAATCCCTCAAACACCTACATCTAGAACAATTGCACCAGCTACAGAGAAGAGCCGAAGGCAAGGAAACGGCGGCCGAGATCGGAGAAGTGTTCCAAGTTGTGCCTGGACCCTTTGACCAGCAAACACCTGGTAAGTTGATGGTGTGTTGTGGTCAGAACAGGCTTTCAGTGGTAATTAATGTAATAGTATTAGTTTGCAAACGTTGCTTTTCAATGATGTTACAATTTTTTAATTGCACGATGATAATCGTCATCATCATCATAACCGGTAGACCCTTCTTGTACCGTAATCGGCGAATTGATAAAGACTGTATAGGATTCAGCAACTTGTACGACCTGTTCTCATAAGATTGTAAAAGGGATGTCGAATAGGTACTTAACCAAATAAAATATCAAATGTTATTACTGATAGTATAGTATACAGGGTGTTACAGAACGATGGGATCAAACTACTAGGGCGTATTCAGTGCGACGGTAGAAGACATTTGAGTATAGGAACCCATGTTCGGAAATGTCTCCCTGGTGCACTGGGACTCTATGACACGTTAAGACAGTTTAAAAACAAAATGTGTTTCAAAACGACTATCAAATTTTCAATCGAGTTCGCCGAAATCAATTGCAACGTTCAAACCGAAGTATTGCAGATGGAGGCTGACATTTTGAACAATTGTTGTGGTGATATTATTTTTATTTTATTCCGTACTCCGCCAACAGCCGGTAGGCCAATTATAGGCGTCGCTGTACATTATTATATATACCAAAGACAAAAATAAAATGCATTCAAATGTTTTAAACTGTTTTAACGTGTCATAGAGTCCCAGTGCCCCAGGGAGACATTTCCGGACATGGGTTCCTATACTCAAATGTCATCTACCGTAGCACTGAATACCCCCTAGTAGTTTGATCCCATAGTTCTGAAACACCCTGTAGATTTCAATTTGAATTTACAAGAATTTTTTAAATGGTTTACATTGACTTTTCTCAAAATTGTCATAACTAAATACGTGATGTGCCTATTATTTCTGGTTATATCTTGAATTTTATGATCTCACTTTTCACGAACTCTGTAAGGCCAAATCGTATTTTAATTCGCTAGTTGTTTGTCCGATTTTGACTTAATATTCGGAAAGAACATAAAAAAGTAGAATAGGGATGCATGAAGAACCAACCTTCTATTTCGCAAGGAACATGGCACACAATGGCGGACAAACTTCGATATGTATATTTGTTCATCGGTACATGTTTTCGGAATTTTTAAAATTCGACTTAAGATTTGAATAGAAGATGATTTTTTTAAAATTATAGGTACACATTCTACCGAATGAGACCTTTCAAATAATGATATGTTACATGACACATGGCCCCCCTTTACACTTAAAAAAATCTTTAATGTTTGATTGACTCAAAATAGCTTAAAAGTATCTAAAATTAATATAGTTTACTACTTTAAAAGTTGTCTGAAATATTTATTTATATTCCATCTAAAAAAGTAGGCTTTTTTAAATCAATTTCAGTGTGTGAAGTGTCACTTCACTTTGCTTTTAAATTAGGAATGAACGATTTTAGAAACCAATTATTTATTCATTTATTCATTTTAGTGTTATTTTGACATGCACAAATTACAAATTTCAATAAATAAAGACGTTTTCTTAGTTACCAGAATTGACCAACGCACTTGACTAAAATGAAGGCAAATAAAATTCTATACAAATAGGCTTGTATTTGAATAATTAATGACATTTTTTAAAATCTTATAGACAACTCGTGTTAGCGTGCTTATTTTTCACGCGTGTGGATTATTAAACTCGGTTGGGCCTCGTTTAATAAACCTCCACACTTGTGAAAAAAAGTTGCACTTCTAACACTTATGGTCTAAATAACTATTTATTCATTTAAAAATTAGAAGAGGGAGGGGGCGCATTTTGCTCCTCGCTATTGTATATGTAAACCAACACAGTACAATGCCGCTTTGTCAATGGGGTCGAACAGGTGAAGGCGAATTTTTAAAATGACGTCATTCTCACAATTACTGCTTTGAAAAGTAACCCTTGTGACATACACGTTAAGTAAGGTACAGAATATAGAAAATCAACTTTGCCACCGCCCCAGAAAGTTATAAGAAATATTTAAGAAGTTCCATCCCCAGAAACGGAAACTATATTTTTTGCGATCTATATTTTTAAACAATTTAAATTTTAAGCGGTTTTATTGCGTTTTTAGATGAAACTGAAATTGAAATTTCGGAATCGTATACTGGAACGTGGTGCATTATGGGAAATGGGGCATCATCTGTCATTGAAGGCGTCCTATATTTACGCATTCATTCCTTTGCTATCTCTGTCGCTCTAATTTAATATTGCAAAAACAGCATTTTAATCACCTCGTGTTTGTAATCTGATATCTTATGGGTGGTTTGTTTGTTTTGAAATTACGATAATTACCGAGTCAGGAGGCCCTGAATGACGGCTGACAGCTAGCGCTCTATTCCCCAAAATGCATTGTGATTCGGAATACGATTCCGTACTTTGAATTTCAATTTCATTTAAAAATTTAATATAAGCGGGAAATTTAAAGCCTATCCCAACCGTTTTTGATGAACATGTAATTCATAATGATGAATTCTTCACAGATTTCCCTTAGAAATTTGTAAAGCTTAAATGTTTTTTAGCCGATGGCACTTCAATATTTTTTTAAATGTTAATTCAACATTTCCCCTCTAGTCGAATTCATAACCCATTGTAGAATATTTTTCTTATCGCGATGCAGCTTAGCTGGATTAAGCGAGTTATAGTAAATTGTTTTTGAAAAGTGCGTTGCTAGACCCATTTAATTCAAGATTGCAAGCGGTAATGTATATATGACGAAGTGTTAATCGATAAGTGGTTTGTTTTTTCACAGGTCATGCAAGTTGACGAATCCTGTACTAAAATACTACTCATTTATGTTAACCTTGGCCAGTTTTGTAGTTCATACCAGCATTGATATCTCCATCAATATAAGAAAGTGGGGCTGTTTACTATAAAGCCATGTTTAGAAAAAAATTGAAAAACTTACTGCATGTGTTGTCACAGATACTATGCGACTAGATATATTTGGCCGAATTACAAGTAGATTTTTTAATTTTTCCTGCGAAACTTAACTGATAAAACTAATCGTTGGGTTGTACAAAAAACTAGTTGCAGTTTTCTTATCAAATTGATTGCCCATTCTAATTTTATAATGACATATTACTGATTGACGAGAAAATTGTAACATCAATGTGATGCGCGCAGCGCATTAATTGGTTCTGCAGACCACTTTAAAAAATGCTTTATGTTCTGGCCTGAAATGTAAAATTGTTCAAACCAAAATTATACCCCTCAGATTTGCCTGACAAAAGACACAACTTTCACGTAACTGTATTAAAGCAACAATAGATGATCGATGTAAATGCTGTGCTCCACCACTTTTCAATATGTAATTATGACGAGTTCGTGAAAGTCGAGTCTGTAGTTAGCACCCTCGGGTGTACAGTTAGGGCTTGCCATATGCCTTATAATAAGGATGAAATATTTCGAAAAATTTTATATCGCCGTATAATTAGGAGTAGCTTTTCGGCAATGCACGTGATGTTTGTCGAGGCGTGCCTGAACGCCCCGGGCTTGTATAACACAATACCCTATCAGAACCGATTGTTACTATTGTCATTTCGCGTCGTGTGCTTAAAAAATATTGTTACCGTTAATTTTCATTGTCAGACTTTCTAAATGTGGTATTCAGGCTAAATGTTGAAAGATGAAATTTTTTAGGTTACTCTTTGTTTTGTCGAGCTGTAGGCAGTGGCGTTGCTAGACCAGAGTCAAATGAGGGAGATGCTGGAAACAAAGGAAGTTTAAATCAGTCAAACCTTTCCACCCCTTCATAGGCCTACCAACGTCACTGACTGTAGACAGATCGTAATTATTTTCATTCTTTCATCAGAGCGCAGAGACAGCACAAATTCGGAACCTCAGCATCTGGATCCCAGCAGAGAACAATTAAAAACCGAGCCTCACGAAGACGGCGAGGAAGTAAATCACTCCGAATCGGACTCTCCTTTACACATGTGTCCGTATTGCAATTACACCAGCGATTCGGAAATGAGAATTCAGGCACACGTTTTGGCACAGCACAGCGCTCACAGTTCAACAGAGGTCACGCTGAACTGTCCGCTCTGTCAAGATTCCTTCAAAGATCGATCGAACCTAGAAAAACATGTAATGCAGATTCACTCGGTGAACAGCGAGGGTCTGCAGAGGCTGCTTATGCTGGTAGATCAGAGTCATTGGCTGAATCAGGTGTCGAGGACGCCGACGCCGAACCACTCCAACAACCAGATGCAGACGCCGCCGAATCAAATGATCTCGCCGAACTCAGTTTCTTCCAAAGACTACAATAAACTAGATAGGAGCGATACCAATAACCTGGAGGGCGAGGGTGATATTATGTCTCCGACCAGTGACGAAAACACTGACGTCGAGTCTGAAAAGTGCGGTACTTGTTATAAAAACTTTAAAAATATAGATGAGCTGTGTTCTCACCAAAACGAAACGGGTCACTTAGAAATAAAGCAAACGCCCAGTGGTCCTGGGTACATGTGCTGGAAGAAGGGGTGCAACCAGTTTTTTCCTACAGCCCACACGTTGCAAATGCATTTTAAAGAAATACATGCCAAAAATTCTATTACGCATATGTCAGTATCTGAAAAACACGTGTACAAATATAGATGCAATCAATGCTCACTAGCTTTTAAGACTTTAGAAAAATTACAGTTACATTCGCAATATCACATCATAAGAGACGCTACCAAATGCGTTTTGTGTGGACGCAGCTTTAGATCTGTGGTAGCTCTACATAAGCATGTAGAGAGCGTCCACTCAGAGCTGACGGACGAAGAACTGGCTGCTTATAAACAGAGCTTAATGAACAACCCCTTATTGCTTGCAGGACTTCAGGGACAAGTGCTTGATAGTTCGACGAATGATCTTTTGAAGAAAGAGTCTTTGCGCAGCGATGATACAGAATCGTTGGATTGTGATGATAGCAAAGAACTGAACACCAGTCACGATGATAGCAATCAAAACGACGGCGAAAATTCGGACGACAGTATCGTTTATAAAGATCAACAGTTCCTAGAAGATTACCTGAATAGTCAAGCAATGGCTGAGGATAGCTACAATGACCCTAACAGAAAATACAAATGCCACCGGTGCAAGGTAGCCTTTACGAGGCAAAGTTATTTGACCGCCCACAACAAAACCCTTCTGCATAGAAAAGGTGAAAAACTAAGCTACCCCATGGAGAAGTACCTGGATCCCAATCGGCCGTATAAATGCGACGTTTGCAAAGAAAGTTTCACTCAAAAGAACATACTGTTAGTGCACTACAACTCGGTGAGCCACTTGCATAAGCTTAAAAGAGCCATGCAGGAACAGCAAAATAACAATAATAACCCTCCTGTATCGCCAGTGATAAATCAGCCGCAAAATTTGACATTGACGCCTAAGAGTACATCATCAGATGAAGACGACAAGAAACGCTACCGCTGCAATATTTGTAAAGTGGCGTATACTCAAGGCAGTACTCTCGACATACACATGAGGAGCGTTTTGCATCAAACTCGTGCCAGTAAACTCCAAGATTTGGCCTTAGCGGGACAAATTGACCTCTCTAAACCCTTAATAGAACAGCCCGAAGCCATGCAGTCTCCGAAACAGACAAGTCCTGCACCGGGAAGTGGGGAGAAGGCATCTCCCACCCCATTGTCACCCGGGCCTGGTGCAGGTAGCCAAGGGATGATGAGCTGTCCTAAATGTGGGGCCCTATTTAGTTCGCAAGATCAGTTAAGCGCACACCAGCAGCTGTGCTGTATGTTTGCAGCCCCCATGGCCATCTTTCAAGCCCAAGAGCCTGGTCAGGCGAAGAGTCCTCCGCCGGGAGAGCAAGATCTTGTGAGCCGCCTGCACCTATCAAAGAAAACCAGTTCCCATATGTACAAACATTTGCTCGAAAGCTTTGGGTTTGATCTTGTGATGCAATATAACGAAACCCACCAGCGGCGCCAAAGGCAACGGGAAGCGGAAGAAAAATTGGCAACGCCGCCGCCCGCCGATGATGAGACGGATGCACCCAGAGCCGAGGAGGACGCAGAAAACAACTTGCCAGAAGTAAGTAAATCCACGTGCCAACATTGCAATAAAGAATTCTCTAGTGTTTGGGTGTTAAAGTCTCACTGTGAAGAAGTACATAAAGATTTAGTGCCACTAGAATTCTTAGAAAAGTATGCTCAACAGTTCAAGAACGAATACGAAAAGAAAACAGTGGTCGTGACAGCTGCAACATCCTCGACGCTAAACACCAACCCGCGGGTCACAACCCCAGGTGCACCGAGTACCTCAACCCCCTCAAACACAGATGCAACTCCCGAAAAGGAGGACGACTCAAAGGAAGCCCTCCACGCTAAGTTAAATTTGCACACGCCTCCTGAGGCCACGTCTACGGCGCCATCCACACCTACCTCGTCTTCTACTCCGGCAAGTAGCACTGATTCCGTGCCCGC
Organism: Agriotes lineatus; assembly: GCA_940337035.1. NCBI lineage: Eukaryota > Metazoa > Arthropoda > Insecta > Coleoptera > Elateridae > Agriotes > Agriotes lineatus. Next base: position 48,405,693 of record OW679199.1, read on the forward strand.
TAACATACAGGCCATGATAGCGCAAAGCATGGCGCAGAACCCCATGGCTCTGGCACAACAAATGTCAGAGATGCAAGCAGCCCTAAACGTAATGCAATTGCAACAGCAGCTAAATTTCAACCCCATGATGCAGATGATGGGTATGGGGTTGCCTCTTGGACTCAATGCGCTAGCCGCTATGAATCTGCAGCCGCCTTTGGTACCGCTTATGATGCCGCCTCCACCCTACGACCCCATGTCGCAGTTTGGCCCTCAAGAACAGCAAGCTATTCTAGCTAAGCAGCAAGCGATTATGCAACAGCAAGCGGTAAGTTTTTTTGCTATTTTTATACCATAACGGGAATTTATTCCTGTAGAGGATCAAAGATGCTGCCTACCAATAGTTTTTTTTCAAATATGACAGAAAATCCATAGTAATTGCAACGGTCCAGTAATTGCTAATCTATTGATTGTTAGTAGAGTAATAAAACTAACAACCAATCCAGTTTTTCTCATTCTAAGAATAATATAAAAAGCTTACTGAAATGATTTACAAAATTGAAGCAAGGAATGCAAAATTTAAATCAGCATTGTTTTCATAGAAACAGCAGTTCTTAAATAATACTGTTCTTTATTGCAAAATTCTAAGTATTATTATTGTTTTTACAAATGTTTACATCAACTACTACAACTATCAGAACTGAGAGTTTGAAATATTGGATTAATTTCACTATGCTACTGTTGTCATTTCTTTGCACTTCTAAAGTTTTTTTTTTAAATTATTAGCCATTTCACTCTTCCTCAAAATTTTCACAGTCTCTAATAAAACGGTTCACTGTTATTCGTGTATTGTATTTAACAACTCAAACCGTAAAAAATAGTTGTACTGTCAACGATGCTACCTAGTACCCCTTCTGAAAAATTGTTAATATTCTGAATGCAAAATTCTTAAATGTTTCACTAGTACAAAATTTACTTTAGAACAACACTGAAAGGTTCAATATAGAGTAATTTTAGTTTATAGAATAATAATACTGTTTCCATCAGCATTCCTACACTACTACTGGAGATCTTCATGGCCATTTCTCCTATTTTCTTTTTTATACCCTTTTTATATAGTACAGTGTGATGATAAAGTTTGGAACATAATTCATAATTGCGTTATTGAATGTTTAAAAAACACGCTCGATCAGGTCAATTTTATTTTTTAAATAGTAAACTTATGACTTAAAAATGTCGCTTATCACGTCTCTTAGTTCTGATCGGTGACGTAATCATAAGTTTTTTCAAATGGTAACTCTTTTTTTCTGTTTTTTCATGGACCTTTGTACTACTTGAATGATGATGGAAAAAAATTGGTACCTTAAATAACAATTTTTTGAAAAATAGCATATTTACTTTAAAAAATGGAAACGTAACTTTAATTAAACATAATTTTGTGTTCAATAAATGTTTTTCCATTAAAGTAATGTTTCCATTTTTTAAAGTAAATATGCAATTTAAAAAAAAAAAATATGTAAGGTACCAATTTTTTTCGATCATCATTTAAGTAGTAAGGAGGTTCATTGAAAAACAGAAAAAATAGGCCAAAATAGGTTTGTCATTTGCAAAAACGTATGATGACGTTACCGTTCAGAGATAGGTGACGCCATAAGTGACATTTTTACGTCAAAAGTTGACTATTTAAAAAATTAAATTGACCTCTGGTCAAACGTTTTTTTTAAACATTCAATAACGCAATTATGAATTATGTTCCAAACTTTATCATCACACTATATAGCAAACTTAGGTCCGCTGTAGTTTATGTTTTTGATAAATAAACAATTACATAGGTAATTTAACGTAACAGCAGTACATCTTTACAGATTATATTCGGCAAGCTTAACCATTTGGTCTTGGAAATAATAGGTTTTGCTTACCTTGCTTCAAATTGTTGCTTAAATTGATTGTTGATGTGGTATTCTATAAATGGTACATGCATAAAGTAGTTACTAGCTTTATAGATCGTCAGAGGAATGTATCTACACAAAAATTAAAAACACCCTTATTATCTAGCGTTAGATCACGATTCAATAGAAAAAAAAGATAAATGTACTATTCTTAAACAATTTCTAATGTATCTTTCTAAGATTGAAGGCAATTTTATACTCAACTGTTTTTGAAAAAGTAATTGAAATTCAATACAACTTACTGACTTGACGTCAAAGTCGTCATATTAACCAAAAACTTATGTTAAGCATCTTTGCTCCTCTATGTGTGAATAGTCGTTACATATAAATTGTTGGTATAACGTATCAATAGTATGCGGTAGGCACAAAAACTCGTTTAGCTTTAATTTGTAACTACCTACAAAAACTAGATATGGCGGACTGATTTATTGATTGCGATAGCAAAATACGATTGTATAAATATATCGTACTATTTAAATTTGTCACTTTTCACTTATCATCCTCAGTAATGTTACAAAAATAGTTCAGAACAATTAGACATAAATTTGTATTAGCAATGCCAAATTTTACATAAATTTTGTTTATTATCGTGACCCTAATTAACGCGTTTACTTTTCATTACAAACACATGGCGATGCATTAATTTGTTCTATTGGCAAACGCGTCAATTTGAATTGATTATTTTAATTGGCATTTGTTCTATGTAACCTTGTATTTTGATTGCTATCTGAATTGATTTATATGGCGGTTTCTAACGATTCATTAATCAAGCTAGTCTCATTTACGGTTTGCTTGCACGATGCATTATATTGGCTGCATGTACGTACATGGCTTTATTTTCAAACAGGCCGCTAACGCCGCAGCCAATCAAAAGCGCGCCCGGACAAGGATAACCGACGAGCAGTTGAAAATCCTGCGCTCGCACTTTGACATCAACAACTCCCCATCCGAAGATCAGATACAAGATATGGCCGCGCAGAGCGGCCTTCCGCCTAAAGTCATAAAGCACTGGTTCAGAAACACGCTCTTCAAAGAACGACAAAGAAATAAAGACAGCCCTTATAATTTTAACAATCCCCCTTCGACTACTTTAAACTTGGAAGAGTACGAAAAAACGGGGGAAGCCAAGGTCATACCGTTGAATAGCTCGGGCAGCAGTACTGATGACAATTCAAAAAACTCCAAAAATTCGCCTCCTCCAGGCGATGTAATTAAAACGGAGTTAAAAGAAGAACCCTGCGAGGAACCCATACCCATACACAAATACAATACCGAAGAGAAACCACCCGAACACATGGATGAAAAACCCAACATGTTCACTTTGCACCCGCAAATGCATCATCCTCCTCCAAGTCCAGCACCCTCACTATGTAATTCAGAAATCCAAAATCTGTCCCAATCAGCTAGTCCTAATATTCCTAACAGCATCACATTGACGTCTATAATTGCTTCGCAACTTGGAGATACCATCACCACAACTAGCACTCCTAACACCTTAAATCTTACTACTTCAAGCAACCATCCTTTGACGAGTCCAATGTTACCACCAACTAAGCTAGGCCAACAAAGCTTTGCTAGTCCTAATAACCTTCAAAGCATTCTACCCATGACACCCGGCGGCAGGTGCTTGAGTCCAAGCAGAAACGATTTTATTGGAACTGGCGGAAACAGTAGCGGAAGCAACAGTTCTGGAGGTACCACTGGAAAAAGAGCTAACCGAACTAGATTTACAGATTATCAAATAAAAGTTCTTCAGGAATTTTTCGAAAACAATGCATATCCTAAAGATGACGATCTGGAATATTTATCTAAACTATTGAATTTGAGTCCGCGAGTAATAGTTGTATGGTTCCAAAATGCACGCCAAAAAGCTCGAAAAGTGTATGAAAACCAACCAGCAGTAGATCCTGCTCCTGGAATAGCAGACGAGGCCGGCGCTAATAGGTTTCAAAGGACCCCAGGTCTCAATTACCAGTGCAAGAAATGCTTGCTGGTATTTCAACGATACTATGAACTAATTCGCCATCAAAAAACTCATTGCTTTAAGGAAGAAGATGCTAAGAGATCGGCCCAGGCGCAAGCAGCCGCAGCCCAAATTGCTGCTGTATTAAGTTCTGAAGATTCAAATTCTAGCACAACTGTAGAACAAACTCAACAGCCACCTCCAATGCCTCACAACAATCCGCAGATTCCCATAACATCGCACAGCCCCGTTCAACCAAATCCTCCCACTACTCCAAACACATCGGTACAAAATTTTCCTACATCCCCAATACCAACTCCTGCTCCAGCGGAATCTAAGGAAGGTTCCTTCCAGTGCGACAAATGCAACCTCGTCTTTCCAAGATTCGACTTGTGGAGAGAACATCAGCTAGTACACATTATGAACCCTAACCTTTTTCCATCTTATCCGCCAGATTCTCCTTTTGGCATTTTGCAACAACACGCCCAGTTACAACAGCTTAACGCTAATTTGACAGATTTGAGTTTGAACAGTAACTCTTCAACGGGAATTCAACACCCTCTTATGAATATGTTAAATAACGTTGCTGGACAAAAGAGGAAATTTGATGATGACACCGAAAGTGACGTTTCGGATCAACCAAAAGACAAGCGCTTGAGGACGACAATCTTACCGGAACAGTTGGATTATTTATATCAAAAATATCAGATAGAAAGCAACCCCTCCAGGAAGATGCTGGAAAATATAGCTAGAGAAGTTGGGTTGAAAAAGCGAGTTGTGCAAGTGTGGTTTCAAAACACACGAGCACGAGAGCGAAAAGGGCAGTTCAGAGCTCATGCTCAGGTTATAAACAAGCGATGTCCATTTTGCCCAGCGTTGTTCAAAGTTAAATCTGCTCTAGAATCCCACTTAACGGCCAAGCACTCAGATCAGTGTGCTCGTGGAGAGATTAACATTGACGCATTACCAGATGAAGAGGTTAGTCTTGAGTCTGCGCCCAGTTTTAATTCCGCCAGTGATAATAAGTGCCAGCAGGGCCAAGGTATTATGCCGCCTCTTTTTCCTCCTATGAATGCAGAAATAGAAAATTCCATTAAAAAGTACTATGAAGAAAGTATGAAAAGGTACATCAGCGAACTGCAAGCACATTCTTCCACAACGAACGGTGATAAGGGTGAAATAAGGCCACCCAAGGAAGAAGGCGAAATTCCATTAGATCTTTCTAAACCTGTCGACCTGTCCAGGCCGATGAAAGTTACCATGGATCATGAAAAGAGTCTGTGCGATCCTGGCCCTCTGACTGATTTAAGTGAGCGTTCCCTTTGCGACGAAAGAAGCGATTCCATGTCAGAAACCACAGAATTTTTGGATGATGAGAGTAATCCAACGTCACCTGCAAGCAGCACTCAGAGTTCGCAACAGCGGCATGGTCTTGGAAATACTAGTTCTGGTACAAAGAGGTTTCGGACCCAAATGTCATCGGTACAAGTGAAAGTCATGAAGTCGCTTTTTCATGACTACAAAACCCCGACTATGGCCGAATGTGAAATGCTTGGGCGAGAGATTGGACTTCCAAAGCGGGTAGTTCAGGTGTGGTTTCAAAACGCCAGAGCGAAGGAGAAGAAGAACAAAATCGCGCTCCAGAAGGTTCTTGGAGGCACTGAGCCTGATAACCCAAAGCTGCCCGAGGAGTGCAAATACTGCTCGTTCAAATACTCTCACAAGTACTCGATCCAAGACCATATCTTCACGAAAGGGCACATCGCCAATGTCAGAATGCATTTGGAGAGCGTTAACAAGGATGGTTCCGGGAGCGATGGGGAGTTTACTATTCCACCAATACCGGGGGCCTCGGGAGTTGTGTCCGCGGATTCCACCACGAACCCGACGCAGGCTCTCAACAACAACACGCACCTCCAGCTTCTTCAGATGGCCAGCATGCAGATGGCGGCCTCCACGAAAGGGGAGAAGGAGAACCAAGACGCCATCTTCCAGCAGCTCTACTCGCTCGGCAACAACAGTTCCTATCCGGCCCAAAACCAATTCTTGCACAGCTCCATGTTCGCCGCTAACGGTGAGTGTTTTACCTTTATTTATTTTTGTAAAGATTAAAAAGTTCAGACGTGCCTAGAGGTTGATAGGGGAGTAGAGAAACGCATGTTTAATGCAGCAGTAATATACACACAGTCGCTACTTCCGTACGCTGTATATTATCTTACGTACTATAGTATGAATTGTTTTCTACGGAAAAATGAGAAATGTCTATTAATATTTCAAGCCCCCCTTGTGTTTCTCATATGAATTCGTAATGCCGCTGTGTGGTCGCTTTCGGACGGGCGTCGTACGCGCCGCCGTCAATAATGTATGGCGCACGTCGCGGCGCCCGGATAGATTTGGACTCCTTCGCGGAATATTTCCGAGATAAAAGTTGTTACTTCTGCGTAGATGAACTCATTCCTCCTGACCTATTACGAGTAATTAATCAAAATGCTAAGCAGACGGCATTCGTACGCGTCACGAATTTAATCGCAGACCACATTTTATTAGTTCAAACGCCATTTGCGTACGCACTTTAATGTGAAACTATTTAATTATTTCCAGTTGATGCATGCGCGCTGTTTGCGCAACAAGCCGGTAACATGCGAGCAAAATTTTCAGTTTTTAATTGCGTTCTAGATTGATATGCTACAAACTCGCATTTAAGCGCGATATTTCAAAAACGGCGTGCTTCAGCGCGGGGGCATTAATTATATTGTTTTGAACCTCATTTTATGTGCAAGTTGTAATATAGGTTTTGCTATTTCTATGTTGGACTGTTTTCAAACTTGTTTACTTCGAATACATTT
>OW679199.1:48412529-48443461 GCA_940337035.1 Agriotes lineatus
AAATAATCCAGCTTTCTTGTTTTTTACTGCTGGAACAGACTCGTAAACTTGTTGAAAAAATTGATTACAAAACTTTATCAGATACTAGAGTTTATAAACAGCAACTATAAAATACGTGCAAGAATATAAAGAAACATCATAAAGCACTTTGTATCTGAAAACGGCGAGCAATAAAGTACCAAAATACTCGTAAATAAAGATTTATTTCGTTGAGTAGGAGACCTAGTTGTTCTTTCACTATCTTTTGCTAACCCGAATTATCGGCTTTAATTGCGTTCCGTGACATTCTAAATCTAATGGGAACGTGTGTGCTACACTTGTTATCTTCGGAAGTGAGTGCTAACTTTTCCATTATTTATGGCCGTTGCAGGTCGTATATCTTTTTTTAAAAGACAATTAGTGTTGAGCAGCGCCGGTAACATTTATATTTGCTGCTTAGTTTACGATTGATTACGAATGTTTCGGAAGATTATATGGGTCAGTGATGCCCAACCTCAAAACTGTGAACTATCGACAGTTAACTGCATCGAGTAGTAGTTATGGAAAAGTTTAATCAAACGTTCGACATAAAAAGTTGAGTCAATTAACATTTTCACACATCTCTTTGGAAATACTAGTGGTAGTCCTTGTTTATTCTATTTAATTTTTTATATTTTTATATAAAAAATCAGGTTTTTCAAATTTTAGTTCAGAGGTACTGCATCAAGGTGTTGTACCTAATACCCTGCAATTGATGAGTATAAAATTTCATTTTAAAAGCAATGGAAAGCAGCAATTAACAATTATTACCAACTCAATTTACACAATTTTATTTTTAGGATGGATCCAGCACAGGTCCAAATGTGTGAAACACTAAACCTACTTCGTTAATATCTTGTGATGTAAACAAGAACTTAATAATAAGACATAGAACAAATGCGAAATTATGTAAAAAGCACATTTTTATAGTAAATATTGTAAAAAGAAACTATAATGTAGGAAACTGATGTGCCACCATAATTAATAATGGTACTGGCAATAGTCGGTTATTGATAATAAGACGAAATATTTACATCCATCAAGTGACACTGTCGCCCCACCTTAAAAATGAACAATGCTTTATTCTAGATTTCCAGGAAATTATTTCCAATTTCTACCAATGTTACTATTCATTATTCTTAGCAAAAGAAAACATTTATAATTGAAATAGTCCATTGTAGGAAAACACCTGAATAATTTTGAAATACCGCACGGTATTCATTCACAGGACTCAGTTTGGATATGGACGAAAATTCTTCAAAATTTCATCATCATCACCGACTCCAGAGTATCAGCCTTTATAGGCCTGTTCCGTCTATATATTTTTTTGCGTTTATAGTTGTGCATCTTGTTGGGTACCCGTGTATCTTCCATTCCTAGATGATATTGGTACCACATATATCTATAAGTCCGTATTAGTTCTTTGAGGTCGAAGATTTATAACTGCCTTAGATCTACGCCTCTTTTTTGCTCTTCTAATTTATATCCAGCTTTGTTCGTTGCTTTTTCATGGGCCAATTGTCACATCCATATCGAAGAGTTGGAACAATCATTGTTGAGTGTTGAGCTGCTCTAATAATTACAAACACGATAAATATGGCTCCGCGTTTCTTTGCTAGTTGAAACAAAACCTCTCTTTCCAAAGCCCATACTGTGTCTTCGTAGGCATATTTTCTGATAAGAGGTTGAATCTACGATTCTAGACTGAATTTTTCTGTAATTAGAACAGTTTGTTTAATCTTTTTATGTAATTGTATACCGTATGCGTATTTTTATGCTTGCAGTATATGTACCTATTTTTTCAAAATGTATGTGCAATAACTATCATAAACTACGTTTATACACTTAATGTTTCTTTAAAATTAAATTAGAATAGACTATTCCATTGCTTTTAACTAAAATGTTGAAATAATATAGCCACTTTTACAACTTTTACAGTTTATGTGTCTAATTCTTCAATTCAGGACTTTTTTATTTTGACATAGATTCTAGGTTATACAACTAGACGAACAGGATCAACGTGCTTGAAATCACGCAAATCATTTTCCATTTGGATACATTGAAACGCTTTATTGTTGCAAACAATTTTTCGTGTCATTACCGATTTCAGAAATAGCATTTACAGTGAAAATTGTATTACTGATTTAATTGAACATAAAATTTAGTTAACTTCTATGTAATCATCAACAAGCATATACGAATCATGCTTTTATTTAATATGAAACAATTCGTTTGCTTTAGTTATTAATAAATTTCTTTTCAGTCCTTAACATAAATTAAATGCAATTTTGTACAAAAAGTAGATTAGAAAGTCTCAATGGTGCAGATCCTTTTTACATCGTTAAAAAGAAAAAAATAATAAAATTGCTTTCGCACTTACGTACAGCAGAGTGACTGGAGATCAATTCTTCAATATTTGAATGAGTCCAGGGGATTAAAATTTAAAAAATTCGTGAAAGAGGTTCATTAATTTCGTTCAGATTTTCAACCGTTCATACCGCGTGGGAAGTGCAACGGACGTAATGGGTCGCTTGCGACTTGCATTGCTCCCCCGCATTCAATAGAACACATTGGACAAATCCTTACACCTTAACTAATGAGCTAACATCCAATTCCACTTAAAAAAAAGATTGGCTACGGCCAGATTTGAACCCATGAACACCTGATTGCTAAAGTAGACTGCTTACCTATTCAACCACCCAGGTAAAGTAAACCAAACGTTTCTATTTGCTAATGCAGTAGGTGACATAGTTGGAAGAGAACATTTTGTAGCTCCTGTACGAATGGCACCTACAACGAGTTGGAATATATGGTGATTATCTCATATGGGAGCTGCAAAATTGATAGTTTTATAAAGTAATGCCTCTCTCGTTTGCACTTTCGTTGCATAAACTGAAAGGCAATAACCGATAGGCCATTATAGGGCTCACCGTTAGTTATTGATTGTCGTCTTGTCTAATATCTCCGCAACGATTGAAAATTCAACCTATCATACTTTTACTGTCTATTTTGATCCCCAATCACCCAGTATTTAATTAGATTTCCAATAATATGTTTCATTTTAATTTTTTTAAGTGTTAAACGGACAGCTGACTAAAAAATGAACATTTCGTTGAGACGTGTTATTTCGCAAAACATAGATCAATAGTAACATTAATCGTTTCCTTTGGAGCTACGTGAAGGACTAAGTCTACGCCAATAATCCACAAACAATTTAAGCCACCAAAGACAATGTTCGAGCTGTTCGCAAAAATCTGACAGAACTTTTTCAGAAGGATGGCATTTGTCAAGTAACCGCAGTGGCCATTTACGAATTATTGTGTTCCATATTTAATCGTAGGGTCTCTACTTTGAATTGAAATAGGTAGTATAATAACTAAAAAGCCATGAAAGTGATGCTTTCCAGGATAATGCGGCTGTTTAAAATACGAGGTCGTAGACCGAGTATTTTTAACAGCTAAGTCCAGTAAAAACACTTTCTTGAGGTGTATTTCTATTTAAAATCAGTAGATAGTAATTACCAAGAATTCATAATGTTTTTTAGAAATCATATTTGCTGGCGCAACTACGTTTATACTTAAATGTCAACTGACTTACAGTTGCCTGAATAAATTAGGAACTATTCCACAGCCATACTAGATGAAAATAATTTTTGACCATACTAGATTTTCAAAAAGTTAAATATGTAAGTAGGTGCTTGACACATTTCAATTATTGTTCCATGTGCGTATGTGTCGTATTATTTCAATTTTTTACAGTATGGTAATTTAATATCTGCTTTGAACAGATTATAATCGGGGGCCCTGACCAGCTGAGGCTAAAGCCAAACTCCTTCACGTTGTGTAGCGCTCTCGATTTATTTATTTTTCTTTTTTGAACTTCGGAGTCGAATTATATTAAAATAAATAATAGGGGTAGAATTTCCATGCGATTAAACGCGAACTAGGTGCAAAAGTTTGGTGCACAACGTATTTGAATTTTCTGCAATAAATTCCGTCCAAATTGATTGCCGGAGTTCTCCCCTGCGGCGTCGTGTAGGTTTTTGAAAAGCCGTATTTAACCAATCCACGGTTCTAGTGTTCTGGGCACGTTTGGGGCGAGAACGCGACCAATAAGTCGTGTAACACTGAATTCTGAACATAGCGAGCATCCTCGCCGGTAATAAACTCGGCCGGCAACTAAAGAATGCCAAATATCCCAAGAATCACTATTCCGCATAGCCAAACAGAGTTATGACTTGTTATATAGCCATTTGATCATACCACAGTCGTTATCACGCGCCCAACGATATCATTTAGCGACTCGAGCTTTATGAGATGTTTTGTGTCATACTTTATCGCCGCTCCCTTCGATCCGCGCACCCGGGCCGCGCTGAGGACGGGCTTAATTAGTTAATAAGGGCAGGGTTGCAGGCTACGTGTTAAATTCGTAATCAAGCGCATGGTTTGTCCTTTGGCGGATGCTCGCCGCCTCCACTTGGGGTTGGCGAGCCGCGCGCATGTGCCCGTAGCGCCGCCCCCGTTGTACACCTTTATTTTCCCAATTAGCCCTCGCCGGGGCTGCTCGGATGGATATATTGCTTCTGTACACAAGCATTTGTGAATGCGAAAGGCCCGCTCCCGAAAAATAAAATTGGGGATAATTGATTTTCCTGCGCCGGGATTAGCCGCCCCTCGGGCCGCTCGCATGTCTCCCGATATTTTGAGAGCCGCCGGCACGTCGTGACGTACACATAAATAATTAATATTCCAGCTTGTGTAATCGCTGCTGTAAAAGAGATAATGCCCACTGTCGTGTACTGGTTCCGGCGTGCATTTCACGACGCTGGCCGCTACGTGCTCTCTGGGTATATACAGGGTGGCCCTTGGAAACGCATCGTCGGCCAGCTGTGGTGCCTTGGGGAACTTCGTGGAATAAAAACCATGTAATATTGTCGTCGTTTGCACCATCAACAATTCCACATGGCAATAATGTCGCCCACCAAAAATAGCGCCGTCCAAAAATATTTCTGTGAAAAACTCGTCGTCCGATTTCAAAAACGCCACCTTCCAAAACAGACGTATTATTATCCATCTATATCCATGAAAGGTTTAGCTGCAGAACTATTTTAGAATAATTTACGTGTCATTATTTTGCTACAAGATTAAAAATACAATCGCTGTTAATTTTTTGCTGTCTCGAAAGTATTACAGTTAATAGAGTTATTTTGAGAAGATACAATATTTACAAGGGAGCATTTTTGAGGCGACATTTTTAATTAGCCACATTTTTTAAAGCAATGTTCTCGATGTGAACGTTTTTAGCGAGCCACAAACATTAATGCTATATTAGTGCTGTTTTTTCTCAGCGAAATTGATTTTACAAGTACAATAATGAACCCATGTTTACAACCATTCATTAAATTGTTCCTGCTTGAACTCCATAATAATACTTGTAGGTTACTCAGCCAAACTAATATTTATAAATGATGTTAAAATGGGTACCGGAAATTTTGGTTATGTTCAACAACTTCAGTAATATGTTACAATTTGCAAAAACCTAACCTAACCTAACTTGGTTGCTTTTTAAGATTTTATATCGAAATTGGTTGCAAACGTTCATTGTGAACATACTGTAAACCATACCTAACCTTACTTTTATAATTAGATTGGAAAGTAATCAAATCCAAATATTGAGAAGTAACAGTAATAAACAATAAATTCACACCAAATATTAATAAACAGAAAAACATAATAAAAAGCAGTTCTTTCAAATGTACTCACTAAGTAAGGTAAGGTATGTTTTACGGTATGTTCACAATGAACGTTTTCAGCCAATTTCGACGTGAAATCTAAAAAAAAACCTTATTATTTATTAAATTGAAGTTCTGTAATTGATTATATATTTTAATATGCAGTTAAACTCACAAAATGCGCAGTGTTTATCCCAATCTCCATTTTAGTAATGCATATTTTGAAACCTAACCTAAAATTTTAATCCAAAATAGAAATTATTTATTTATTATACTAGAAACACACTACCAAGTAGTGTCTCAGGGTTCATTGTCTTTAAATCAATGTTAATTAATAAATGCTTTGTTAAATTGTAAACCCATAATTGCCAGAATTTCTACAATTTATCTAACCTAAAATTTTTAGGTTATGTTGCACTTTCTCACGTTAACTTCAATAATATTTCTTAGATTTCTAATGTCTCCTTCAAGCCCTAATCTAACACCTTGATTGATTCTAGAGTTAAGTAGTTAATTGAAGATTCTCAAAATTCTAGCAGTTTTTAGTAGAAGCTAGCCAAAATAATATCTTACATTAAAGAACTCAATTTGAATTGTAAGTTACAAAATTTCCTAGTTCTATGGGGTCTCTTTCAAGCTCTGCTAACTACTTTTTTGTCTTTGGATTTATGTAGTTACTTTAAAATAATATAACCTAAAAAAAATCTCAAATTAAAGAACTCAATTTGAGTTTTAAACTAGAATATGTTCTAGTGTTCTATTGTCTTCTTCAAGCTCTACTGTAACTACTTCATAGACTTTAGATTTAAGTAATTAATTTTAAATTCACAATTTTTGTATGCCTATTTTATTTTGAAACCTAACCTAAAGTAGTACCTGAAATTAAAGAACTCAATTTGAATTTTAAGCTGCAAGATTTCTTAGTTTTTTAATGTCTCTTTCAAGCTCTAATATTACTACTTTACCGACTTTAAAGTGAGGTAATTGATTTAAAATTTACAAAGTCATAGCAGTTTTTGTTACCGTATTTTGTTCTGAAACGTAAGTGAAAATAAAATCTCAAATTAAAAAATTAAATTTGAATTTTAAGCTACAATTAGCTTACTTTTCCGAGTAATTTTCTTACAACGTATAAAAATTATTTAGCTATTTGAAAAATTTGCCTTGTCGGTGCTAGACAAGATCAAATAATTTCGGCGAAAAGCTTAAGTGCAAATCGTGATTTTTGTTTTTAAATCTGAGAATTTCTGAACGAAAAAGCAATTTTTTGGCTGAGCTACTGTTATTCTTTATATATTCATCCGTTTCTGAAGGTACATTTTTCAATAAAATGCAAACTTAAAAATACAACAATAATATTTGCTCAGAATAAATTTTAAACAACTGAAATGCATACAAGTAAGTTATTTTACACTTTTAATATAAAAAAATGGCAAGATACTTATTCGTTACGGCGTATGCTGCCAGTTGGGTTGCATAATTTCTTACAAACTGCTCGTGATAGTTTAGAATTTTAATGTGCATATTATAATGTTACATAATTTCTTCACAGGAAATAGTTATAGTAACAGTGCATAAACACCCTTGAAAACATTTTAATTAATAACAATTTTTCTTATAGACGAATTAAGAAAACGGGAAAGTGTATGATACCTTTTGCTTTTTCTAGAATATATATTTGCAGGACATGTTCTTACAGATATTACTCACGTTTGTTATGATAATTTAATGGTGCAGTATAATTTTATTTGCTGTTCTCGGACGTTAATGAGAGCTGCGTCAGTTGTGCAGTATCACAGTTCGTCTTAATTTAAGCAGCACGATAAAAATGCTTATTGTCTGTCGGTGTTTGGGGGCAAAAAGCGCGAGCAAGCTACCATTTTAAACCCGCATTTAATATCTGGAAGGCGCGCAATCAGATAGTCCTAAAATAAGAGTGAATGCGAGTGCATTCAAGTTTTTTCGGCAAGATAAGTAAAAAACCGTAGCCTATTCTGTGAAAGACAAAGATTTAAACTCGTCAACTGTAGACGTCTATCTTGATGCAAACTGTCAGCCATCAATAACGCAGGGAAGAAAATATTGGCTTTAATGACGAGGACGCGGGCCCTCGCGACGGCTCGAAGACACAAAACTTTTGCCGAAAATTAACGAGGCCTTTTTTATACGCATCTCGAATATCAAATAGTCGCGCATTTGAATTTTTCATCCGGCCAAAATGAAAAATAAATTGTTTTGACAGCCCGGCCATCTTGATTTCAATAATTAGCAATTCTAAAGTTATGCATTTGTTTATTTGTGACCAGACAAAAGGATTGCGGTGACAGATTTAAATATTCAAATCGACAACCAAGACCAAACCAGTCCGTTAATGCTGTCGCCATCACTCAACATTTACAATGAGAAGTATGCTAATATGCCCCCAGTAAATATTATCTCAATTTCACTTATGTCTGCGATAGTATGATACATAATCCTTTCCTGTAGATACTCTGCCATCGGCTTATCCGCCTGTGTCGATTCCTTATCGGTCGATGTGGAGCTTTAATGCATAATTGCGGTGGATGAGAAATTGGCAACCGACACAAGACAATTTTACAACTGAAACAATGGCTTAATATCTTTTTTCCCTCGTTTACATGTGGATAAATACATAAAAATTCAATTACCTCTGCAATTATTTAATTAAAATGCTCGCAGCCTATCACAAGCAAGTTCGTCGACAATTATAAATTGTCTTTATCTTTGCCATTGAATTAAAAAGGCACAACAAGTTGTTCACAGAAATTTGTTATAGATCTGTGTATAAATATGTTGTAATACGATATTTTACAACATATTAGTTAATTTTTTCTCGATTTATGTGGTGGGGCATTGTCGTGTTAAATCGCCTTTACTGTATATAAGTTTTTCACAGTCATGAACATTTGCATTTCTAGAATTACTCTTCCTTCCAATATTTTTTTTATTCTGAATGTGTTACACGACTATTTGTTACCATCTTTCTCCTAGAAAAAAATAAAATCGCTATTTTGCACTTTTTATAGCCTTCATGGCTAACGGTTAGGGTTAGAAGCAGAGGTTTCCAAGTCATCTTCGATTAAACTTATCTGCTTTGTCTAAATTTAACGAGGAGCCCAATCTTGACATAAGTGCCATGTAAATACAACTTCAATTAGCTTCTGGGAAGTCCCCGAGTGTTGCTCCTGGAGCAGAGCGTCCTCTAGCAAAAACTTTCCGCTCGGTCGAGTGTGTCTGTTGTTAGATCACGTATGTATAGAAGGGGTGCAAAACAAAGTTGTGTTAATCAATCAATAACTCCAATAATATCAATGCTTTATTCGCCTCGCCCACGGCTGCTTATGTAGGAGCGGGTTCTGTTAAACTAACCGAATGATTTAATCATCATCAGAGTGGAAAGTCTGTCTTAACAATTTAGCTACCGAATTAAAATCGCGAGCTCGCGAGCCGCCGAGCTAGAGAAGGACCGAGTTTTAATTACGCCCAAAAAAGACGTCCGCGTCCGCTCTTTGCGGACGCGACCTCAGTTTTCCAATTGAAAGAAAATCGCCGTTTTCGCCGCGCCCGCAGTATTTTTAATTGTCACCCGACACCGTTCTGGGCGGCGTCGGCGCCCGACGCCGCGGCAAATATTAAAATTTTAACCTCCGGAAGAATTTTAGTCCGGCTCTTTTCAATTTAGAACATCTCATATGTCAATGTTGGCCGGGCGAGCATTGCGATGGAGCGGAACGCGCGGAGCGTCGCCGTATCAGGCGCAACACTTGCGCTGCGGAGACGCCCAACGTCGCGACGCGGGCACGGATAAGGAGACGCTGAAATTCATTACATGCTTGGCTTCATAGGGAGATTGTATTTTTTCGTTTTCAAGTATTTCCATGTGCGCCCCGGGCTGAATGCTCGAGATTGCGAGCGAACCGCCCCAGCAGATACCCGGCTTTCTGCGCCCCAAAAGTGTTTTAATAATTCTGGAATAATATGAATTTTTAACTCGCCGCTTATGAAATGCTCCCGCCTGATAGGAAATGTGCTGCCAGTTGAAATGAAGAATTCTCCCTTAGAAAAGGGCGCATTGAGCCTAAAGACTTGCTTAATTGCGTTTAAGGGGGACCTTTATGTAGTAATTTTACATAGAAAATGCTCTTGTTTGAAATATATTATGTTAGCAGTTGATGCGAGACATTTTTACTAATCAAAGAGGACGTATGAAGATTTTGATTTTTGATTAATTACATTTATATGAGGCGCTAGTAATGTTCTCAGTTCATTTACACGTTGTAATAGATGGAATTTGCTGAATAGTGTTGTGTAATGCTAGAAGACAATCCAGTACCCGTGCCGATCAAAAATGCTGACTTGCTATTGCGGTATATCCTTGAATTAATTAAATAAAATCGTTTAGCAAAAGCAAATTAAAGTACGTTGCTTAGTCGAAAAACTAAGGAAAACCAATTGAAAAAAAAATAAATATACTGATGATACTCGTATATATTTCTTATCCATTGTGAGACAATGTCAATGATTTCTAACAAAACTCAATTTGTAGAGTAAAGTATTGTACATCCACAAGGTGGTGCTCTCTTCACCATTTATGTACATTTTGCACAATAATTGAACATGTAATTGTCAAAATTCGTGACACAACACGTACAACGCCAAATTGTATGTTAAATGATAAGGATATTTGGGAAACGTTTTTAAAATATGTACAATCCTAACCCTACCTTTCATCAGGTAACTGAAAGAAAAACCAATGTGAAGATAATAAAAGTACAAAGGAATTATTACACGACAGAACGAAGTTTTTATATATGTCCTAGCCACGAAGTTCTAGTAATCTATGTGTGTTTTGGTTAAAATTCATCTTGACAGTAGCTACTTAAAAAGTTCAATTTTTTAAATTCTGTTGCACACCATATTATTACGTTGGCGATCAGCATATTATTTAATAGCTATTTATATAACGAGTACACAATGTAGGACATAGTTGGATGAGTCGATTTTACGGCCGAGGTAGCTGTGCGAGCGAGGTCAATAAAATCAGATTATGTACTAGTTGCATACAAAGCTTTATGTGCGACTGCTAAAACTGAAAAAAAGAGTTTATATATTTGACGTCTACCTATTCTGTGACAAGAAAAAAATACATTAGGACACAGGCTTTTTATTATGAACATTTACGACCACAAAAATGTGTTATAAACATTTATTATCATATATAACGCAACTAGTGGGTTCTTGATCATCAAATAATCATTTCTGTTTACGCGAGATATATTATTTGGCAATCACGCGAGTCCGATGGACGAGGGTGATTGCCTAAAACAATATATCGAGTGGAAACTGAAATGATCTGATAATCAAGAAGACACGAGTTGCATTCGGCTAGATTATATCACGAGTCAATAAACAACGTTTGAACAGTTTATTTATAAATATTAAAAGTACATTTAATGTGGTTGTTATGACAATTGTACTGTCAGCAGATAACGCGATGTTAATGAAGGCCTTTGACTATCACTTATTAGTCAGGAAGGTATGTGATCATCACAGTTGCTATGTACGTTATCAAAAGTTAGTACATGAGTAACTATGCATTTTGCCATTTTTCATTGGTTGATGTTAGAGAGAGTATTATCATAATAATCTCTGATTCGTCAATTCAATTCTCCGTTTCTTGTTAATGTTAAAATTTCTTCAAATATGATATGTCATGTGGACATTTATTGTAACATTTACTTGACGGTGACAGTTCAGTCCAACTTATTTTCTTTTTATTGTACTAGTACAATAAAGTGCCACTTTATGGACTCTCAAAGTGTCCCTTTTTCACTTGTGAGCTTTATATAGCACTCGCATGACTTAAATGACAGTTACAAAATATCTGCTGTCATGTCATGTACCTACAAATTTTAAAGTAAATTAACAGTTTTGAATTATATAATTTTAACACAAATGGACCAGAATATTTAAAGTTAGCACTCATAATTAACATATAGATGAAAACATAACCTCAAAAATACCAAATATTTCAATGTTAACATATTATATAAGGCTTTCTACAGTCTTCCTTCGCTTAACCATTTTCTCTATTCATCTGCATCTTCTAATGCTCCTTTCTCAAGTCTTCTCTTTTCTATTACCTTGTCGACTTCGTTTCACTTACGGTCGGCCTTTGTTTCTTTTTTCCTGTGGGGCTCCAATCTGTAACTCTTTTTATTCATGTCGAGTCCTCTGCTCTTCTTACATGCCCGCACTAAATCAGTCTCTGTTACATATTGTAACATATTCCTTTCTGTCTCCATTTTTCTAATTTTTCTCCATCTCTTACTCTATCTAACATTGTAATGCCACGCCATCGTCTCCAATTAATTTAAACGTACTTTTTACTTCCTTTTACTACTATAAAGGAAGTATTGGATTCACCCCAAAAATTCGAAATTGAGTTTTCAACAGATCTTCACGTTTTAGAGTCCCCTGATCCCAAAAAACATATTTTTTTTCATTGGTCTGTCTGTCTGTCTGTCTGTGTGTCTGTGAACAGAATATCTCAAAAACGAAAAGAGGTATGGCATTGAAACTTCATATATAAGTTTTGTGTACTATGTAGATGAGACAGCAAGCTTTTGAAGAAAATCGCATAACCGGAAGTCGGTGTTTACTCTTGTGATTTTTCAGTTTTTTTCGATTTTTTCAAAAACGGCTCTAACGATTTTTTTTAAATTTTACATTTTTCTTACATTTTTAATGTGTATTGATGTGAGATAGGTGATTTTCCAGTTGAATACTTCTAAAGTGGGTTTCTTTTGTTTTTTTTTCTATTTTTTTTAACTCCTATTTTAAATAAAACACCCGGTATATTATTACATTTTTGAATTCACCTTAAAATTCTAAAGATAATTTGTCTCTTCAACTAACACTCGATTTTGTACCGTTTTTGTAGAATTTGTAATTTTTGAAAATTTTTAACAAATGGTTAAAAATTAAAAATGAAATTTTTTACTAATTATAAGATCACTGTAAAAGGAAGTTGTGTGAGTGTATCACACCAGATTTTTAAATTTCAAGCATCAGATAACAATTTAACCATTTTTTTAATTGGAATTTCTAAAGAATCTGTGTGTAGTGAAACGTCAATATTTAATATATATTAAAACGGTTTTAATATTAGCTACATAATTTATTCCTCAACCAAAGGTATAACTTGTGATTCAAAACAACATCCGCCAGAGAAGGACAAAGGTATTAGGCATGTCTCAGATTGATACAGAAAAGTAGCAGCTGACAGAAATGTTTAGCAAGTTTCAACGTTTGTACAAGAATTTGAATCAATCAAGATTTTTACGGATTTACAAAAACGGTCTGTGTTTGAAATTTATTTTTAAAAATGTTCGAAGAATGGACGTGTCAATAGTTACAGAAGATTATGCTAGTAGTTCTAATGTTCCAATTTTAGCCTGTTTTAGTCAAACACATACGTCATGTTGTTCCTGGCCTGTTCTAGTCAAGGTTTTAATCACATGTTATAATTTCCAGTCGCATAAAAAACATATTACCAAATTTTATATTAGATGGTAACAATATGTAGGAAATGTGAACAAGCCTAATTTTATTTTCTTCACTCTGTAAATAAAACATCTATTATAAATGTGGTTGGATTTAAGATTTAAGTTCACTTATTTTGATTTGGTACCACACACACGTTATTTGCTGCTCAAGCTTTAATATGCAACGTCATCAACAGTTCTTTCAATAGCTTTTTCTATTCGTTTCCTACCACTTACTGTCTCTCAATACCGTTAGATATTTAGATAGCAGTGCCAAATAAAATTTAACATATTCATAAGCTGCATTAAGAAAAGCTGTAACTGTAGCTAACAGTAAAGTGTAACCAAATAACGACGAATTTGTGCTGGTGTCGCGTTTCCAAATCCGTTTTTTGCCGCGGAGATTTACAGAAAACAGTAGTCCCATGCTCACTCCCAGTGTTAGTGTTTATGATTTATCCCGAACGCGAGCACATTCCTCCAATCTTGTCTACCTGAGCACCCACACAATGCAGAAGAGTAACAAAGGACATGAAATCCGTCTTTTGTCCAGTTACCTGGCACGGAACGCAGTATTGTCCTCCATCCCGGCGAGGATCTATTAAAAATCACACTCGCCTCCTCCAAAACTGTGTTCTGGTGTCCTTATTCCGATCGGGCCAGTTATGGATTTGGTTTTATTATTCCACCATCGACCACACAGCCGTTTTGTCTCCGACGGCCCTCGGGAAGCCCTTAATATTCATGGTCCTCTCCTCCAACGGGGTTGATTGTCACCCAGCATTCTCTCTAAATATTTTAGGTGTGCGTGGTGTATCTTATGTTAATGAAGCCGCTGGTTTCGTTTGACCATTTTGACAGGCGATTTATCAATATTTTATCTTGGGTATCTTGAATTCTTAATCGGCTGCTTTTAATTGACTTTTTTGTCGCCTTCTGGGGCATTAGGCCATTTATAGAGGGTGGGGTGCAGACAGGATCTGACTGCCATACAGTTCCTGTAAAAACTGCATAGGTCATCCCTGTTTGCTTGTAAAATTGTTAATTAATATAACGAAATAGTTCGGACATATTATTTATTTTGTAAATATTGCATTATTTGGATCAGTCAGTGCTAGAACTCGCACATATGATCAATTTATATGTTCTTCTGTATTGGATATATTAGGTAAGGCTGGATTAGGTTAGGTTAAGTTAGGAGAGGTTATCTTAGGTTAAGTTGAATAAAATATGAAGCTGTTTTTGTTAAAAAATCCAAGTTTGGAAGATATGACCAAGGAATTTTTCCTAAAAATGTTAATAATTCCACGTTGCTCCGCCGTGCTAGAACCATACTTATTGGCCACATCTTAACCATTTAGTTCGAACATAACAAACTCCAGAAATTGCAGTTCTTGTACTTCGTGTTTCATCTTCAATTGATGCGTGCCGTTACAGGGAAGACCCTTAAACAGTGACTATCAAAATCGCCACCTTTTACCAATGTATCATTCGTGTAACAATTTTTGCCACTCTATTTTTTGTTTTAATAACAACAATGATGTTATAGGTGGCTCAGAGGTATGATCCTCTGAGAATACCAGTAACTTCATACTCCAAGAGCGATTCTCCAATACGGCTTTGGCAACCGTGGGGTGTTAATGCTTAAACCTCCGCATAGAGGAGAGGGCAATGTCACAGCAGTGGTGATGTTAACAGCAAGACTGGCAATAGCAATAGTAATAGATAACAACGATACATGCATACTATTGTATTACTTAGTACACAACGTTGTCATACGTTTACATTTTTTCAAAAAATTGCAGGTGATTGTATTAGAAGCATTGTAGTTATTGAACATTCTAGAAACATTTTAATGCTTCAGTTAGTAATTTATTTAGTTATTGTTTTGAGTATTAATATTATTGGGTTGTGGACATAAAATATAAAACTTTCATTTTGTATAACAATGGAGTAGGCCTTCTTTGCTATAGCAGTGACACTTTGCTCCTCATTAATTTTTTATGCAAGGTGAGGTGAAGATGATTGAAATAGTGGGGAAAAATGTACATTTATTAATTTTGATGGTTTTATCTTAACATTGCTGGAGTTTAAATATTTATTAATTGGATAGATTGATATTGTAGCTCGTAAACGAATATAATAGTTATTTATATATCAAGGGCGTAGAACATGCGTTTTTCGTCTCCGGCCTGAAGTTTGAAATGCGAAGGATCGAAGGTTATAACATGACAAGGGCCAAAGACGCTGGTTACGCCTGAGGCGCATAAAAAACGTTATGTGGGATCGATTTCTATTTAAAAAGCAGGTCCACATCATTATATAAATCGTTGTCAGTAAAAACAGGGCAATTCTGACAGTTCTTTTAACTGAATATTAAGTCTTGTGAAAAGGAATTGCATTGCCCGAGGATGAACAATCCTTGCTCTATGCCTGTAAATGCACCGTAAAACGCATATTATTGATAGGTCGTACATGAAAGTTACTTATAGACCCCAATATTGGTTAAAATTAAAAAGAAGAAAAGGAGTAAAAAGGGCCATCGACTTGTTTATTTTTAATTTTTGGATTTTAACAATATAGTTACTTAAGAAGTGAAAATGTTTCATTGTGACATCCTGTATACTTGTAGTCAGTAAAGAGACATTTCAAAGTTTCTACGAAAATCGGCTTCGAAAAATAAGTAAAATAGTAACGAGAACCCTTAAATTCCTCATTTTTTTAATGTTAAGAATAACAGCGTTGTCGATGTTTGATTATGCTTCAAGGGGACATCCTGTAGAATTCTAGTTATGTAGGAGACATAACCGTTATTTTTTTAAGCTGCCAATTGATTTTTGTCGGAATTATGAAAACATGTAAAATACCAATGAGAAACTTCGAATCCCTAACTTTTATGTTAAAAATATCAGCGTTGTCGGTGTTTGATTATTCTTTATAGGGACATCCGGTAGAATTCTAGTTAGGTAACAGACATAACAATTATATTTGGAAGCTGGTAAGTGATTTTCGTGGGAATTATGAAAACATACTTAAATAGCAATGAGAACCCTGTTATGAATATCAGCGTTGTCGGTGGTTGATTATGATTTAAAGGGACATCCGGTAGAATTCTAGTTAGGTAACAGACATAACAATCATTTTTGGGAGTTAGTAATGGCTTTTCGTCGTTATTATCAAAACATATGTAAATGAGAATTCTTGAATCTCTCATTTTTGATGTTAAGAATATCAGCGTTGTCGGTGTTTGATTATGCTTTAACGGGACATCCTGTAGAATTCTAGTTAGGTCACAGGCATAACAATTATTTCGGGAAACTTGTAATTGATTTTCGTGTGAATTATGAAAACATTGTAAAATAGCAATCAGAACCCTTGAATACCTCGTTTTTGACGTTAGGAATATCAGCGTTGTCGATATTTGATTATGCTTTAAGGGAACATTCTGTAGAATTCTAGTTAGACAACAGACATAACAGTTACTTTTGGAAGCTACTAATTTATTTTCGTCGGCATTATGAAAACGTATGTAAAATAGCAATGAGAATCCTTGAATTCTGCATTTTTAATGTTAAATATATAAGCGTTCTTGAAAGGGGCATCTTGTAGAATTTTAGTTAGGTAACAGACATAATAGTTATTTTTGAAAGCTGCTCATTGATTTTCGTCGGAATTCTGAAAACATGTGTAAAATAGTAATGGGAACCCCTGAATTCCTCATTTTTGATGTTAAGAATATCAGCGTTGTCGATGTTTGATTGTGGTTTAAGGAGAGATACTGTAGAATTCTTATTAGCAGACATAACCGTTATTTTTGGACGCTGGAAATTGATTTTCATGGGAATTGTGAAAATAACAATGAATTCCTAATTTTTTAATTATATGAATATTAGCGTTGTCGATGTTTGTTTTTGTATTCTGTAGAATTTTAATCAGCAAAGAGACATACAAGTTATTTTTAGAACCTGATTTTTCAACAAAATATGAAAAACATAAAACAGCGTTGTCGATATTTGATTATGATTTAAGGGAACATTCTGTAGAATTCTAGTTAGATAACAGACATAACAGTTACTTTTGGAAGCTACTAATTTATTTTCGTCGGCATTATGAAAACGTATGTAAAATAGCAATGAGAATTCTTGAATTCTGCATTTTTAATGTTAAATATATAAGCGTTCTTGAAAGGGGCATCTTGTAGAATTTTAGTTAGGTAACAGACATAATAGTTATTTTTGAAAGCTGCTCATTGATTTTCGTCGGAATTCTGAAAACATGTGTAAAATAGTAATGGGAACCCCTGAATTCCTCATTTTTGATGTTAAGAATATCAGCGTTGTCGATGTTTGATTGTGGTTTAAGGAGAGATACTGTAGAATTCTTGTTAGCAGACATAACCGTTATTTTTGGACGCTGGAAATTGATTTTCATAGGAATTATGAAAATAACAATAAATTCCTAATTTTTTAATTATATGAATATTAGCGTTGTCGATGTTTGTTTTTGTATTCTGTAAAATTTTAATCAGCAAAGAGACATACAAGTTATTTTTAGAACCTGATTTTTCTACAACATATGAAAAACATAAAACAGCAATAAGAAAGAACTCTCAAGTTCGTAGATCTTTACTTTTCGATGTTCAGCATATCAGTGTTGTCGAAGTTTGATTATGCTTTAAGGGAACATCCTGTAGAATTATAGTCAACAGAGAGACGTTAACAGTTATTTCTGCACGCTGAAAATTGATTATCGTAGAAATTATGGAAATATAAGTAGAATCGCAATCAGAACCCTTGAATTCCGCATTTTTTATTTTGAGAATATCAGCGTTGTCGATGTTTAAGGGGACGTTCAGAATTCTAGGCAACAGATGCAACACATTTTTGGAATATGACTCTAATTTCCCTATAAATTATGAAAATATAAGTAAAATAGCAATGAGAACCCCTGAATTGCTTATTTTTCAATTATAAGCATACCAGCGTTTCGATATTGGATTATTTGAAAGGACACTCTGTAGAATTTTGGTTAGTAAACGGACATAACAGTTGTCTTTGGAAGCTGATTTCCGTAGAAATGATGAAAATATAAGTAAAATATCATTAGTTTTAATTTTTTATGTAGAACTCGCTTGGAGGAGTTTGGCCTGAGACTTGGAAAGTTGTCGCAAAGCCCAGTCATGACTAAATAATTATTTTTGCTGTCTGTATATCTCTATTGAGAATTTTGGTGAGGATGTAACAGTTTGGAGCCGTTATTTTTCTACCCCTATCGGTTGCAGCTTTAAATATTTTAATGGGGCAGAAATTTTAAAGCTAATTTCGCGTCAGCCCCCATGCCTGATCCAGTAATTCACACGGGTGGATTTCGATTTCAAAAAAGCACAATTACGCCGCTATTAATAATCGGGCAAAGGGTGTTTTTAAATACAAAATGAAATATTGCAAGGGTCGTCGCCGAGTTTTAAGTTTCGCCGGCCTTTATCTAATAAAAGCCACCCCATTTACAACGGGCTCCATAAATGCAGAACCGGCACCATTTGCGCCATAAAATATAATTTAAAATTCTGATCCTAATACAATGGTTTATGGCATTGTTTAATGCAAGCTCCAAGGCCGGAGAGGTCCGTCCTAATCCTGGATTTAGGATTCTGACAATGAGAAGAAATTCGGCGGTGTCTTTGACCATTTTGTTTCGAGCGGCCGGTTCTAGCAAGACCTACCTAAAATTTCTCGGAAGCTCGCAATGATCCTCTTGTTAACTTCGCCAGGATTCGACTCCAGAGTCGAATTTTATTACGCCGAGCTCCTGGGCGCGCAGGGCGAAGCTCGTGCAAAACAGCGCGTTTATCAATTTATTTAATTCCATAACACATCTGCCTTCGCCAATCAATAGAATTTCGATACTTCGGTAGCTGCGTACTAAGGCTCTTAATAATAGGGACGAAATTCCGCCAAAACACGCCGTATTTAGCGGCGCAGGGAGGAACTCATTGTTGCGAGGCCTTTGTTAAGGTGTTTGCCATCTCCCAGTAGTCCAATCCGTAATTTTGTGTACATAAAAAATGTTTTTCATGCAAAATCCCCTAACTACGCATTGTGCCTTAAATGATTAATGGCCCGTGGCGCTGCTGTGCCCAAATTAACATCAAAAATCGACTCTGCTGGAATATTGTGCCTCCAGTAACGATGAGTGAGCACTGAAGTTAGTTTCACCATTGTGATTATCACCGGCTACTTCTCCTATTTGGTGTAGAATTTGTCTAACGTTCAGTTACCCTTAAAAATGTTTAATAAATATTGGAATTGCAGCTATTTGTAGAACTGTAGGCATAGTAGTTAAAACACCCTGTATTCGAAATCTTGTTAATAAAAGAATAGTTGTGGAAAGGTCGATTATACTTTATTATTAAAGTAAATTTCATATATACTAGAGATAATCGGTACCCCTGAACTGCTTAGTCTCAGGCCAAACTTCTCAATTGTGTGTAGCGCCCCATTGAAGAAATTGGCGATGTTGTTATTGAAGCAAATATCCAGGAATGAAATCTATAATATATTAACGGCTTCAGTATTATGTGCAGAATGTTTGTAATGTCAATTGTTTCATTGCTTTTTCGAGAATTTTGTGTAAAACAAATTAAATAAGAATTATAGATAACCACCAATTCTTTCCCGAATTTCAATGCTGAATGTTACATCAGTTTGATTTATTTTTTAACTTCGTATATATTTCACGCATCGACTTTGAAAGCATCATTTTCAGCTGACTATTGTATATAGTTTTCAACTGTAGTTGTTGGGAATTCTTTCATACATATTTATTTATTTATTTCTAATTCTAAGTCTAATTCAGTTTATTTAATTTCCTATATGTATATAAATTGGGATTGGTTTCAATAAATTATTTATTTATTTATATTTATTGCGTCCTATCCTTTATAAGAAGCAATAATACCTTATAGTTCTCTCTACGAATTTTTTTGTAATAAAGTGCGTAGCAACATGTTTCGAAACCAAACTGGTTTCATCATTAGGCCATGATGACCATGGATAAAATTAATAGGGGCACATGGTAAAAGTAAGGTTAATATTTAAAAAAGTTGAAAAACGTGATTGAAAAAGCTTAAAAACACAAACCGCATGGAGAACTTACTAATTAACCAGCAAATTACACTATAAAAATAAATGTACTGGTTAACACATAATAATAAAAATTTGAAAAGTTACAAAGTGAATGGCATTGAAGATGGCTCCACTCCACTCCACTGGCGTATGTATTTTAACCTTACTTTTATCATGTGATCGGATTAATTTTATCCATGATCGTTATGGCCTGATGATGAAACCAGTTTTGTTTCGAAACATGTTGCTACGCACTTTATTACAATAAAGTTCGTATATTCGACTATAAGGTTTTATTGCTTCATATCAAGGCATCTCCGCTATAAGTATTACTGATCTTCCTATTCTTATGTTTGAAGACAATTTATATTATTACTAAGTTTATGACCACTGCGCCACACTGATCAATATCAAAATAGATGTAATAAAAATTCGTAGAATACAAAAAGAAAACATTTTCAATTCTTCCTCACTTTCGTTGGGCATGGCTAGCCACCTAGCCCGCATAAGGGCAAAAAGGGCTCATAGAACCACTTTGTGGTTAAAACACTGGCCTATAATAAGCGGAAGAAGAAGAAAAATTGTTTTAAACTGAAACAATATTTACAAAATTTATCATGGGCTAAAATATATGGAATAGATGATGTTCATGAAATCACAAATTGTTTTGTAGATGCGATAACTAACTTAACAAAAATGGTCAGACAAAGAAGATGTCAAATCAAAACAAAAGACTGGATAAGCAAATTAATATGAGAGATGAGTTATATTTAAAAAAATCAAATAGCTGTAAGTTATAAGCCGGTCTAATTACAGACCTAAATTATTAATTTCAAACTTAATCAAAGTTTTAGAAGAGGTAATACAAATCAGAATATTCAAGTTTGCCATTTAGCAAAATATTCTGTCTAAAAACCAGTTTGGATTTAGGGAAAGGTTGTAGACCGAAGAGGCTATTTGTGCGTTAAAATCGGAGATAAATAAAGCGATTGATGAAAATTACTCAACACTATGTATGTTTCTGGATCTTGCCTTCGCTACTGTAAGTCATCATATAATCTATAAGATTTAGGGGAGCCCGGTAATATCTTATGAAGAGTTACTTAAATAACAGGGAAAATCCGTTAGAATAGATTGCGCTTTAAGTGACGAAAAATTTATGCAGTACGGGGTTCCCCAAGGAATCGTTCTTGGGCCAATACTTTTTATCTTATGCGTAAATGACATTCGGCAAGTTAAGGGCTTCGGCAAAATCTCGAGTTTTGCAGACGCTACTGTCATATTTCTCTAAAGGTATTTCTTGGTTAAGTCTAAAGGCATCTATAGAATCTGATTTATTAACAATAAATTACCAGAAAATTAATTTAGAACCACAATAAACTAGACTAGACATTTAGCTGTAATAATAGATTCTCGTTTGAGATGGGGTAAACAAAGAAATTCTATAACACACGATTGTGTCCTCGGACCACTTCTGTACAGAATTAAACATTTGAATAAAATCTAAAATTTATCAGAAATAAAAATAATATACTCGTATTATGCTTTGATACATTCTCCCATTGCCTATGGCATTATAGCATTGGGCAGTGCCAATTAAAATCACGTAAAACAATTATGTACGATGCAGAAAAGAATGTTAAAGACAATACGTATCCATCTGATCCCTTATATTAAGAAGCCAAGTTTTTAAACACAAAGCAAATATATTTCCTTAACATCGTACTTACACAATGTTACCCAGAAATCATTCAACACAATCTACAAATTACGTTGTTGCGAGGTATTTTATTTTA
Organism: Agriotes lineatus; assembly: GCA_940337035.1. Classification (NCBI taxonomy): domain Eukaryota; kingdom Metazoa; phylum Arthropoda; class Insecta; order Coleoptera; family Elateridae; genus Agriotes; species Agriotes lineatus. Next base: position 48,434,767 of record OW679199.1, read on the forward strand.
CTCCCTCAAGAATTGAGAGGCAATCAAACGCTACACGGTTTCAAACTGAATGTTAAAAAATATATCTTTGAAAAAACTAGAAATGAATTATTTTTTATTTTTCCAAATTTCTTTTTTTTGATTTCCATAGATTTTATCTCTGATATATTTGTTTTAGCATGAAGCATTATATTGTATTCACTTTTCATTTACTATTACAATTTATTGTTTTAATACATATACATTACTCACTTACTCCTTTATTCTCTTGTTCTTACAGACTTGACGTGGCCGTTGCGTTTGTCCAGTAGATGACCCCTTACATTTTTTGCGAAGGATTGTATAATATAGTATCTATTTGACCTTTTTATGTTCTTTAAGTTATTTATATATCTGATACCTGTGGGTATAGCAATAGTAACAATAATGCTTTAGAAATATATTGTTATATTTCAAAAAGATTTTAAATTAAATTAAGTTGTATATTTTTCATAATTTATTATATTATTTTTAAATAATTGTTTTTTTTGTTTCACGCCGATTATACTAACTCTGCAATATTGAATTCTTTATTTTCGTCCGTTGATAAGCGAAATTCGAAACGTTTACTCTAATTAACGCCTTTTTCCTGGGAGCTGTTCGAAGATGTCCACTCGTTAGGCCTAATGGGCCTCGGAAAAGCGCATGTGTTAGTGGTGATTTATAAAGGCGCAGGTCAAAACAAGCAAAAATACAAGGACAGCAGGGGCAACATTTTAAAACTAATTGTGGCAACACTTGTCTGCAATTCCGCAATTGTGCTGCCGAACACGGCGGCTATTTAAGTCCGGTGAAATAACAGAATTCCAATTTAGCCGGAACGAGTGTTAGGGCAGCGTCAGACACCACCGGAGTCCGCGCTCATTTGAATATAAAGAAATGCAGCTCATTCTATTTTACATCTTAAATCTCCGCCACAAAAAAGCAGAGCCAGAATTGAAAGGGATTTAATGTGAAAACTTTAAATTTATTACCGCAGAACAATGATACCAGTTTTTATAGACTTAAATTATTGGGTAAGTTTGGTCATTTAAAATGGCGTTGTTAACTAAGTTATACATTCTGATAATGCTCGGTACTCGGCATTTATTGCCTCAAATCGCCTACCATCCTCCGGCAGCCGCCTCTGCGCTCGCTTTATGCGACTAAGGAACAAACATTTCGAAATGGCAGTCTATAATTAAAGAGAAAAATGTTTATGCAGCTTTAAGCCGCAATTACCTCGGCTTGCGAACGAACGCCTTTGCTCATGTAATTTTAAAATAACAAAGAAACTTGGGGAAATTTGAATTAAGAAAGCATGCTGCAATAAAGCTAGAACAAACTAGAAATCATTATTCATAAACACATGTTAGTATTTAAACAGCAATAAGTCAATACAGTTGAAACAAATTGGCACAAATCACCTTACACATGTAATTTGCTTTCATTATTAAACCAACTTTATGCTTTGTAGTACTTTCATTATGGTTTGTCATAGCAACAAATCAAAAAGATTTTTTTGATAAATCAATAGCAAATTGGAAATCATTTCTAAATACATTTTAGTATTATAGCTGTAATAATTCAATTCGCTTGGAACAAATTACCACAAATCAGCTTATACTGCAATATTGGGCAAAGCCCTGAAATTTAAAACAATTGTGTTTTAAATAAAAATGGGTAATATCTTGGGTTTCGCCATAGCACAAAATCAAAGCTATCGAAGCACTCTAAACTGACACAAACTAGGAATAATTTCTAAATGCACTTTAGTTTTTTTATTATACACAATACCAAAGCATCGCCGATTAGCGCACAATTTAAAGAAACTGTTTGTTGTTTCCCCTTGATAAGTTAGTGGCAGCCTGTGATCATGTGTGTTGTTAACATCATCAAAGACTAATCTAACTCTTCTAATATATGTACTAGATCAATCGGTAATTTGATGTCCGGTGTAATGAACGAAAATTAGAAGAATTGTAGAATGAATTCAAACACTGGAACAATATAGTAAAAGTTAGTGTTTATAGAAATTTGTGATACATATTTTGTTCAATATGTAAAATTTTTCTATCATTTAGAAAATCAAACGATACATTTCTGTACAATAAATTCTAATTTTTATATTATACTAGTACTTCGTGTTTAGAAATCTTTCAATATTTTTCAAGTGGTGCAAATGAACTATTTAAGACAAAATTGTGGCATAAATTTCTATAAGCAATAAGTTTGTGCTATTTTGTTCAAAATGCACCATTTTTTTGCTTGAAGACAAACAATGCAAGTCTGTATATTACATTATAATTTCCATATTATACTGGCATTTCACGCTTAAAACTATTTCTGTGTGTCCTGAAGTGGCACAAATGAACTACTAAAGATATAATTATAATTTTATGTTATTTTGTTCATTATGTATATTTTTTTGTAAACTTTCAAAACAACGATATGAATAAAATATAAAGTATAATTTTTAATTATACTGGTATTTCAAACTTGAAACTATCTATACGTTCTCAAATGGCACAAATGGACTACTTAACTAGGTATATTTGTGTAATATTTAAAACAAACGATGTAATTCTCTATAATGAATTATAATTTTTAAATTGTAGTAGTTCACTCTTAAAGATCTCTCTGTATGTCTTCAACTAGCAGAAATAAACGCACTTATGAAGAAATTGGCGTAAATTTTTTTATAAATAATAACTTGGTGCAATTTTGTTCGATATGTACAATTTTTGTAGTGTTTAAAAGTAAACGATATACGTAATTCTCTTTCTATGTATCCTCAGCAGGCATTAATGAACTACTTACATTTCTGTAAACAATTACTTTGTGCTATTTTATTAAATATCCACACTTTTTTAATATTTTCAAAACAACTACCTATATATTTAGCCATAATAAATTATACTTTTCATATCGTACTGTTATTCATGCTTAAAAGTCTTTCCGTAGGTCTTCAACTGACATAAATGAACTACTGATGAAGAAATTTGAACTTTTAAAAAGAAACTATAATTCCTTGTAATAAATTATAATTGTATACTGGTATTTCACGCTTTAAAAACTACCTATATGTTCTCAACTAGCACAAATGAACTAATACTTCAGAAAAAATTGAAGTAGTAATTTCTATAAAAAATTACGTGCTATCTTGTTCAATATGTAAAAACAAACGATATAATTCTCTATAATAACTTATCATTCTTACATTATACTAACAATTCATACATTCTTTTGTATATATCCTCAACTGGCACAAATGAACTAATTTACAAAAAATTGGCGTATACATATCTATAAACAGTAACTTTGTCCTGATTTGTTCAATATGCACAATTTTTGTAATATGTATTTAAAAACAATAAGTAATTCTTTGTAATAAATAAAAAAATTTATATTATACCGATGTCACGCTTAAAAATCTTCGTATATGCCCTCGGCTGACATAAATGAACTACTTTGAACCATACCAACTTATCAAAATTAGTTTTATTTTACAATATCAATTTCACCTTGTAAAATATATTTTACGACAGAAACATTCAAAATTTTATTTCTGTGAAATCCAACGCAGAAAAAATGAAAGTTTGTTGTAAATACCTTTTTACAGAAATTTAAAGTTGCATTCGTACTCTTACTACATATTTTCAACTATTACTACGACATGTAATTCTAAATAGTTAACATAAAACTAAATGATACATTCTTTCAAAAAGCATTTGTTTTTAAGAATCGTCACTTTAATACATAACTATGTATACTTGCACGATTGAAAAGTTTGTTTGCTTTCCTTAAGATTAAACTAGGAGTTAGAAAAATGAAAAAGTAATTTAGTTCAGTAGATGAATAGATGACATACCAGCACATATTATAACATATGCTGTTTTGTTTTGATCTTTTTGTTTTTTATAGCGTACTAACTTTAAAATTTGTATGGATTGATGTATGTGCAGCTGTGGCAAAGTAGTTCATAAGAGAATCAATACTAAGTGTATTTTAATTTTAATAACACCAAATAATTTATTTGTGCAATTTTATACCACTATGTGCACTTGGTTGGACAAAAACTTGTTGACGTTTGTGCACTTCTTATTCACTTAGTCGAATTACTTAATTGGAAATCGCTGCTGTTGCATGATAGTATATGTTTTATAACAGTTTGTTTGAGCAAGCCGTACATTAATGATGGGAAAATATTTGGTTTACACGTTTGTTTTAATAATTAATTATCTGCAAGAAGCAGAATAATAATGTTTTATGGGGCACCTAGTTAATAAATTAACGGGAGGGTTAGTAGCAAGACGGGTGCACTGCACGCAATGCCCTGTACATCCACGATTTGGGCTCTCTTCGTTAGGCCGGCGTCCTTTTCCGTGCTGAATTATAAATACGTATTGGGAAATCGGAAACCCTTGCAACAAAGCAATTCCGGCAAGACCCAGACAAATAAATATTTAGCCGGTATGATAGAACAAGTTATTAAAATGAGTAACGAACGCTATTAAAGCCTAACGACTCGGCTGCTTAATATTTCAGGAAAAAACGAGTGCATCACACAGAACATAGCATGACAAAAGAACGAGATTCATATTTTTTCAAGGGTCGGGGGCGGAATCGCAGGCTCAATCAGTTCGCGGGGGCGCGGGCGCTGTACCACCCCGTACGGGGCATTTTATATTTAAATGTTGCATGATTAACCGGTATTAAATAAACGTAACGTCCTCTTAAAGGTTCGGTTATAATTTATTTTTTATTGTCTCTCGCTATTACCCAAACGCGATTCCGAAGCCGGCGCTCCCGGATTTTCATTAATCTTCCCGGCGAAAAGTTCAGTTTTTCAGTCGCCACAATAAAATCCTGCGATTTATCAAGCCCATTGAAATGCGGCCCGCGTGCATCCCGTCGGATGCAGGGTGCAAGTATTTGTTTAGGCTAAGCTGGGGGTGTTGCGGACTCGCCTAATTTGTAACACCGTCCCAGGTAGAAAAACGGGCCCACAAAGGATGAATGAACAATGTTTTTTGTAAGTGTGCTTTTTAAGCGGATGCTGGCCGAAATTCGGAATTCTTCTGGAGGAAACAATGGGCCCGGACTTTGTGTAAACAACCCAAATATTTCGATTTCTGAAGTTTCTCTTTCTTGTTATAATGCGCGCATACTGAATATACCTGACGGTTCCAAATTTGCAAAATAAATATGCTGTTTGTTCAAAACCAGTCGCTATAGAATTTTTATATTTTTAAATTAATCCGCCATGGTTATACCTTCTATTAAACTGCTTTGTCAGTACCATACAAAGAAAATAAATTTTAGTGCACTAATACGAATATTTATTATTTTGGCAATTCTCCAGAAACTTTGCTTCCAAATGTTCTACAATCATTAATCGTCACCCTCTTTTGCATATTGTAAACTCTTTGTCATACGTCATCACCATTGTGGCACTCCTACCCTCACGCTGGTTATAATGATATTTATTTATCTGGGCATTAGTTCTAAGCTACAATGTTTAGATGCAAACTTAATATGTTTTAACATTTGCTAGTCACTCGTTCTAAACAAATGGTACTACAGTGAAAACATTTGGCAAATATGTTCGACCAAAGCAAAAGTTAGTCTTAAAATGAACCTATTTTATTCTAACTTAGCCAGCGTGAACCTATTTTAGCCTCACTACACTACAAGAATATTTGGGTTTTAGCCTAAATTGTACGTTGCGAAGTTGGACTAAATTTTGATATTTTCCTAAACTCTAGAATTTACTTGATACAAATGATAATTCTTCTTCCCGAACGAATGTAACCTCATTTCTGCTGCCCTAGGTTCAAATGTGGCGATGCTAAAGTCTTAAAATGAACCTATTTTATTCTAACTTAGCCAGCGTGAACCTATTTTAGCCTCACTACACTACAAGAATATTTGGGTTTTAGCCTAACTGACATAAACGCATTCTAACCTCAATTGTACATTGCGAAGTGGGAGAAAATTTTGTTATTATCCAAAACTCGAGAATTTACTTGATACAATTAAGAATTCTTCTTTCCCAATGAATGTAACCTCATTCCTGCTGTGCTTGGTTCAAATGTGGCGATGGGAAAATCTTAAAATGAACCTATTTTATTCTAACTTAGCCACCGTGAACCTATTTTAGCCTCCCTACACTACAACAATATTTGGGTTTTAGCCTAACTGACATAAACGGATTCTAACCTCAATTCTACATTGCGAAGTAGGACAAAATTTTGTTATTATCCAAAACGCGAGAATTTACTTGATACAAATGAGAATTCTTCTTCCCGAATGAATGTAACCTCATTCCTGTTGTGCTTGGTTCAAATGTGGCGATGGTAAAGTCTTAAAATGAACCTATTTTATTCTAACTTGGCCGCCGTGAACCTATTTTAGCCTCGCTCAACTCCAGGAATACTTTGGTTTCTAAACTAACTGGCACAAACGGATTCTAACCTCAATTATAGGTTGTTACTGTTGTTAGGTTGGGGTAAATTAGAGATAGGTTAGTATCCAACTCGAGAATTTAACTTTTACTTGATACAGATAAGGATTAACCAAATATTCACATACTTTAGCAAACCTCTTTGCTGCATAACACTTCTATGAGAACTTGCGCATTGTAGTTAAGTTGATTAACGTGATCCTGAACGAACGTAACCTAACTTCTGCAATGCTAGGTTGGAATGTGTCCAAGTTAAAGTTCTAAAATTAACCTATTTTATTCTAACTAAGCCACCGTGAACCTATTTCAGCCTCGCTGAACTCGAAGAATATTTTTGTTCTAACCTCATAAACTGATTCTAGACTCAATTACACGTTGCTAGGTTGGGGTAAATTAGGTCAATAATTCGTGAATTTAGCATTTACATGATGTAGATAACAATTAGCCCACTATTCAGATACTTTAACAAACTGCTCGGCTGCATAACAGTTCTGCGAGAACTTGCATATTGTAGTTAAGTTGATTAACTTGAATGTGTAGAAGTTAAAATCTTAAAACGAACCTATTTTAGTCTAGCTTAGAGACCGTGAACGTATTTTAGCCTCACTGAACTCTAAGAGTCTTTGGGTTCTAACCTAACTGACATGAAGGGATGGCAACATCAATTGAACGTCGTTAGGTTGGGGTAAATTAGAGATAGGTTAGTATTCAACTCTTGAATTTAACTTTTACATGATGCAGATAGAGATTAGGTAAATATTCAGATCAGTTCTGCAAGAAGTTGCATATTGTAGTTTGGTTGATTAACTTAAAACTGAACGAACGTAACCTCGCTTCTGCAATGCTAGGTTTAAATGTGTCGAAGTTAAAGTGTTAAAATGAACCTATTTTATTCTAACTTAGCTACCGTGTGCCTATTATATCCTCGTTGGGCTCTTTGGGTTCTAACCTAACTGACATAAATTGATTCTAACCTCAATTCCACGTTGTTACGGTGAAGTAAATTACGTTATTAACCAATACTCGTGAATTTTACGTGATAAAAATAATAAGAATGCATCCAATATTCAGATACGTACTATAGCAAACTTCTTGGCTGCATAGCAGTTCTGCGATGAGTTGCATATTGTACTTGAGTTGTTTAATTTGAACTTCAACCACCGTAACCTCACTTTTCCAATGTTAGGGTCAAATGAGTCAAATTGAAGACTAAAAGTAACGTATTTTGCTATAATTTCATTGCTTTATATCAACTTTAACTTTGCTTAGCTCCAAGTAACTGACATAAAGGGACTTTAACCTCACTTTTACGTTGATAGGTTTGGTTAAATTAGTTTAACGTGCTAAAATTAACACCTTGCACCGTAATTCCATTTTAAATTGGCGTAATATTAGTCTACCTTTGTTTAAAAATTACTACTGTTTTTCTTTTACTTATAAGACTCGGTTTAGGCAATATAATCGTGGTCTTTATTGATTTTTTCAATAAAAGGAGAGGAATTGTATGTTATTCTACACTATAATGTAACTTGTCTGTAAACACAATACATCAGTGCAAGGAATCGAATTTCTGCTTAAATATCAGTCCGGTTTAGTTGTTTCCGTAACGAAATGAAACGTTTTATAATAGGCGGAATCGTAGAATAATTGTTGGTGTATGCAGCTTAATCTAGCTAACGAACTAACCTCACTTTGCAACGTTTTAAGTAGCATTAATACAGCTTCAGGTCGTTTTGGAAAATTAAAAAAAAATGTTTTAAGGAATTCCTTAGGCCCCATTGATACAGCTTATTTTGTGTTCATTAGAAAGCGAATATTTCTGTGGTATTATTGTGCATTATAACATAACTTAAGCATACTAACCTCACTTTTTCGTTTGCTGAGAGCAGTGAAAACTATACTTTCTCATATGCCTCAGCGAAATTCAGATTTCATTTAATTGAGAACCAAGACAATTTTATGTCATTTATTTTATGTTTCAGAATTCTCCAATTTTTCCTGCAGTGTTCCAAAATGATTGTTTTATTTGTGTTTGATAAAAAATGTGAAAATCTGTCCACTAATCAATGCATTTTAACTATTCTCTTTAATCGTCATTTATTTTGCAAACCAGTTCTTAAATATATCTCATTTACTTTTTCCTACACACATTATTAGTTTTTATTTATTATATCAAATCAAAAACAAGTCAATTAATATCTGAGTTAATTCTGAAAGCAGAGGAAAAATTGT
>OW679199.1:48443561-48589019 GCA_940337035.1 Agriotes lineatus
CTGCATCTAATATGATTTTCATGCAAATTGAAATCGAGTTAAAATTTTCAATAATCTTTGAATTTAGTCAAAACTACCGGAATTTCATTGTGCAAATAATTAATAAATGTTCATTTTAGATTGTATAGCCTTATCGAAATAAGTTTTAAGCTGCAATATCTATTATACGGATGCGATATTGTCTTATTTTAACAGCATGGCTTTAACACATTTGTCTATTAACAGTGATACCAGAGCCTGTATGTAAATAGGGTTTACAAAAGCGAGGTTAGGCTCGAAGCCAACCTACCTGAGCCAGATCTAACCTCACTTTCACATTGTTTGATTCAATAAGGTTCAGCTGATATCTAATAATTAACTGATTTTAGCATCATGAACCTCAGTTTTACAATTAGGTTCAAATAGGTTCGATTTCAAAAGTCAACCATTTTGGTTCAAACCTCTAAGTTCGACGTACTCTAACCTCACTTTTGTTTTATTAATCTTAATAAAAACAGTCCCTTTTCCGTGACATAATAAGTGTCTCTCGTTATTTAACTACAAGGGCTTGAACGGACAAATCATTTTTAAATATAGCTGGCTAAGTTATGCTGTTAATGTGACATTTGTTCAAAATTGCATTAAAAATACCGCGCTATAACGAGCAAACCAAATTCTTATTAAACATTAGAGACTTCTTTGAAGAGCAGAAACGTGGGATTGGCGTAGGTCAAGAATGTTTTGATATAAATAATGTGCTATTTAGAAGATCCCTTGCATTAAAGGTTAAATGTCAAGTTATTTCTGCCCCTTATCTGTGATCTATATGTCATTTTTTAAATTTCAATTTAATATAAGACGTTTTCAACGCTGTGTTTTGTTATGTATTACGTTACTGAAAAAGGGTAATGTCAAAGGTGCTGGCACATTTTTATTATCGCAATTGTAATCTAAATTTTGCCTTTTTAAACCGCTGGTTCATTAGTAAACCCAAAATTGCATTGTCTTTTCCAAACTATATAGAACTTGTAAAGTACTTTCTTAATTGTTAGACAGCCAATTTTTGAATCCCAAAGAACGAGTTTCTAGGCTCCAGAAGCTTCTAACGCAAAGTTGAACATATCGACAGGATTAATTAAATCTCGATTAGATTAAAATGGCTTAAATTGAAGGTTTGCTTTTTTTTACTGCAATTACGATAAGAGGCTGCAAATAACTGATTTTTTTGTCCAGTAAAAGTCAAACAAGGCTTTTAGGGTTGGAACAAGCTGTGTGAGCAAGAAATCCAGGTCAAACTCTCTTGTGATAGCAGTTGTAGCCTACGCTAACTCACATGGAAAACGAACACAGCGAATGTCAAAACTGTATTAAAATTAATGACATACAAAGTCTGTATTTATCCGTTATTTTCCTGTGTTTTTGCTAATTCAGCGTGACCTACTTGACTGAATTTTATTGTAAGCGCTGCATATACTTAAAACTATTGTTACAATTGCAAATTATAAATTATATGTTTGCATGATTAACGTAGTTTCAATATCAATGCTTATCTTCTAGTGTAGCAACTAAAATTGTTTGGCAAAATGTGGAACTAACTTATGATACTAAAACGATTTGGCATTTATTTGTTTTTGTTTCAAGTAATACATATAAATGAATAACGTCGCCTACCTTTTTTGTGCATTTATGGTATATGTTATTAATAGACAAAACAGGTAGAAATTATTTTATTTGAAATTGTAAACACCGCTCATTAAACATTTAAATATCAGCAACGTAACATTTAGATTTTTAAATGCTGTGCCTGCACTTTCAGTCTTTTTATACATAATATTATGCAAATTTCCACAAAAACATCGTGATTTATTTCTCAGCCGGCGCATCAAGTGTGTTTGTGAACCCACAACTTAAACGAGCGTAATCCACCCATAAAAATCAGAATTTCCGCGGCGGGGTAAAAATCTCCTCTCATTAACTTAATATTCAAATTAGGCGCAAACAAGCAATAAAGAGGAGATTCGGGTAAAAATAATACTCCCCGGGAGAAAGCCGCTTTTAATTCCCTAAGCCGGAGTTAATTACGCTAATTCCCGCTCGAGTTTTCCAGCAGCCGACTAATTACGCCCGATTTTCCGACCTCGCGCCACTTGGCCTCTAATGGATTTTAATTAACCGACAAGGGCTGCTTGCGGCTAATTGTAAAATTAACAGCCTCCACCCTTGCAGCCACTTGTTGCACGAAAGGGTTGGCGTCGCCCTTGCGCCTAATTAACAAGTGTCACATTGTTTGAGAATTATGAGATTTACGTCCCTTAAAGGAGATGTCCCTGAAGGACATTCCTGAGAGGCTTGTAAATGGCGGGGAGGAGTTGTTAATTGTTGGAGTTTATTGTCAGTTTGTGGGGCTAATTGGCAACGTCTTGTGCTCCTTTAATGTGTTTTAGCCTAGTTTGTAGTGTTTATTCAATGTTTGGCAATTCTTCGACTTTCCTGGCACTATGGCTTGTAGCACCGTTTTGTTGAAAAATGTAGTCACTTGATGGTGGCCCTAAGAACTTTTATTTACAACATTGACAGCGTCTTTTATAAAGAGTAATTTTCCAAACGTATAACCCCAAATCATTAGCGATGAAGGGATTTTTGCTTTTTAGCGTAAACAGATAATGGGGTATGCTTTAGTTCTAGTTCTCAGTATTCTGTATCAAATATATGTCATGCAAACCTCAAGTGCTCACTCGTTGCTCCAAATAACGCCATTCCATTGCTCTTGTGTCAAATTCCCAAAGAAGTCTTTTTCTTCCCGGTTTCATTGTTGAAAAGGGCGTTACTTTTGCCTAAAAATTAAACCCTGTAGTGAAAGCCCTTAATTTTTAAATCTATAAATACCCTCTACAAGGCAAAGCTCCTAAATTCGTGGAGGTTACATTTGAAGCCCGCCTCCCCACAAAATTTAGCCTTGCTTTTTACTAGTCCTGCTCTGTACAATTTTATAGTATATCCTATTGTCAAACGAAATAATTGATAGAAATAAAAATATTCACCAACGAAAGTAATTCTCTATAAAATATGCTCTTCCATGCATGACAGAAAATGTCTTGAATTTTTTAAGTGGACCTGTGCAATCCCACTTCTGATTTAGTAAGAAGGCAGAGCATTTCAAAGCCGTTTTTTCTTAAGTGCTAGAATTAGCATGATGCACGGACGTTGCATGCAATGAGATGCAATTAGCTGCTTACGCAGTTAATTGTCGTTTCGTTTGCTTAGCAATTATAGCAGAGATTACAACGCCTCCACCACAATAATCGTGTAAATTGTGTGTGTAATTATTTTAACTAGTGTATCCCTATTAACTGACTAATTACATTTTATTAGGGATGGTTCACACTCTAATTAGCCGTGACGTCATGTCCGCACCGCGTCCTCCTGTATTCCGATTGTTTTTAATTGACAGTGATTTTGGCCGCCATTTTCCCGATTTGCTTGTGGCTGGCTCAAAGAAGGACGTAGGATTTTACAGCCGGAATATTGCCTGGTTTCCTTGCCAGAGCAAGGGCAATTAAATTATTCTGGCTTTCCGAGCACACTTTGTGGCTGTCTCTCTCAAAAATTCTGAAGTTTATTGCTTTATTTATGATTGTAAAGCCAAAGTCGCGCAAAGAACATAAATATTATATTGATTTTATTTTACGGCCAACAAAATTTAAATGCGCGATAAAGGCAAATGTTGTCTAAACGTTTATACGCGGACTTTACGCCCATTTCTTGCTGAATTCGTGCTTAAGGTGTCGGGATTATTGCGGTAGCAATTTGCCTGCGACTCATTACGCTCGCCGCCCCCGGTAATTAATTTTTAACTGCGAAGATCCGCGTCCTCGCCTCGTCTCCAAAACAAGCCCGTTGTTCGGGGGTGTCGATAAATCCGCGGTCCGTTATGGCCGTAAATCACGGCGCAATACTGCCCACTGTTTATTAATTTAAATTTATATTAAGAAACCGAGATTTAAGTCGTTAAACCGGAACTTTCAAAGAGAGTTGGTAAATTTAAATTGGGCCCGAAAAATCGAATCGGTGCCATAAATTCCCGGCAAATTAAGATGGCTTCAGGACCTGCGCCATAAATTTTCACGCGGATTGTTTATGGATTTTCATATAGCAAATTGTTTAAATTGCTCTAATCGGCCAGCGCGAGCCGTTTTGCCAGGAAGAAATCCATTATGAAAGCTGTAGCTGAGCGTCGGCGTCGGCTCAAGCTGATTTGGCATGTGAAGACACTATCGTTTTTTACTAATAAAAACATTAAGACTAAAAATCTTTTCTCTAAACTAATTTCGCGGCCGCAAACTTAAATAATGGATAAGGTGTTTTTTATTATAATATGCATGGCGATTGTACAAATAATTTTGTGTATTTCACGTTCGCGAAATGTTTGGCTCCCTCAGAATAATTTGACGGACTCGACTTCGCCTCGCCGACCAAACATTCCTCTGTACGCCAGTCATTTCGCGGCCTAGGTGTACAAATAATTGTTAGGGTTTAGCGTATTTCATAAAACATCGATTATAATTGCGATATTAATGCTAAATTGAAGCAGTTTTAAATAAATTTAGCGATTCAAAAACTGTATTCCCTTCCTTGTACCGTAATATTTACACCAGAATCCCTGAAAATAAATTTAATAATGCTCAAAATAAATATAAAAGTGTAGAAATTCCGATAAAAAGCTAACTCGGTGCTACTAACAATAGATTTTGATATCTACAGTAATCAACATAGCATTTCAAAAATGGAAAACGGTTATATGTAAACCATACTGTAATAAACATCAGATAGGTTCATTTGGTTAGAGGTTTCTTTACGACTACAAATTTTTCAGAATGTTGATGCATAACCAGACACCTGAGTCTAAATATATTCATGTCTGAAAAAAATGTCTTATATAAAAAATGGAGCTACAAATCTAAGGTTTTTTTAAAGAAATTTTCTGATTGATTTGAGCTTATTAAAAAAAACATGGTTAGGTTAGCTTGGTTTGTCGCATAAATAACATTTTATCAAAACTTATGTATTTTCTTAGCTTTGGTCGCCATATTTAGGGAGCCCAAATATCTACTTCGTTTCAAGGAAATCGGCACACAGTAAAGAAAGTTTTATCTACACCTAAAATTTCCGAAGCATTTATTAATGCTCTTTTGTTTTTTGACATCTGCAAATTTTTCACGCAATACTAGTATATTTAGAGATATGTTTTGGGAATTCTAAACCATAAGAAATGTACATCTGCAAAGGTTCGAAATACACCTAAAGGAAGAGAAACAAGAATATAACATGGAGAAGGAACAGGAAAAATTCAAAAATATAGAAAGACGACAAGCAGCTAAACGAGCCCTTAACACTAAAAAAAGAAAATGGCTAAATACATGAAATGAGAACTGCGGAAAGCAGGGAATGCAAAAAGGGGTTATAAAAATCCTAAACACGGAATCCACACAAAATGAAATAGAATATAAAAGAACTAGAAAGAGAACAGTAAAAAGAAAAATAAACAAGAAACTTGGTTAAAGTTTTTAAAGTCCATAGAATGAGATATCATGTGATTCAAAATAATTTTCATCACCGAGGGCCAAAGAAGAGAAGGATAGACATAAAATGTGTATAAAGTATTAATACTTAATAGAATAATAAGGAGACACTTTGGAAAATATATGAATGCAACCACATAGCTAACACTACACAATATCAGTACTGGACCAACATTAAAATTTGAAGCTTTCTTTGGTCAGAACTTGGATGGGAGTTCCACGGCTGCATCTCTCGGCGCCTCGTGGTACGGCTATCACGGAAAAAAGTTGGTCCCGGCGGTCATAACAACATCATGACAGTCGTTAGTGGGGTTGGAAGTCCTCATAACTGCACAGCGACGCCTATAATTGGCCTAACGGCTGTTGGCTGAGTGCGAATTAAATAAAAATAAATCAGAAATGGAATAAGTCAGTTTATTTAATACTACTGTGATGGATGCATTTATTAAACATTTTTGCTTGTAATTAAATGATGTCCTTCTGCATAGCAACATTATGCCACGCTTATTTTATTGTACCTACTCTAAATTTATACAGACACTCTGCAGAGAGTAGTTTAAATGGTCCAAATGCAAATAGCAACGTACCGATTTTTTCCTGTTCAACTGATGAGTCTTACTTCGAATCACATGTTATAACGGATGCACAGAGAAACTTCAAGTCAACGCAAACGATGAGTGTAAGTTCGATCAAAATCGGAGGGTGACAAGCACTATAAGAACGTATGGTGTAATGAGTCAAACAAGAAAAAAAAATAGTAGTAAACCCCACCGCAGATAGTCTTATATGTTAGGCTAACAATAGAAGAATAAAACAGCCTGAGAGCTGACATAATGAGTAGAGAAATAGTCAAATATTGAAAAACACATAAAAATTCATCGGAATGGTGAACAACATACACAAAAAGGGATACCGAACAACTGTTAAAACTATACAGGGATAGCATTATGATGTAGCCTAGTCAAGGCGTAAACAGTATACTAAGAAACAAATTACATCATATGGATCATCATCTAATGGCGGAACTAACTGGATTTAGAAAAGGATGAAGTTGTATAAATGCAGTATTAAACTAATTTTACACAGTCTTCTATTTGGTTCTATTTTTGAAGAAATATATCGTAAAAGTGCGGAGAGATCGCCTAATTTCGATGGTGATACGAACAGAAACTATGTCTTGTATTGTAGCAAAAGATCAACAAGTGCTAAACCCATCCTTGAAGGTCACAGCACCTACCTGCAGGGAAGTAATAATAATAAACCATTTATTACAAAGATTTAATTATTCACTAGGATTATTATTCGGAAGAGTTAGAAAAAACCATAATTTGCAAAGCGTGTTTATCAGTCATATTAGAGATTAGTTTCAGCTTGGTTTTGAACTTTTCCGTGATCGTGATAGCAGTTCTCGCATATATCGCATCTCGTGCACATCTGATAGAAGTAGCATTACATAGTAATAAAATGTCCGAAATACGTACAAATTGAAACGAAAGATAAACTGTCTATCTCAGTTAATACCTACAGCAGCGGTTTATCTCGAATATCCAGTTTATATGTTACCGACCAAGTATACAATGCAGGTGAAGTATAAAATTTCGTTGTTTTCAAATTGTCTATAGGTTTCCTATGTATTGCTGTTCGGTTAGGTTAGGTTAGGTTAGATTAGGTTAGGTTAGGTTAGGTTAGGTTAGGTTAGGTTAGGTTAGGTTAGGGTTGCCCTTTTTGTATCTTTAAATTCAAGACGTTCTATGCAATGCTTAGGTATTCTATACGTACAATGGCAGATTTCATACAACGCCGCTAACAGCAAAGTAATAGACCAAGGAATAATGCTCAAAAGTAGAAATTACAAACAATATAATTTGCAGATGATCAAGTATTGATAAGCGAAAGCGACAACAGTAGCATTTGAAGTAGAAGGAATGAGCATACTTAGTGGAATAATACTTAATAGAATAAGAAGGAGACACTTTGGAAAATATATGAATGCAACCACATAGCTAAGACTACACAATATCACTGCTGAATTTGAAAACGTGGTTTAAACACTAAAATAAAAAGATACGAGAGGAATAGAAGCTAAACAAATGCGATGTTTAATTGTCTTTAAAGAACCATATCAAAAGTGTAGAAATAATATCCACATTGAAGCTAAAACTATTATATAGAACTTTCAAATAAAGTGGAAACAGTTCGTATGATGGATGTATAACCAATGACTGTCAAAGAAGGAGTTTCAAACTCATAGAAACTGCGGCAGGCCAGAGAAGAGATGATCTTATCAATTTTGAGTTTCGGAACAGGTCTGATGGGCCTCACCCGTGATACGTTCGATCATGATTATGATGTACATCACAAACATGAGGGTCATTCAAGCTTTTTTTTTATTTAAAAAAAACATTTTGTACTTAGTTTGCACAATTCTTCTAATTTTAAAACTTAAACAAAGCACGAGTAATTTGTATTTCATATAATCTGTACGATAAACGCTACTTGTTTTCACTGACTCATTGGTGCCAGATCGAAGCGGCTTTTTGACAGTTTATAGACAACAGCAGAGATAGAGCGGCAAGACGTAGGTCCAAAGATAAGAATATTATAACATTCAATGGGAGCCACGTATGTGTAAGCTCGAGTCTCAGGCCATATCAGTTTGACCTGATCCATGCGATAATGCGCGTGTGTCTAGTTTTTTATTACAATTTTCGCACATACGCTGACTTCATCTAGTTCAGATGAAGAAAGGCCGCGTCCGGGGAGCATTTTCGAAAGGCCTTCCGACAGAAGAGACATTGCACGTTGGCATTTACGCAAAATAATTGCGGTCACCATTTTATTATTCTCATAATTTACTGGATATAATATGGCCTAGACATTTATTTACAATTTCGGCTAAATCAAAACATAATTTTGAAATGTCGCTTTTGTTTTAGAATTATTCTAAAATGAATACAGTAGTGCCCAAGCATTAATCACATTAGCCCTCTTGAATCCATATCATTCAATTTGATTATAGCAATCACAATCAAATGGAAAAAGCTTTTGAACGTATTTTAGGTTGTGATTCAGTTAAATATTTACAATTTAAGCTAATTCTAAACATAATGGCAGGAGGATCAGAACATCTCCACCCAAATATTAACAACGGCATCCCTGCAGATAGATACGTTTACGAGCCATGGTAACGCAGTATCTTTTAAAACGAGCCTTCAATTGTAACCGGCAGGACCAAATAAGGTCCTAGAATCGCTTTGTGCAAATGAAACAAGGCCTGTGCAAAGATTGGGAAGATTAGTTCCTCAGCAACAGACTTTAAACGAACAGTTCTTGTTCCTGCAATACACGATACAATACGGTTAAAACGCTGTAGTAACCATAGTAAGTCACATCTTCAAAGATGTTTATATTGATTAAAAACTGAATTAGAAATTCAAATTGAAATTTTACAGAAAGCTTCTTGGAGAACCACCAATTCACTACTTTTGCTTATTTTGTTCGAGCATGAGCGCTTGCCAAGGCCCCTCAAGGTTGCTTTTTGTACTTCAAGTACTCTCCGAATTTACTTACGAGCAGTTACATACATATTTGTGCTCCTCCCCATTAGTTCGCGAAGGGTAAATTTGGGCACTAATAATTACTCGGCGAAGAGCAGGGAAAGAAAGCGAAAAACGAGCGAGTTCCAATAATGATTTTATATAAAGCGCACGTATTCGGGACGAAGATATTTTATAATTCAGAAAAACTGAGCGTCGGAAGCAAAAATCCATATCTCACCCCAAGCAGCCCTCCCCTCGCTATTATAACTCGCGGAGCGAAAAAGTAAATTTTAAGAAACCCTCGCCCTCGCTCCAGCCGTCCAATTTCTTATTAGAAGTTTGTTTTGCGGAAGGCGCGCTTCGGGATATTGGGCCGCTGCAATTAAATAGGCAATTTATTTTTTATGTGACTCCGGATTTTTTAATCAAACCGCGATATAATTAAAAAGTGGCTCGGCCGTAATTTCGCGAGCAGTTAGTTATTCGCTGTTATGATTCCTTATGCTAATGGCGACTGCGTCGCACTTTGGCTTCGCGACCTCCGAAATACAAATGGCTCTTGATTGTGTTTTTGTATGTTCTCCGTTTGTACTACACGTGTTTACATGTTCGGTTAATTGAGTGATCTGTCAGCCGCTTTCTTCCCGTCGTCCTGCACGCCACAAAGTTTTTTTGTCCTCTTTTTCGCGCCTTACCATATGTAGGCAGAACAGTTCGTTAACTCTACAGATTTTTTATGGGATGATTTTACAAAATTTCAGTTGTACAAGCTCCACATGAATGCTTTGCCTATTTGCTGGAACTAGTAAAAATTATTTTATAGTAGGCACATAGAAACAGAGCAACAACAGAAAATGAAATCTGCTGAAATTCCAAGTATCTTTAGTATCATAGTGAAACTGTTACTTTTATATATGTTTTTGAGTAAAAAACGCTAATACAGACTTGAACTTAAACTTTTAACCACATAAAAACTAATATCAAGATTTTTTTTTAATTCAAGTGCACACTGGGGAAAAACATCGTGAAAAAAAAATAATTTAAGTTATTTTATTATGTTGAAGCAGTGAGTCTTCGGGATTGTGCAAAAATGAATGTTTAAAATTATTTCAGTGTATTAGCCTGTTTGCCAAACTCAAAATTATTGAAAAACATGCATTCTGTTACTTATTAGCGACAATATTAATATTCGTCATGCTGCCAAGTTATAAATTTTTGCCAAATATGCACCGAAACCCAGGTAGCCAGGAATTGACTTCAAAGTCAAGGAGCCGCTTTGGGAAAGGCATAACTGTAAAATCATAAGGTCTTGCTGAAATACCCAAGCCCTTTAAATCCCTCATATTATTTATTGGCCCTGTAAATATTGGGCTCATTCAGAAAACCCTGCCTTTTGCGGAAATTGTTGTAATAATGAATTAGCTGTTGGAAGTTCCAACTTTGCAGAGTCATGAGGAAGGAATGCCATAAAAGTCGCAGAAAGCGTTGATAAAAAACAACTGCGAGCTAGTAGAGCTTCAGACAAAAGATGAACGATTTTACTGCGAAATCTGTTCCTTCACAGGCACTTGTCGCTCAGGAAACTTCGTTATCATTGTCTCTTAGCGTCATAAAAGAGCTGTAATAAAATGTACAAAACTGAATAAATGTATGATAGATAGTTTAACGCCAGACAAAAAGACGCACGCGAAAGGGAAGACTCCAGAAACTAGAAACAAAGTGATTTCGGTGCTGCTGTGAAGTCGAAGTTTTTCTAGTAATATTAATTTATAAAATGCAATATTAATTTTCTAAAAGCGCTCTGGAAATTCAAAATTTTCACCAGTTTGCTTGCGAATTCTATGTACAGTTACGAGCTGTTTGATTTATTTCGATACGTTGGGCTACAAGACTTGTCACGGCCGACTTCATTAAGATATTTTGTTCGTGGGACATGAATATGTTGAATTTTTTGATAGATAACCGTACTATCTGGCCTTGACGAGCTCTCAATTAAATTTGACATAAACCTGTGCATATTTTTGCAATTTTTACGTTAATTTAACTTTCATGCTGTCACGTTTCCTAATCTCGCACGCTTGAAAAATTGCCTGCTGTAAAGATAATTTTTGTATTGGCGAGGTTCAGTTATGTTCGGCCAGGTACTAAAGTGCTTGTGTAAAGGTTACATTTTTATTTATGCGATTGCATATTTGAAATATACCGCAATTTTAGTTAAAAAATGAACTGCGTATTTCAAAGTTACCTCTACATTTGAATTTAATAGTGTCATTGCATGGATAGAATTGCATTTTCGTAACGTACTCCAGATCAATTAGAAGACTTTATTTTATATAGTAATATAAATTTATTCCATACTGTACAACAAAAAATTACAGAATACTAACAGAATTTGATATTATTTTATATAGATAGAATAATAAAGTAAATATTCAATATACAGTATACATAAATATAAAATACAAATTCAGAACAAAATTTTAAAATTTTAAAATAAATAAAACGTTCGCACAGTAAAGCTGGCCCAGGGTGTTAGTTCAGTAAAGAACCGTTCTTCCACTAACACAATGAAAAAAAATTTAAAAAAAACTAACTAAGCCATCAATTTAATATAATTTAATAAAATAATTTGTTTGCACTACAATTAATAAAACAAAAAAAATATCACTGCAAATGAAACGAACATTTTTTCTTTAAAATGCTTGACTGAACAATCTTTCAACGACGAAGAAATGTCATTATAAATGTTTGCAATATTATAGCTAAATGACCCCTGATACAATACTGTTTTGTGTTGTGGGATTGTTAATAAACCTCTGAAACGTAGGTTTATGTTATGCACATCCATCCTAAATGATATTTTATTGTACAGGTAAGGCGGGTTTTTGCCAGTTATAATTTTATGAAATAAAATTGAGTATTGTAAATACCGCCTGTTGCTCATGTTGAGCCAAACTGTTTTTTCAATTTATGTGATATATCTTTCTGGATTCCGAACTTTATAGGTGGAGGGCGAACTATGTCCACGCACACTTCAATGTGAATATGTTTGAGTGTAGTCTTCTTTATCTCAAATACCAGTCTTCCCTGACCTAATTAACTATGAATTAAAATAAGATCAACGGAGTGGTTTATGCATTGTAATAATTAATTTAACATTTTGAGAAAAAGTTTAGAGCTATCACATTTGCTATTGCAAAATGCTACAGTTTTAAATAGATATGAATTATCTGTGTTCGATGGATAGGGCGATGACTAGGACAGAAACGTTCAGAATATGACATTAATTATACACGTAGCTGTACATAATTGCTGAATCTTTCGAACTTTTGGTAACTAAAGACAGTATGTTTTGAGCAAAATTCCTGATAATACTGATTTTGATGTCTTTTCTGCATAAATAATGCAATTTTCAGATATAAACGCCTGTTTGCTTTTGTTTCTTAAAACAATATATTCGAAACGTGCCTGAAAATACATATTTTAGGGGAGTTTTCCTATAAATACCGTTTCCGAGTAAACTGCCTTGTATTGAAGTAAAAGTTTAACAAGAGCTGAACCCACTCTTGCAAATCACTATACCTACCTACAGGGAAGTAATAAACCATTATTTTTTTGGAAAACCCCGCAATTTGTAAGTTTAGTTTCATTTTGATTTTGAACTTTGCCGTTTTTACTGCCCATTTTCTATTTTTATAGTGCCTGAATGCCTGATTATTTTAAAAATTGTAAGTGCTTGAACTTGCAGTCTTTATTCATAGAAAATACACAACTTTAGTAGTATATACTCCCATGTTACCTTCAAAATTTTATAATAATAAATATGTTGAGGTGTATACGTTAGCTACAACTGCATTAGATTAATATCAAACTTCCACCTTGAAGTGTCAAAAATACTGTAGAAATTTCAGAATATTTACCACTATTAAAATATTGTATTGGGTTACAGCTTAAAATATTTTCGAATAGACAAACTTCATTGCCTCATCGGCTGCAAATGCGCATTTTTTATATTTTTCACGATGTCAAAAAGTATGCTACAAATCTATTAAAAGATAATTGTTATGAAGTTAAGTTAGGTAAAGGGTAGAACAATTAATTTTATAGATTGTCCCTTGAACAGAATGTTGGTTGCTTCTATTATTTCATAGGGGTGACACGATTGTGTGGGCACACTATGTCGCGGAATATGTCAATACCAAATGTTTTTTAGTTTAAAAACAAAATTGAGATACCTTTTGCCTCTAACTTGATGTGCATATGTGTGAAACTGCAATTTAAAGAAATTTTCGAATGCTTATGATAGTAAAAAATGCATTCCTCTCTTTTTGCATCATTTGCACGAACTTTCTAATGATCCCAAACTAGATTACCGGAAACGATCAAAATAAGTGCACATTTGGTTTAATTCGATTTTTATGTAGCCGAGTTTCGGGCAAAAACCTCTACAGGATCAAGGATCCTCGTTCCGGATCTTTCCGGAGCCTGCGAGTCTGCTAGCCATCGAGATCTGTGCAAAAAACGATGTCGCGGCCGTAGGAGTACTATTAAGCGTGCATAAAGCCAGGAATATTAGTGTTATGACACATGTTGGTATTTTATTAGATTTTAAATTCCCGGCCGTAAACCAGCGTAATCCGAAATGAATATGAGCCAATAAAGGCCGGCGAACAGGTAAATCTATTAATCGCGTGATTTATGCTCGAGAGGCCCGTTCGCTGGCCAATGATCCTTCCAGCGCGTCACCAAATAAATGTTGTTGTGATTGAGTGGGCCGCGATTTAACTACATTTTAATCAGACTCAATCTAAGACACAACGGCGATACAAATTTATACAAGGCTGTGTTACATTGGGCTTGCCTCAATTCCAGTCCTCCAGGTGCCGGATGGCGGGCCGGCGATCCGGCGGGCCACATTATTTGACTGGCCCGCTACGGAGAATGTTCAATTTAATGTATTGACAAGTATGTTATCTCCTGCATACGATTCTAATGGCGTTCTTTATTTATTTCGGAACGTGTGGAGCATTTTTAATGGGCCGTTAGGGACTTATGGATTTTAAATACACTCTAATCAGGTTTGCTGATAAACCGCTCGGTGCATTCTTAACCCAATAGTTTTAATCATCGCAGATGTTTAAGGACATATGTCGCCGGTAATTACGTTATAAATATGTCAGACTGTGTTTCTGAATGCCTACGTATATGTACAGGATATAATAATGGCACTTTTCGCTGCGCGCCTCGAGATTTATTCGTTTCGCTCGCGATTTGTATGCGGCGACTTCCCATGAGCCGCTTAGTTTAATTCCCTCAGTAAACGGCAAATTATTTTGCACTCGCTTAATTAAAATTCGTAACAAATCGTGCTGTTGCTGTTTATCGATGAAGAAGCACAAATCGCCGTAAGGAAACAATAAAAATTAACAAAAAGCATGATTAATTCGCAGGGCATGTTTTTATAATGATATAAAGGCACAAAATGGTCTTAAGATAGATGCTATCTAACGCTTATAGCAGAAGACGTGTTCGAGCTAATGATTTTAGTAACAACACGCGCGTGTTTCCTAACGCGGCGTTGAAATCACCGAAGGCCAAAATGCGCTAATTATATTTTCATCAGCAGACGAGAAGTCAAAAATGTTACACAAATTATTCTCTACTATGCTCGTCTTGTAGGGGTAACGTATAATTTAAATCAATCGTTAGGAGCCAGTGGCGACTCGTAACAATATTTTTTATATATGCGGCAGTACGAAGTTTAAATAGTGTACCAACAATTTTTAATATTCTTTTTAAAACTTACAATTTTTAATATAGAGTTGCAAATATGTCATATCTTTCAGGAAAAAATATAAATTAATTAAAAGGACCTACAACGCATCCCTGTGGTACACCAATTTCTTTAAATAAATATATAATGCCTCCAACAGTTCCTACTGTTATACCTATGATAAACTCGAAAGACAATTTGCAGTAATCTAACGTAAAAGCAACATCTATGCGAGAAAATGCGCCATTCTTCTTTTTTATTAAATGTTTACTATGATGCCTGTGTTTTTTAAGCATTTGTTTATTTATTTTTTAATTTTAATAATCTGAATCTTTGTTCAAAATTCTTATCTAACAACACAAAAAATTCAGCATTAGAATTTGGTTTGAATAAGAACTTATTTATATTAGAAATTTTTGTATAAGGTTACTATATACATTTAAAATTCACTAGAAATGTTGATATCCAAGGCTTCCACTTCGAATCGGATTCGGAATTACCATCTGTTGGATTATTATATTTTACAAGAAATTACAACTCCAATTGATTTCCAAATAGTTTCTATTTTAAAAAATGTAAAATATGTGATTTTTTCAATTTAAGATTAGTTTTCAAAGTCTTAAAATTCTTATCACCCAATAAGTTGTTTTATATGAAACATTATGACCTATATTTTTGTTAGTATAATGCAACATATAAAGAACTTACAAGAATAGCATATATTTTCAGCTAATAATTGTGTGCAGTGTAACATCCGCATTGTACAGTCAAAATTAACTTAGCAACTAGCATTAATGTTGATTCAGTTGAGCCGCCTTAGCGCGAACAGTTCGAAGATCAAAATCGGCGTGAACACTAAGATTAGACATAGAAAAATATACATAATAATGTATGGTACTGTTATGTCGTATGCAATGGGATACACTAGGGTTCAAATGCAGTTGATGCAATGTTGACTACTCTTTATATAGGTAGCCTACCTATAGCACTTGAAATTCAAAATTTTGTCCAGTTGTAACTTTTAAATGACGTAACGATGACTTATTTTGCATTCGCTTTAGGCCTTCCGCACACGGAGCTACTCAATAGTGATCGGACTGGTCAGTGATTGAAATCATAAACTGATTAGTAATTGGTTTTTATTGTTGCTTCGCACACAAAGAAACGCAAAAGTAAGGAGATTTAAATCAGTTTCGAACTATTCAGCCCGAAAGCACATCGCTGTCGTGTTTTCTATTTTGCATAATTGAGTATTTTCACTATAATATAGTGAAAAATAAAATAAGTATGTGACGAGGAAGACATGGTTTTTTATTATTATTATTATCTAGTTTGTTTCACTTCTTACCTTCACACCCCGTTATCTTTTTTATTTATTTTCTGATAATTTTAGTCAATTATACTACAATTTCAAAACATTATTTTTACAATTTTTACAACCAGTAGCTTACTGCAATCAAAAATAAATGCGAAAAACGTTAAAATCATAGTTGGTCTAGTTTTATCGAAATAAGTTATTACAAAAAGGTACCCACAACTACAAAAATTGTCGAAATCCAAATATGGAAAAATGATTGTTATTATTATTAATATGATTTCATAAAATGTTTCATTTCTCAGCTTATATTTTCCTTATTTATTTTCAGATCCATTTCAAATTTTGATCAATTATTACCTTTTTACATTTTCTAAATAAGTTTAGTGGAAAACTAGTAGCCTACTGCAATCAAAATGAAATGCGAAAAACCATAGTAGTTTTATCGAAAAAAGTTATTTCAAAAGTTGCTGAAAATCGCAAAAAGGTAGTATAATTGACCAACATTTGAAATCGATCAGAAAATAAATAAAAAAGATAGAGGGGTATGAAGATAAGAAGTGAAACATTTATTGTATGAAATCGTAATAATAATAATAATTTTTCAATAAAACATTGTATTGCGACTATAGTTGTGATTTTGAGCAACTTTTTCTAACAACATTTTTCGATAACACTGGGCCTATTCTGATTTCCCATTTTTTTTTGCATCTATTTGATCGCATTCCCAATAAAATTATACAAAAATTGCTAAATAACTTTCTCAAGGGGAAGTATAGCTGTTTAAACCGACCAGAAGATAAATAAGGAAGATACAAGGGTGTGACGATGAGAAGTGAAACGCACTGTAGATTTAGAAGATAAAGAAGAAAATTTTGGGTTTACTCATATATTATAATATTCTGCTAATGTATGTGTATAATTATAGTATAAAGGGGGCAATTCTGTACCTCCTTTGCGAATTTGGCATTAATAACGTGTTCATTCATAAAGTCTATTTGTTGATTTCTTAGAATTTAGTTGGTAACTGGTAGCCCGGCGACTAGCATCCCGAGTTTCTTGTGACTGATCACAAATTGGTTACAAACTAGTACCCTGTAGATTCGTGAGCGGACCTCCATATAAATACATTAGCGGTAACGAGCAAGCAACTGGTTAGTGATTGTAGTCTAAATTGCGTTACTTTTCAGTTTCTTTCGAGTAGCTCCGTGTGCGGAGGGCCTTACTCTGTAGTATAATTTAGTTTCCTACCTTCTGTTAAATTTATTCACGTAGCCTTTGAAAGGGAGATCTGTGGGGCGAAATTCTATTTAGCATTTGGATTACCCTCCCCCTCGCACCTAGTGGACTCAGATGGCCGGTTTCTCCACTGAATGCATTATTTATTTAATTATTAGTGGCAATGGTGGAAAAGATAGCGAACTAAGAGGCAGTTCTGTTTGTTTCAGGAGGAACTGGAGGATTACTTTTAGACACGGGCTCAGGGCCATCGTTTCTGCCGCTCCCGACTCCGGTGCTGGAGCAGGTGGCGGCGGGGGACCCGGAGCCCGGCGTGACGACCATCCGGATGCCGGAGCTACCGAGCCCGCGACCTGGGGAGCTCCCGGGCCGCGAGATAGACGTGGAGGTGTGCTTCGTGTGCAAGAAGTGCCGCGTGGCGTTTCCGGGCGAGTCGCCGCTGCTCATCCACCAGCGGCAGTGCTTCGGCGGGAACCCGGAGGGCCGCGGGGCCTTCCGGATAGTGCAAAGCGGCTTCGAGTGCAGGCCCTGCGGCGGCGAGCGCTTCAAGTCCATGCAGGACTTCCGGAGGCACTGCGAGGGCGACGGCCACGCGAAGACCGCCAAGGTGAGTTCGTCTCTGCCTCCGCCGTCAGAGTCGCCGCTCAGCCACGAGATGGAGGACGTGGTGAACCAGATAACGCTCCTGGCCGCGCGGGCCGCCCAGGAGGCAGGGCCGGAGCCAGCCCGCGTCGTCGACTCCAACTCCAACACCTTCTGCCAGCCTGCCGACCCCGGCAAGCGGCGGTTTCTGGCTCCTGGAGACGTCGCGCAACCGCTCACTAGCGCTGGGCACTGAGCCACGGCGCTTGCGCCGCGGCGCCGGGCACTGAGCCACAGCGCCGCGGGCGCCGAGCCACCTCCGGCGTCGGTACGTCCCCGAAATTTCGACATTGTACTCCCCTAATCGGACAATACACTATTATTATATCGGCCACATTCGACTGCCCGCGATAACCTAATTTCTTACAATCATTCGTACAGTTCCTACCGTGGGCGATCGGATGCGGCGGTACGCATAGGAACTCGAGCCGAAACAAGGCGTTCTGGATCAAAAGAACAATGAATTAAGAACTCCAACTACCAGTTTAAACGTAATAAGCAATTGAAATAATACTTTATATTTACAGCTGATCTATATTTTTAAACGTTATATCGTAGATGTGTCAGTGTAGTTGTATAAATGTTGTATAGTCGAGTAGGTCCGATGATTCCTATTGCAACGTATAGTTACTACGACAATGAGTGTTTCAAATGTCGCCTAAGTATAATTACAAAAGAATATACTGTTGGCCGGAGTAGAGTGTACATAGATAGGTAGGGTAGACGCAAGAGTTCCTCAAAACGATTTTTTCTAAGCCGGCGAGCCGGCCTAACAAACTACGACATAACAAAATGTTCCTATCGAGATGTAGTTGATGTACTGCATGCGGCACTCTAGCGAGGGTCCAAAAAAAAGCAGCCGGGCCCGGGGCTGGGCCCGGGCCTTCACACGGCAGCCCAGTAAAACAAGTTCCTATTTGCCCCCGTCCGACAGTTCCTCAACAACTCTCGCAAATCGGACGCGGGCACTTTTTTTATTGATTATTATTACTATAAATTATTACAAAAACTTTTATTATTATTGACACATTATTAAAGTTAATAAGACAAATGCTGTATTTATCATATATATGTATATGTATATCAGCTGGTAAGGTACGCGGGGCCGCCCCACGTTCGCTTCATGGATCACCCGTCATCCCACAAACCTGGTACTTTCATGCCAGCAAAAATGAAAATTGGTTCCTACTAATTGCTAATAATCGATTACTTATATGGTGTTTAAGTAATAATAATATAGTTATGTTTTAACGTTGGTTTTCACCGGCATTGTACGTATATATAGTAGTAGAAATTATATTTAAAATTTTAAATATAATCTAGGTTTACGTATCCAAAAGAACTCAAAACTGGGAAATACTTCGGTATGACCTGCCTCGCATTTTAGTGAGTTTATTTGGAACTAAGTGTGATTGTTGATATAGCGCGAACCCGGCGGCGGCGAAGCGGTGCGCTGCGACACCCACATATCGACTTCTGCGCCAACACCGAGCTTTCCAGTTATATAATTACGCGGGTGCGCTTTTAATTAATACAAACTCCATCCTAACCTCATCATCCAGCGGCGCCGCTCTCGTCCGCCGGAGTACCTCGCAACTAGCAATGCTAAGTGAATGTGACACGTGGAGTCTTAAGAGCTACCACCTTCTGACGTATAACACGATTATTATTACTATTCATATTATATTATTAATTATTGCAACTTATATACTTAGGGCAGTCAGTGTGTCATTATTGCATACCTATTGGTTTCGAGTATTGCAGGACTTGTGTCCGTAACGTGGTTCCTAATATATTTCATATCGCAATTTATTGATGATAAAAAAACACAAACTCAGAAATACTGTTAAAATTTTATACATTGCGTTTTTTTTTCGTCGAACTTACTTTTTATACACTAAAATTATATTTTTGGTATTTGTTCAATGTGTCCGGGCATCGACGAACTCCTGAAATGACACGTACCTCGAATCTCTCAGCTCTCTAAATTTTTCAATACTCTTACACCTGAATTTTTGAAATATTTTCAGTCGCCAAGGACGATCAAATTCTGACTGACCCTGATCGAACCCCAATCCCAATCCACGAACCCCAACCCCAATCCCAATCCAAATTTTATTCTACTTACTAACAATCCAATCTAAAATTTAAGCTGGCCTTAGTTTACATTTAAATCTATTACAAAAAAGAATTGATCGTCCTCGTGGCGAAGCCACTGCTGGTGATTTAACATTCTCTCATACATATTGCTTCAGCTCTGCTTGTTTACAAAGATGCATCCTCATCCCGCATTTCCTTTAACTAACGCACTAACAAAGCTTTGCATGCCTTTTTCTTATTTTAATTTGATGGATTTGTTTTACTGGTTCCGTTTGTGTATATATTATTATTGTTTTGCGCCGTGACGTTGTTGGGCCCTCATTTTCGTTTACCTTTTTAGTTCTGCGTGCAGTTATCCTACACCTTTTTGTCGGTCGTTATGTTGATTTGTTGTTGATATCCTGTTAATTTTGTAAATGTTTTTATGTTGCCGGCAACGATTGTGTGTATAAAGCCAGTATATATATTTTTTCAAGGAACATATCGCAATTATGCAGTAGTTTGGTTGCATCTTTGTAAATATAACCGACCGCGCAGGCATTAGTTTTATTTACGTTTAAGTTGTATAAATTATTTGTAGACGGCTTTTTGTAGCGAAAGCTAACTTTTAATTTACGCTGCGCTAAGACTTGAAACAGTGATTTAGGTTAAGTTTGCATAAATTTAAAAACCACTAAGATAATTTATTTTTCGTTATGTGATGTAAATATAAATTTTTAGTTAAGTTAATTTAATGACTGCGTATGTGTGAGAGATGTGTTCGCAATCGCCGAGCTCACTTCAATCTTTAGAACTCATTATTCGTTTGTTGTTGGAAATACCGCTTTATTTTATATACAACTTGAAGTGTTAATTGGTTTTTTATTCTAAAGCTAAATTAGAGTTAGCTATGGACTGTTCTCGAATTCAGTTGTTTTTGCACAAAACATAATAAATGTTCCGTTATTTTGCAGGACAATTAAATCATGAATATTAATAATAATATTTAATAGGTAAATGTTTGTATCCTACGGCTTGTGCCGCCTCTCAATTTGTGAGTGTATATGAAAGTCAAATAAACTACATAGTTTATCATACCTCCGCATTTTTTTTTACCCTAGACACGAATTGCTAGACTAGATAATAAACGGCGAGTGCGACGTCGACGTCGTGGAGCAGCGACAGGTATGTATATTGCATTTTTACTCTTGCATGTGTTATTAAACGCGAGAAATGCTAAATTTAATGTGACGAAGTAGTTATAAACGCGGATTCGTCGTGTCAGGACGGAACGAGGCAGGTGTAAGCCAACGTGAACAGTGTGATATTGTTATTTGTTATCATCAGCTGCAGTCGCGAGCATAAATGTGTCGGAAGCCAGATTTTTCATTTTGTTTGTGTATACAGGGATTTTCAATCATCCACCCTCTGAAGGGAGCGGCACACCGAAAGCGAGATTTAGACGCTTGACTAGTGACAAATCGGGGAGGAATTTTAGGCGTTACGTCTTCTACTTACACATATGGAGGATAACAAACAAAATTATGCGATAAATGCGAAAGCTAGCACCCTGCTAAAAACAAATATCATTCAGATTTGCACGCGTCATCAGTCATTTCCCATGATGTCATAAAATGTCATATAGAAAATTAGTTAACTCTTAGGTTTGTTACTGCCAACCTTTACAATTGGTTCAGTTTTATAATGAAATAGTAAAATACAATGAAAATCTTATTGTGTTTTTGCTGCAGCTTTATTATTCATAGGCGTAGGAAACGGGGTGTCCAAGTGGGCCCGGCCCACACTGGAATCGTCAAAACCAGGAGCGGATACACCCTAGAATCTAGCTGAAAATAAATTATAAAAAATAATAAAATAAAATTTTTCGATAAGTAACTTAAACTATAATAGTAATTTACGATACAAGTGCGTAAAGCTACTCTTTAGGCACGAGTGGGGTAGAGTTAAAACGCGAGTGACTAAAGATGCTTTACGCATGTGTATCGTACAATTATATATCTACGATAGAATCTAGAAAACATGGTAAATATAAAAAAAATTAAATGTAAATTAGGATTACCAGCAACAGGTCGTAATTTTGCGTGTTTTAAAACTTTTAAAACACGTTTCTACTGACAACGTGTCTAATGAAATCATTTAAACACGCTACTACTGACGACGTAAACTAATGAAAACATGTTATTAAACAGTACTTTTCAAACTTAAAAGTGCCAACTAAAAGGCAATTTTACACACTGTCATAGATAAAATTAATATTTAATTATTTTGAATTTCGCGCGGTGTTCAGGCATTCAGCAGTATAGTTCAGCCAATGAGAGCAGGGAAAGCGTGCGGCTTATTGCGTATGAGACTTGTCCGTTTTCCTAAATTAGGGGAGGGGTGGGGAGATCAGACAGATATTGAAGAGTGGCGGATTCGGAAGATAACCTGGCCCACTCCAGCAAAATTTACTTCCTACTTCCTACGCCCATGGTATAACTTCTAAAATATAGGTATAAAAATATTTTGAAAAATTGTAACACGATATAGCTTTCTACAAAAAAAAAATATACAGGGATTGCTCTTTCTCCTAAATTGCATTTTTGGCGCGTAGTTATCGACGCCGCTGTTATACCCACAATAGATCGTGCTACTAAAATAAATAAATATTTTCCGTTAGTTTATTTACTTTTACTGTAATCACGAAAAAATCACCTTTCGAAATTTCTTCAGATCTTCACGTTTCAGGTTTTCTAGATGACAAAATACATGTCCATTAAAAAAGTCCATAAGGAGCGGTTGTGGAAATTCAAACCTATGAATAATATGTTGGTGGCACTGTAAGTCTATATCAAATTCGAGGTTATCAAGTTAGGTTTTACGTCACTCTGTGTCAAAACGGACGCAAAACCTAACCTAATAACCTCGGATTTGACATTGACCTACAGTGCCACTAACATATTATTCATACCTTTGAATTTCCACAGCCTTTTTTAATGAACATATATATATATTATCAAATCCGTCTAGCTGTTTGTGTCCGTCTGTTGGCGGTGCAGCTCAAAAACTATTTGTCAGAGCAAGACAAAATTTGGCAAAGTTAGATATAGGGTGAACACCTGAAAAATCTATTTTTGCTTTAACTCAGCAATAGATGAAAGTAATAATTTGCACATAGCTTCTACCCTTGATAAAAATGGCACCCCACAGACGGGTAAACATCATAAAGCTAGGGCGTCGTTTATAACACAGCCAAAAGCGAACGTAATAACTCTGCGAATGTGGAGGACCAGTATAAACATCTAATTAGCAATCGAATTCCGCTAGAGCTCCAGTATGAATTCGACGGGCTGTATAGTTGTTTATTTGCAAATTGATGTAACAGGCAGTACTAGCAATGGCGTAACTATCGATGCGCAAAGTTGCGCAAAGCGCTGATGCCCAGGATTTAAGGGAGCCCGCGGGCCAGCAAAACTCCCTTAGACCGCCTTAAAAGGTTGATGCCTAATTCCATTGGACAATGGCGTTTGTTAGATCTTGCTGTGCTAGGAATAAAAAGGAAAGTTGCATAGAAAATTAACATGAGGAACTAGTCGCAAAGGCGTACTACGCGAATTTTTAGTAATATTTTGCGACAGTGCCTTCACCATTTTTTGTTATTTTTCTTGTAGTAAATAATTTTTAAAGTTTTAAAAAATAAATTGTAAATAAAAAATTTATAAAAGAAACTATTTTTAATGTCTTAAATACAGAAAGCGCACCGAAAAAAAACCACTTTTGCTAAATGGAATAACGGTTTGAAGGGCGTTAAAAGTTATGCTATAAAATACAAGTCAAAATATCTTTATGTTTCTAGTAACACTGAAGCATTAAAAGGAAACGTTTAGTAATGCGAATTACCCTAATTTTTAACGAAAAAAAGACGTTGTAGTCGATGGGATTCAAACCTGCCCTCCCAAGCTGAATCTGATTGCTAGTCAAACGTTTTACGGTCTTTGACAAATTCTCTGCCTGATGTACTTGCTTATCTTTGCATTATAAAGGGGTATTGTGATGACAGGACCAATAGTGGACGAACTGCACCCAATTGTTGTCGATGAAAAAGTGGTAGACGCAGATATGCAGGCACAGCAGGTAAGTTTATATTATAGAATTTTTGTTTAATGTTTTGATTGTGGTCACAATATTGTTGTTTTAGCTAGATAATTGAAGTCTAGCATTGTTTAAGAATGTTTACTCGTTTGTCATTTTATACAAAAATAGCAATCTATTTTTTTATTTCTGCTTGTTTTTGTTTTCAATCGAAAAATCGCTGGGCGTTTAGAGTGAGGGGAGGGAGATAAAAATTTACCGGTCATTTCGGAGGGGTTCATAATGAAGTGTTCGAACTCGGATCTTTTGGGACCTCTCTACGCTACTGGTTACTAAGTGTTGCTTTTTGCAATTTCCGTATTATTAGCAACGTTAAAATATTTGTACGTATGTTGTACAATTAGCTAGTTAATTTTGTTAAGTCTTTAATTTTTTCAACCGCAGTTTCTTCTATTCTTCGCATTGTTAGTAAATCTGCAGAATTTAGTGTTATGTTCCGTCCAAGAAGTCACTACATTAAAGTTTTAAACAAGCAACCAATATGCAGTCTTAGTGTGCAGCGGTACGTGATAAAATGACCAAATATCGCGTCTAAATATTTGGTGTTTATATTTCCAATTTCTTTTTTCAAAACTTCCTGTTGTAAAAAAGGTCCGAGTAAACATTTACAGATTTTTTTATACCAACACGTAATTTTGAATGGTTGGAATAAGCAAAATAAGGCATACTGATTTTTTAAGTTGTTCTGATGAATATGAGGCTGCGTAAGAGTAGGAGCTACAAAAAACAATTCATTAAATGGTTTATATACTTACTATAATACGACTTTATATTTTTGGGTTTTAGTCAGATTTTAAAAACATTTATGTAGCTTCCTTCCAACCACCTAGAAACTTTTAGGTATTAAAAAATTGTTCTATAAATACTACACACCATTGTAAATTTGATATAGGAAATATAGTTTATATGATTTTCCACGGACGAATTGAAATTTAGTATTAAATTAGGGTCATAAATACTAAATTGTTATATCTCTGTCTATTTCTAGAGTCAAACAGCTATACTTTGTCTAACGCACCGATATATATTTTAAATTAATTGGGGGTGGGGGGGCTAAATTACAGAAACCTGTTTCACACACTACAAATTAAAAACTTGGAAGAATTCAAAAATGGCTTAGGTGCAACTACATTAAGCTGTAGGCAACCGGCTTGCCAATAGCAATACTTTATTCAAATTTAGCGCTTATTTATGGGAGGGGCTTCTACTCTATCTGTTGGTTAAAAGCACTTTAGCAAGAACATGTACAGGTAAGTAATAAAACTCAATTCTATATAATTTAATTTAATTAAATTGATAGATATCATTAAAACAAGACAACACATTTTAGAAAAAGATACAAATTTTAAAATGTCTAATCCAGCGATAGTTGTATTGTCTAAAACTATAGAAAACGTGAAAAGCTTCTGTCAATTGTGAAATGTGTCACTGGAATTACAGTGGTAGAAAATAATAAATAAAAATAAAGAAGAGAACTAAAACCATTTCGAAAGAAAGGGACAAATATTCAGGATTCTGTTGATTATGCATAATTTTTAAATTGAAGAAATATGTTTTTTTTTTCTCAACGAACATATAGTACCTACCAGTGGCGCTCAGAAGGAGCGGGCTCTGCCCGACACTTACAATGCGAAATAATATGTCTAATATAATACGTAATTCACACCGCCCTATTTAATTATTCCAGATGGTTGAACATTTTCTACTTTTGATTTTTTTGGCACCACCGTTTTCGTTCTTATTGAAAACCAATAAAAATAGTTTATACCTGCTTGTGTATGTTTTCTTTTTTGGCCGAAAAAAGAACTTGTTAAAGATACCTACTTTTATAGTATAATAAATAACTCTTCAGTTTAGACCATTTGGCCTCGAAGAATTTAAAATTTTCTCCTGCGGCGCATTTGAAAATAAACAGGTTAGTTACAAATTCTAACGCCCCCCCCCCCTCCCTCAAATTTGACTAAATAAATTGCTGTATACGCAACCTCTAAAAATAAATATCATTTCCTTAATTATAGTCTTCAACTACATGTCTTCAAGAGCGCACATATTAAAAAAAATCATCTGACTTTCATTTAATTCTTCTTCTTTACTCGCTTTTACGTTTAAGCGTTCGCTTCGTTTCTACGTGGTATAAGAGATATCCGTAAACAAAGATCCAACAAATCCTTCTAGAAGATATTCTGAATATAAAGAAATACCGTTCATAAATATTTTTTGTCATAATACAATAGCAGCAATGGGATTGTGTCCTCTCCAAACCACATTGAATTTTATTTTCTAAATGTAGAGGTTAATTATAACCGTTAATAGATTTTATCTACGTAGACTGCTACTAGTATAGTTCTTGCGGCACTTGAACTGATGGTTCAAAATACTAATGATTTCTCTATTAAAAACTGTTTTGCTGTCAATACAATTTACTGATTACCCGTCTATACCCGAATTTTATTATTTTTAAATTTAGATTTTGTTAAAAATTCGTATTAATACTAGATCTACTTGAAGACCAACTTGAATCCAACCATTTTTTTTCAAAAATAGCTGAATAATACCATTCTACGACAGGATTACTGTATTGAATCAATCCTGTATATTCTACATTATGCAAAAATTGTATAATGTTCTATGAAGAAAAGAACCTTGTCGCATACATTCTAATTGTTTTGAGATAAATTGTTCAACAGGTTGACCACTGAAAAACCGCCACTTCCCAATTCATCCCTTTGCACGTTTACATTTGATAATTTTTTTCTCCCTTGATAAGGTTCTAAAGACGCGAAACATACCTCGCAAGTATGGCTTGCATCGATTGCTATGCATTGCTGTCACATTTATGTTCTTTGCGCTGAATGTAGTGCGCGGCAATCGCTACACCTTTCAGTTGCGCTGGCTGCAGTCCGCAGCGATCGTTTTTCTTTTGCTTTTGGCGCTGGCCACCCTGTATATGTTGGGTTTCATTTTCATTAAAAGGTAAAAACCTAAGCTGTGCTACTTTTAAACGACATGCGACCACCGTCCTGGATAGCTCAAATCCTCAGGAGATTATTAACGGGAATAAAGACTAGACGGCGGTTCTTAAGGTTAGGAAAATGCATAAAGTAATTTTGAAAAAACAGCGTTCTGAGTCGCTTTTGTAGTACGGAAAAGAGCAAATGACGACTATTGACCGAATTCTTTAACGGTGGCGTTTTTCCAATTTTATCGTCTTCTGGTAAATTATTATTGTCATAGAAATGCAAATAGCTTTTGGCAGTTTTAAAATGATTGGACTACAAATTCATTGCATGTTTCAGTACCACAGCATTAATCTAGATATTTCCGAAGAACCAAATAACAGTAAAACAGCATATTTTATATTGGGAGACTACAAAATTATGATCTCTTGTCTGAGTTGCGTACATATTAGTCACATTTGTTAGAAGACCGACTCCTTCTTCATAAAAAAAAACAAGAGCATAACTTTTGCAGTTCCGGCAATCAAATCCTATCTTTGATATCGCTATCATCTACATCATCATTTTACCCTTTCTTACCTTCGTTTAACTCTGCATACTATATCAACTGTTTTTCCAGCATGAGTGACTTGCGTCAGCTTGAAGTTGTCGTCTACTTTGATTGGATTATTTATATTAAATTCTTCCCTTTTTACATCATCACTATATTCAGCGGCGTCTTCTGTGGAAGTGATAAAGACATCGGCCTTACAAAACTCATCATCCTCAACTATTTGTATCACACCCGCCATTATGGTACCTAAAAATGAAAACAAAGTGAACCCTTTCATGCCTGTAGTTCCAATTTTCGAGTTATAGGTAGAAACTTTAGATTAACATTTTATACTTGCTTTTCTGATGTCTATTTTTTTACACAGCATGTGTATGAAACAAATGTCATTTGTGACAGTTTATATGTGTGATTTAATGAGATTTGATATTGTGACGGTGCATACAGCACTGGTTGATATTTATATTCTATTAGCATTATCTTATCTATGGTGCGTACTCCTGTGGACACACGGTATATAAAGCTCTATAGGCTATTACGGCCTGTGGCTAATTGAACTGTCTTTTTCCACTCTTTTCTGTCCAGTGCCATGGTCTTCCAGTTTTTTGTCCCTGTTTTCTTTAAATCTTCCTGTACTTGGTCATACCATCTGGTCTTTGGCCTGCCTCTTCTTCTGACGTTCACAAAGTTACTTTCCAGGATTTTTAGGGGGATTCTAGTTTTATCCATTCTTATGAGATGGCCTAGTCATATAAGCCGTTGGGATTTAACTATTCCTATGATGTTCACATTTCCCAGCTCTTCTAATATTTCCTGGTAGGTTCTTCTTTTCCAGATTCCGTTATCGTTTCTGCCTCCTACGATTCGTCTGATTATTTTCCTTTCCCATCTGCACAGTTTGTTCTGGTCATTTTTGGTCAAACACCTTGTTTCACACGCGTATGTTACACTAGGTTTTATTGCCGTTTTATATGTTTGGAGCTTCGAGTTTTTTGGAAGAACGCTTGATTTTAGCACAGAACTTAGAGCTCCTGCGCATTTGCTGCCGTTTGGAATTCGTGTTTTGATTTCTTCATTGTGGTCGTTCGTTCTTGTAATCATTGATCCTAAAAACTTAAACTGTGTTACTTCTTCAAAGTTATATTCAGTACTATCTTCATTCTGAATTTTTAGGAAGCCGGTCGTCTTGTTGTTTTTTCCTACATGCATGTATTTTGTTTTGCCGTTATTTATGCTGAGCGCCATTCTTATAGCAGATTTCTCGAGTTTTATAAACACTTCTTGCAATGATTTTCTCGATCTTGTCACTATTGTTAGATCATCAGCGAATGATAAGCATTGATGTTCCTTACTGTAAATGGTACCTTGTGTATTAGTTTCGTCTATGCTTATCACTTTCTCCAGAACAAAGTTAAACAGAACTGATAATAGCGGGTAATCTTGTCTTAATCCGTTATTGATTGTAAATTTTTCTGATATCCTGCCATTTATTTTTATTCTGTTTGTGGCGTTTTCCAGTGTCATTTTAACCAGTCGTATCAGTTTTTGAATTCTTGAATGGCTCTATATAGCTGAGAGTCGTATGCCGGTTTAAAATCGATGAATAAAATGTGCAGATCGATGTCGTATTCATAGCCTTTTGAAAGAACTTGTGTTATTGTAAAGATCTGGTCAAGGGTTGATCTGTTCTTCCTGAAACCACATTGGTATTCGCTTATTATGTTCTCCATGTAGTTCGATAATTTTTCTTTTATCAAGCTTGCCACTACTTTATAAGCGACGTTTAAAAGGGCGATACCCCTATAGTTATGGCATTCTGTTTTATCACCCTTTTTGTGTATCTGTGTAATTACTGCTATAGTCCATGCTTTGGGATTTGTTCTTTTTCCAGACTTCTTGAATTAAGCAGTGGATTTCTTCTTTACGTACTATACTGCTATATCGATATAGTTCCGCTGGAATATTGTCTTCTCTTGCTACTTTGTTGTTTTTCAGCTTTTGTATCACTTGTTCAACTTCCTTACGGCTGGGGGGTGTGCTCTCTTCATGACCTCCTTTCAGATTTATCTCTGTCTTTGCCTCTTTTCCCTTATTGTTATTGTTGTTAAGCATTTTAGAAAAGTACTCTACCCATCTTTAGACTGTTCCCTCCATTGATCCTATTAGATCTCCTCTCTTGTCTCTACAGTATGTGGTTGCATGCGTAAAATCTTTTCTCGTTCTTCCTACCTCTTGATAAAAGAGCCTTGTTGCTTTGTTGCTGTAGTTTTCTTCTATTTTTTGTAGTTTTTATGTGTAGAATTATCTTTTCTTATTTCTGCATGTTTGTTTTGACATTTTATTTTTTTTCTTGTAGGTTTCTTTGGACTCGCTAGTTTCTTCTTGTATCATCTTTAGCCATGCTTTCTTCTTTTCTGCTATTGCTTTCAGGCACTCTGTATCTATCCAGTTTGTTTTTCTTTTCACTGCTATCGTTTCAAGTGTAGCATTTGCAGATTGTTGTATGATTTCCATTATGTTCTTCCAGTTTTCTTCCACTTCTGTGCTTTTGGTTATTTTATTTACTTGTTTGTCTAGCTCTGTTTTATATCTGTTTTGTACTTCCTCCTCTTGTAACTGAGTGTAATCCTTTCCCTTTATTGTTTGTTTGACGGTCTTATTCATTGTTTGTACAGATTCCTTTACCTTTACTCTTACCAGATAGTGGTCCGATTCTGCCTCCGCTCCTCTACAGGTTTTTATGTCTTGGATTGTTCTTGTATTTACTTGTTCTATCAGTACATGGTCGATCTGATTTACTGTATTGCCACCAAGTGAAATCCAAGTCCCTTTATGTATGGTTTTGTGTTGGAAATCTTAACTTCTAATCCTCAGGGTTTTTTCTATCACAAACCCAATTATTCTTTCCCCATTGTCGTTTGTTACGTCGTGTTTGCTTTGCTTTCTAATGGCTGGTGTGTATATGTTTTGTTTTCCTATTTTGGCATTGGCATCCTCTATTACTATCTTGATGTCGTACTTTGGTATTTTATCGTAATATTTTTCTAATTCGTCGTAGAACTTGTCTTTCTCATCTTCCTCTTTGTCTTCAGTTGGTGCGTGAATATTTAACAGACTTATTTTTACATGTTTTTCTCTTATTCTTAAGCAGCTTATTCTTTCGCTTAAAAGAACAGTAGGAGAATTGAAAGGTTTAAGACTATTTAATTTAGAATCGATAGAAGTATCGCTTGCTCATTGAACATTAATTTAGTTAGTTAATTAACTGCTTGGCATTAGGTTTATAAAAATAATATTTAGGTTAATTACAGTACCTTACAATGAGTCATGGATGGTAACAGTAACGCATAGGCAGGGTAAGAAATCCGGAGCGACTTTCAACGACAGTTTTTCTCGATATGTTCTGCGCAGCTAATTACAGACGAGATAATTGAAATATACTACACAAGCATTGCAGTCACTTTCTCTCACGTAAATGAACCAAATTTAGCAATGATTAAGAGTACGTAATTGAAAAACGGTGTGACTAAAATGGTAATTAAATTTGAACCAGTTAATCAAAAAAGTACGCACGCTGGAATATTAATATCGGGCATTGTTGCCCATAGAGCGACACTGTTTTTATCTGTAACCAATC
This sequence comes from Agriotes lineatus, assembly GCA_940337035.1. Lineage (NCBI taxonomy): Eukaryota > Metazoa > Arthropoda > Insecta > Coleoptera > Elateridae > Agriotes > Agriotes lineatus. The sequence goes on from OW679199.1 coordinate 48,475,003, forward strand.
TGCGGTAATAAATTTCCTGATAATTAACGTAAAGCAAAGCCGTTTTTTCCCGCAGGCCGGCTTTCTCGATTTCAACAATGCGCCTCGCATTAATTGACTCTATTGTGGCGAGTGTTGTTCCAAACAGCGCGATTAGCGCCGCCGTAATATCGCTACGCGAAAATATTCGCGGCTGCTATACATGTTTGTATTTTCTATAATCGAACCCCAAATAGATATATACGTTAGGTGAGGATCAAATAGCGAGCGGCCCGGAAGAATTCTGCGCGAAAGATGAGGACGCCGCGACCAGGGCGCGTCTGGTCCACTGCACGGGGTTAAAAATCCTCCTGATGAAAAATAAACAGGGCTTTCGTTTTCCCTGGCAAAGCAGATTTCCGCGTCGACTTCCAATAGCCTTTTAAGGGCGAGCGAGGCCTCTGTAGCTATAATTGCATTTAATTAGAAATTGGAGATATAATTGCCAATAACTGAAATTTGCGTTTCCATTATGGATGTTTACACATCTCAACGATTAGCAAATTAGAGATATTTCTGCAGAAAAAAAACAGCAAAACCACGTTATTTTCCGTTAACTGGAGCACTTGTACCATATGGAACAAATATATTGAACAAATTTTGTATCTCCCGAAATAGCTGTACTTGAAATCGCTTGAGTTTTAAATGTATTTGCGTCAGTTATTTACATCTCTGATACTTTTTGCAATTGTTTTAAAATGAAAATATACGAGATGTCCCTAATATATGTGGTCATAGCTGAACCATAGATTCCTGGACCCAAAATAAAACCCAACTTACTATATCCAACTCAGTTTTGATCATCCAGTATCTGCTTCAAAGTTTCTTAAAAAATACAATAGAACGCTTATATCGATTTGGTATTCGTTATTATTAAGCATAGGATTTTTATGCACCTAAAAAGTATAAAATATGCATGCATAGAGGCTCTATAAAATATTGAAAATATGCACATACACAGTGTGTTCAAGATAAGAAGGACAGGCATAGGGATCTAGTTAATAGTAAGGAATACAAATTTTGGTTAAATGGGAAAAAAGTTTTCATAGGTACCTGACTTTTAACTTTCCGTTGTGGAACACCCCACTGGTTGTCTCGGCTCGAGAAATTCATTGTCGAACTTCTTCAAAATATTTCTATTCCCACCATAGAAACAATTTCATTTGCCCAGAAATAATCACTCACTCACTATCTCTACGTTAAATGAATGATTAACCCTATTGTATGTGCAATAAATCAATATAACTCGGGTTGACTTTCACCATTGACAACATTGATTTTGAATAATAATAATTTAATATTATATCAAATATTATCACAGGGAAAGCTATTTTGCCACTGTGTATAACATTAAAATTATTATTTATTTACAATTGATAGTAATTCAACCTTACGTAAGCGTGATCTTCGATTCCTTCATTTTTATGGGTTCCTTTCGCTAATTTTATTTTATCCACATTTTTCCAGGTGAAAAATTATTTACATATCCAGCAACAAGATCTTAGCGTGATTTCAAAATTTACAAGTCTTTTCAAGTAAATATTATTCCCTCATAGTAACCTGTTGATATCTCAACTGCCACCATTCATTGATAAAATTGTTCTTTTAATATCCGTTGCAACTGACTACATTTAAAAATAAAAATAAATACTGCATGCACTTGCATTTTGCATTACACTTACCTTGGACACACTGTATATGGACTTACAAAAATACCTAAACAAATACATTCTACTTAATTTAATTGTTGCTTAATTGTATTAAGGTGCTGTATAACTTGAAAGCGTTTTGTTGCACTTACGCGATCGTTACATATCCCACCTTATTATCGGTTGAAAAAATACCGAACTCTTAAAGACAACTTTGAAGAGTAACAGACACTGGCCGTTTTTCTTTGCCCATCTTCATTCCATGATTGAAATTTTCAAATTGAAATAAAATATAGGGATTTATTTCTTTTTGTGAAGATTTAACAAACCAAGGTTAAGGTATATGAACTAGGAAGAACAATTATTCTTTGTATTGTATTCTGTTTACTAATACTATTAAGATTTATGAGATGACAGATAAAGTGGTTGAAGTTGGATTTGGTTGCATTTACTTGACGCAGACAATATTTTCAGAAACACCTGTGTAAGACTCTTTGCAAAGGTCTAATAACTATTTAGCATAATCTAGATTTGGCTTCCTCTGAGTACCTACTTAAATTTTGGTTGAGACTTTCTGTTTCTGAGAAAAAATAGCAATACACTCAAATGTAAAATTATTTAAAATTTTCGATGACTCACAGTACTGATAATATCAAATTCCTTTTTAATAGAAAGCATAGGTGATGTCCAAAAAGTTATAAATATGCATAACATGCAAAAATATGCATGCATTATAAAAACCTCGTATATATGCATTTATATACACTTTCAAATCCATATATGCGGATTACATGTGCTTTAAACACAAAATATAATTCTGCAGACGTTTCCTGATTGTAGAAAAAAACATGTAACGGCATATAAATCCTATCTCTAGTTATTATCATTAGACCAACAGTGGATGAAACACGTGTGTCACGATACAAATCAGACAATAACTTTTTTGATTACAGCTTGAAAAATGTCTTTGAAATTTACAAATGAAGACTAGGATATGTTTTATAATATGATCTATGTATAAAAATTAGGCAAGGAGCATAGTCCTAGAGTTTGCCAGATTCCTTGCGGTATACACTATACAGCCTGTTCAAAATTAAGTGTGCACTATTGCTATCTCAGTTGCTATTATAGCTACGAAGTTGGTTAAATTAGTAAAATAGTAGCATCTTTCGTGCCGATTAAAATGGCGCAAACAAAAAAACAATTGAGCGTTGGGTTTTTGACATATTCAAAAAAATGCATTTTTTTTTAATTGAATTCCCTGTATATTTTGACGTCAATCGATAGCCAATCTTCTTCTGAACAAAAAACTTCTTATACCCTACTATCCTAAAGTTAATAACAATGGAGATATACAGCCTGTTCAAAATTAAATGTGCACTATTGCCAACTTGTTTATTATGGGAGCTACAACGTCGGTTAAATGGGCGAAGTAGTAGTATTTTTTACGTGAATTACGATTGTAATTATAAAAAAACAATTCAACGTCGCATTTGAGATATTTAACAAAACGTTTTTTCTTATTGGAACACCCTATACATTTAAATTTCAATAACTTTTTTAATTTTAATTTTTTTATAGCAACTCATTTAAACTTGTTTGTAGAGAATGTAATGTTATTTCAGAATATGTTAAAACGTATAGGGTGTTCCAATAAAACAAAAGTTTTGCTAAATATCTCAAAAATGCGATGTTCAATTGTTTTTTTATAATTACCCCCGTAATTCACGTAAAAAATACTATTTCGCCTATTTAACCGACGTTGTAGCTCCCATAATAAACAAGTTGGCAATAGTGCACATTTAATTTTGAACAGGCGTATATCTCCATTGTTATTAACTTTAGGATAGTAGGGTATAAGAAGTTTTTTGTTCAGAAGAAGATGGGCTATTGATTGACGTCAAAATATACAGAGGGTTTCATTTAAAAAAAATGCATTTTTTGGAATATGTCAAAAACCCAACGCTCAATTGTTTTTTTGTTTGCGCCATTTTAATCGGCACGAAAGATGCTACTATTTTACTAATTTAATCAACTTCGTAGCTATAATAGCAACCGAGATAGCAATAGTGCACACTTAATTTTGAACAGGCTGTATACAGAAAGCCTTTACCCATTGCCCTTGCTATTTTTCGATTAGACAAATACTTGTCGAACTATCGCGATTTTGAATATCTGAAAACAGAAACACATTCAATAAAAGTTAGATATCTTCAAAATCGCTTCAGTTAAATGTATGGAATGTTAGGTAATCGCTTGGTAAGCATGCTCTTCTATTCCTTAATTTTTATGGATTCCTTTCACTTATTTTCTTTTATCCACATTTTGCCAGGTAACATATCCAGCAGCAAGATCTCTTGGAATTTCTAAATATAGTATGTACCTCTAAATGTGTCTCTAAATATGATTTTTATGAACGATGGAGTTGTCCTTCATTTCGCATTAATTGTTAGCCAATACCTTGATCGGCCGAAAGGGTCCAATTGTCTGGACGCCCTGTTCATCAAATCTACCGTCATGTGATTTTTTATGGGTATACCTAAAGGCTTTGGTCTACAAATCCCCTTTGGCTAATTTGAATAAATTGCAGGACCACATGTTTTATAACTCTAAAAATAATACCGGATATTGGGCGAATGTACATCTACGTCACGTTTACTAGACATTTTAAACACATATTGTAATTATTCTCAAAATTTCAAAGACCACAGGATAACTCCAAAAGGGTCGGTCTAATAGAAAAAAATCAAAAAGGAACTTTCTCTTCAGATCTTGTTATATAACATCACCCTATTCGTGTATGCGAATTCCAAACCACCCTGTATATAGTGGTATAACTGATTATTACGCTACATAAACATACCTTTCGGTATTATAAGGCTAGATTGCGTCTTCACGTCCTTAACCGTCACGTGTCTTTATTTAAGGCGTCTTCTTCCTCCAAACATCTGCCTTCCCTACCAACTCCTTCGTTCCACAACCGCCTAAGTCATCGTCCCCTCTTGCGTCTTCCTAGAGGTGTTCCTTGTGGTCATCCTCAGTAAATGACCGAACCATTTAACAATCCTTCTGCCAATTCTGTCTATTATGCTCTCTATGCCAAATGAATACGGGGCAAAAACTACCTGATCGTCTGAAAAGCTGATAGTATATAAAAAATGCTATACAATAAATATTCCTATTTCATGGCAGTTTCTTTTCCAGTCTTCGGAATCACACACTAAATATATGTTCAAGAGTACAAAAATGACAAAAAGGACAAAAGTAAAGGTTATTTCAATTCCCTCAACTGGGGGCGGGCTGCTAGTTATCCATCCCTCTTCAGCCAAGAACGGGAAACTCGGGATGGGTGAGAGAAAGGAGGGGTGGGATATTTGTATTGTGGTCTTATCGAAACGGCTCCTAACACAAGACTTTTAATCATTTAAGCCCGAGAAGTCCTGTTCTTTTTTTTCAGAATTTTTATTGCGGTACTTTTTCAATTAATTGAAATTTTATGTTTCTTCAGACGTATTTTCGCCAGTAAACCATTTTCATACTGAACTATACCACTGAATATATGATATTATAGTTGCAACATGACCATTAGACACGTTGTGCGATATTTTGACATTTATAACAATAATAATAATATGTACAGGCTCGTAGAGTTCTTCAAGATGAGGCTGCGATTGTGCATATTGAGGAACTGCACCCATTTATTATTATTTTGTATACACATGGAGCATATTGCTTCCCCACCATAAAAGTGTATAATTTGTGGAAACAGTGGTGGGGACCCCTGTTTTTCGCCAATACGATAGCAAGATGAAGGTTTCAAGAAATAATGAAGATCTTGCGCTTTGATGAGAAGGGCACAAGGCAGCAAAGGAGAATAACTGACTAGTTTTACTTCGCATCAGAGCTGTCATATATGTAAGTTCATTGAGAAATGTTCTCCTTTCTACAAGCCTGGGAAAAACATCACAGTAGACGAAGTACCGTTGTTCTTTCACTCAGTACATGCGCAATAAGACATAATTACGGCGTTAGATACTGGGTACTAAGCGATAGTAAAGAAAGATATATTTTTAATGTTTTTCCTTCTCTAAGAAAATATTTTGTTCGCTTGGTAATCATATGGTTATGCGTCTTGTTGAATCTTATCTAAACAAAGGATATAATCACCTGCGATAATTTTTTCACATGGTTCAATCTGGCACGTTTAGTGGGTATGTTGAACGGAACAAAAAGAGAAGTTTTCCCTTCTGTAAAAATTTCAAAAATATCCTCAGTATACAACTATTTTATACAAGACAGATGACATGTCTTAACTTAATACCAAGAACAAGTCAAAAAGGATGTACTACTTCTGAGTACTGTGCCAAATGGCCTGAAAGTACAGCGTTAGATCAGTAACCCTGTGCTGGAGTATCGATGTATTCTACAACATATTGGACTTGGAAATGAACAATGCTTACACTACGTTCAAGATACGACTGGTTCGAAAATATTAAGGCAGAACTACATACTAAAGGCTGCAGACACTTGCTGCACCTTGTAGGCATTAAGAAACGAGACATTCCAAGGTTCTGGGGTTGATAGCCTTCAGATGAAGCGCACTGTTCGTACCTTTGCCAGGTCGAACTCTGTAAAGAAAATAAAACTAAAGAAATATGTTCACAATACAACAAAAATATGTGTGCTACTTGTCGCAACAGAACAAGGATTTGCAAAAATGTGAAATTACAAATGAACAGTTTACTCAAAATAGCAAAAGCAATGTGCACTAATAAAACTGAAAAAATCGTTAGTTTATTTCATCTTATTTACCTGAATATGAATGATTAATTATATAGAGAATAGTTTTCTTTATGTGTATCACCTTGTTGCACCCCTCTTATATGGCATCACTGGGTAACAGGGGCGACTTTATAGATGTTTTCTGAGGGGTACTTAAAGACCAAAATCTCTTAACAAACCAAAATTAGGAAGAGAGGGTGGGTTACCGTGATAATTATTCCCATTACCCCCAACCACCCTAACTTTTACCCCACCAGGGATATGCCACTACTGGGTAACAAGCTAAAATGTTTAATATACCTATTTGGGCATTTGAATAATTTTTTAAATTATTTCTATTTCATTTTGGAACCATAATCTTGTTTGTTGGGCCTCGATATACAGTTGTTAAGCAGTATAACAAACAATGTAGTATAGCAACACTAACAATATGTATAGGAACCATAGCACATCAAATATTCAAAACGCAAGCACACCGATGGCGCAGTGGTCTGTAGCCAAAATATTAAATCCTTGAAGTTTGTACATTTTGAGGACCAGAACAAAATAAAACGTTGTATGTACCACGTGCTTAATCACGATTATATACCTCGGGAAATGTGAAGCTCTTCGCTTCGCGTAGCGCTCTAAGCATTCCCTCGTGCTATAATCTATTCATTATTCCCTTAATACATAAATAACTATTATAGCAAAATTGACACCATCCGGTACTCAAGATGATCAGCAAACACGGTACCTCTTAATCCTTTAAAGAAGTATCAGCTATCGTGACAGTATGGGTTTTTGTTTGACAAACGCTTGATTGACTTCATTATCTTGTCACCTATTCTTTTTTCCTAAGCTGTTGTATTTTGAATAAATAATCTACACATGACCTTCCTGTGACAAATCCGCTTGGTTATTCGCTAAATTTTGCTTCTACAATGATCACTAATTTATTATTTATCATTTTTTAAAATATTCTACTCATTGTACTAGTTTTTCTTTTTGTAATCATACAATAATGTAAAAATCTTACATAAAAATCTTTTTGAGTGGTTTATTTAATACTTCATTGAAAAATTAAACAAGTAACCAATAAAGGTCTTCAGTTCAAAGTAATAAGAAGCTTAAAAATATCAAAACTTTAACTACACTGTTAACTGCGTCTGATATATAAGCGTTAAGTTTTTCTTAGTAAATTTGCTGAAATGATGTGAAATTTGAAGATCTTATCGACCACCATATTATATGCATATACCACATTCTACAACCATCTGTATGAAAACACTTGCTTTGGATATTAAAGCATTGCTGCTGCGTAGTGTGGAGGAGCTCCATCTTGTTGGTACCAAACATTGACGACAGTTAAAATATCTAGGCCTTCTTTATTTGGACAAAAAACTGTTAATACAGGAATATGCTTTGGTATATAATATGTTTTCGAAGAAGAAATTTCTTTGGATTCGACCACATGACAATATTCTGTAGCTCAACAGCGCCAATTGTGCTTGATTGACACATCATTTAAACGTAGCACATCGTCTAACTCTGACATTGGCTTAGAATGGCAGGTCTTCATCCTTTTTTCACGAAAATTTTGCATAGATCATAATCAGAGAGTTTCGATTCCATTTGTACGTAAGAGAATAAAGACCTTTAAAAAGCTGCATTAGTGTAGTGTAGAGCCACTCAAGCCATGCTTATTGATACTTTTCACGTCATCATATAACCTTTAAATGTTGTTCGGCAATACAACCTTGACCTTACTCTGAAAAATAGATATAAAAAATCACGAAAGATACATGTCAGTCTAGACAGATAAATGGATAATTAATTTACACAGACATTAATTCTTCCAATTTGATTTTTATTGCCTTCTCTTTTATTCTCTTTATAGCTGTGTAAAGATATTATGTAATTGTATAATAAAAATTTCAAGCCAGCATTGTTACTATTAAGCTAAACAAACAAATTAATATAAGTAAAACTATTTACAGGCTAAAACATGTGCTATTAACGAATTTAAAGAAAGCTAAATGTTATATGATATTTCGTATTACGTAGCCATAACGGAATAAAAAGTATGGGTTACTCTTTTTTAAAAATATAAATTTCTATTTAAAACAGATGCGGATAATGTCGTAACCAAAAATATTTAACTTGGCAAAATCAGCGGAAAATGCCACGGAGACTGATATGGCTATTATTCGGTCAGAAACTGTTTATCTAAATTTAACATCCGATACTGTACTAATAATGTTCTTTAATTGTTAGCTCTTAAATATTATTATCTAAAGAATATAATTACGTCATATACATAATCTGTAATTGCACGATGTAGCTGCCAGATTGAAGACAGTAAACGACATGCAGTTCCCAGAAATAACAACAGAAGAGGTTTCAAAATTTCAAAAATGAAGCCTACTGAAACTGGCTGAGATCTTCATCGAATTAGAGAAATATGGTTCAGAACAATCATAAGATACATTCGCAAAACTCTTTAATAGATGCTTATAAGTAGATATTCCTTTCAGAGATTGACAAAAGGAAGCTTAAACCAAACCAAGGCACTAATCAACTTCACCCAATTATATGGAGTAGAGGGCTACAGAAAAAAAATCTGCAAGACGGGAAATGACGAAACGCAAAAGTAACAGCTACAGAGATGTTATTTTATGCGCACTGTTTTATAAAAGGGAGCATGTTACACTTGAAAACCCATTTACGCCTTGTACTCTGAATGCATAGGTATTTTCGTATAAAAGTTAATTCAGTAGAGACACAGAAGATATTATTATTTGTTAGGCAGCACTGAGTTGTTTACTGTACTTTGAAGATGCTTGCGATGCTTCCAACTCAGAAGTCATCTCAATGTTTTGTCTAATATTACGGAACAGTCCCCACGGGGTGACGTCACGGCAGGTACATTCTAAGGGGAGGCAATTTTAGCAGATTGGCCGCAAACTATCCGAAGTGTCCAAAAGGCATTTAACCTCCCTGACGAGGAAAGGCTCAAAACGTGTGTGCGTTAGGCGAACAAATGGCAACTGCAGACAAAAGAGTTATAAATATTGTATCTAAGATTCGGAATGATTCACATGTATGAATTTCACACACAGTAAATTGGCGATTACAACTTAATGCAGTAATTTAACCATACCAAATTTTAAACATGGCGGCGTCCACCAGCTCGAAACGGCAACCTTATGAATAAATATGTGCGGGAGCCTTCCTCGAAGGGAAACCTGGAAAGCTGAGAACAAGGGCCCAAAGAATCGAATGACAGATCCGGCTTGAAAAGTTAGGGCAAGCGCTTCAGGTTCGTCAGCATTGGGAAGAAACCAATTGTCGGCAATTCTTCAGGCGATGCATGGTGTTATCCGAACAATTCTATCTTTCATTCCCAGCGGTATTCTCAAGGAGCGAGAAAGTAACTTAAACTTAACTAAATGGAACGAAATATGATATAACAGAGGTGCACCTGAGATAATTGAAGAAGCGAAATTAACAATAAAAGATGTTTCTTCGATGTTATGAATCGTTCTTACCCAGCATCCACTATTATTCTGAAGTTTTTAAATTTTGTAATTTATGTAGCTGTAATAAGAGAAACATTTTTACTTCTGTAAAATGCAATACAATTTTTTTGACGCTATTTCGTTCAAAACAACCTAAAGTATTTACAAGAACTATTTAATATTCTTCGCATTCATTAAATATTGTTTTAAAAAGTTTGAGGCATTCTGCAATACCCCTCCAACCTTGAAATTTTATGAACTCGCATGACAAGACGACATTAAATCTTAAATTTCAACTACACATTATGCAATCAAATCGCTAGGTACTAAGGCTTTCTGCAATCAGTTGATAATAAATTGAAAATATAATAAGTTTATCGAAAAGCTATTTGTATAGGTCGGCCATTTAATAACAGAAAGAAATAATTCAAGAGGAATAAAAGCCATGCAATGTTTATCGAGAGTCAGAAATAAGAAAATCGTGTAAATATTTTGTGATTTTCATATTGTTACTTTAAAATATGGCAATAATACTAATAGAAATGGTTATTGCAAATATTTAAAATCAATGTTTTAATTCATAAATACCCATCAAAATAAGACAAGAAGTTCCTATGAACACTCGCCGCAAGCCTTTATATACAGGGTGTCCCAAGACATGGCGGCAATATTTTAAGGATGAATTCGGGATCTTATTTAGAGTCGAAAGGTTTGTATAGATAGATGTCCCAAACGTAACTGTTACCAAGTTATTGTTTATTTCAAAATTAAGGGTGCCAAAATTCCCCGACACTGTGTAAACGGTGTAAGAGGTTACAGATTATGCATGTACGTATGCATTAAAATTAAAAAATGTTGTAAAAAGCCTCATAAATGAACAGTAATGTTTCTTTATGTGTAAAAAATTATTAAGTAAATTAGTATCACGTTAATAATAGTTTAGGTTACGTTAAATCTAAGTACAAATTAAGTACTTTATTTAGTTAGCATCCAAGGTATAAAAATACTTGCAATTTTATTTCTTTTTAAATTCTTGGATTTTAGTAGTGGATATTAGCCAATTTTATATGTATATTTATACGAGTTAGTGCGACAAGTATTCAACTAATAACAATATTTCCCCATTACAATTCAGTCGACTGTAGTATTCACCAACTTTTTCAAAAAAACTTCGTATTTAGATAATAACCATGAGTCTATGGCCATGCTCCTGAGAATGAAGCACAGCTTTCTCAATAAATAGCGCCAGAAGAAGAAAGGCCAGAGAAATAATGTCAAATTCAAAACAATGCTCTGTTTTTGACCTCAAAAGTGTTGTTCACCATCAATACACTCCTTAAGGTAACGTGGTGGACAAGGAATACTACCTGGAGGGTTTGAGAAAATTGGGAGATACAGTAAAGGGAAAGTAACTTCACCTTTCTGAAAGTCGTGACTGTCAGCGTCCGTAAAACCGCGTACAAACATCTCATTTTATGTAAAATTTCTTGGCCAAAAACCTCATCACTCAAGTCCGCTAGAATTCGTTCAGCCCTTACATGACTCCCTTCAATTTCTAACTATACTCATAATTGAAAATGCTCTTGGAGGGAAATATATTTTAGGTTGCGAGGCTAATCAAGAAGAAGCCACAAACAGCTACAGGCTATTCCGGAAGCTGGAAATAGAAATATCTTCGAAAAGTATAAAAAGCACTGAAATAAGGATGTAGCTTCCCAAGAGGAGAAAGGTGAGGGGCTAGTTCGTGTTACCTTGATATTTAATAATCACCTTGCTAGATTTAAGCCAACTATATTTCTTACATTGTTTCGGGGGCCAGATCGTTCGATGCAAACCGGCTGACTGCAGTCGTTGCAGCTATTAAAGCAAATTGTGCGCGAAAGGGAGCGCGGGGAGGCAGTAGTTCACTAGTAGGCAATGGGTGCGTTTCGTCCAAACAAAAAGGAAGTATTATAGTGTAACTAAGAGTTTAAGTGTTGGCCTGCGTTAAGAACAGTCGACGCCTCGTTAATATCTAGCCGAAATACTGCCCCGAGAGCTTATAACTACCTTGAAATCAACACCGAGGTACCGTTAATTATTTATCTCCAGAAGCCGGTATTCTAGCTTCAAGGAAGCAGTCGATCTTGGCAATGTACGAGACCCTTTGGAGCAACCATAATGCAAGGTTAGTTCCTATAAATAATTCCTACGATTGAATACCCGGTCCAGAAAACTGGGAAAACTAGAAGCGTAATTAGTAAATTACCAAAAGTTGCATCACCCTTGTTGCGCGTCAGTATGAAGCACTTGCATCATCCTGCTGACACATCGCGTCAGCTGATTTCAAGCGACCGAAGGCAGAGCCGTACTAAGTGAATTTTTGTGCGAAATTTAAACATTGTTAGTAGTGTTGGTTTTTTGACTTGGCGTTGATAGTTAATAAGTCACACCTACACTTAAGGAGTGTATTCAAGCATGTAGATTCAGTATTAAGCTGGACATAGCTAATGTCGATAGCGTAGAAAAGATTTCTATATTATCATTGCGTATCCTTTTCATGTATTTTCATGCATGCATGTTCTTTTTAAGAGTATATGTATTTTTATGTAAACTGTTTGGTTTTTATTCCTAGCAGGATTTGCCTGTATGATTACAAAATTATAGATGATAAGAGGCAGGCCGGAACAATCTGTATTGACAACCCTCAGCCATACTGCGGTAAGAACGAGTCTTGTGCTTCTACGGCTGCGTTAACTAGCAAACAAAGGGCAATCTAAACTCATAATAAAATAGAGTATAGGGCATGGGAAAACGTCGCGTTACAGGTTACGGTGCCCAACTTTAGGGCAAAATAAAAGTATCTTTACAAATAAGTCTGAGGAACCGTTGTTCTTTAATTTTTTTTGTAGTAACCGAGCCACTAATTGCCGGACAACCTCGTGTGAAGTATTACTATTAGAATCAATATTAATCTTACATATCTTGTTTTTAACTTCTTCCTAGAGCCTGCAATCACCTTATCGCATGTTTGTGTCCATGTAAAATAAAGTAAGATTAGCTCCTTCGACAGTTCTTTTATTTAGTATTATGATTCTGGCAACTTTCAGAATAACCTGCAAGATTTGGCGAAGAAAATTATAATAACAATTAGCTTATTCAGGCTTACTGGATAAAAAATTGTATACTTAGTGGTACCAAATTTTAGCTTTTTATTGTTTTATTGTTACCTGCGGTTGTTAGTGGTAATACAAGAAGCTCTGGAGATGAGAAACCGATATTTGAAACTTAATTTAGTAAACAAGTGTATATCCAATATCGCTGACTAATTATTATTTGTAATAATGCACAACTTTTAAAAAAGTACTAACTGAAAATGTACTCGTATCATCGTATAAGCCTGTCCTAGAAATTGAAAAAGAAAGAGTGGATCTATAAAAGCGTTTGCAGGTGTATTTATATGTTTATTTACTGAAAAATGCTAAGCTTTGTTAAATATCTTTTGCTGCTAGTTTAACGGGCTTTCAGATGCTATTTCACAAGATATTTCCAAGTGCACCTATTCAACGAAACCTTGGTGTAGCAACGTTAGTTGATCTTTTCTTAATTGTCCGATAGTAATTTCAGTATCCACAACTCTCTTAATTAAATTTGTGTGCCTCATATGACCACTCCGATTTCTTCTGTGATCAAAAGGAAATTAGGATGTCCGATATGTTCTAGAAGATTTTAGTGAATTTTATTTATTACAAGCAAATTGCGCGCTACGAGCACGTGAAATAGGATACGCGAACGGTCAACCTCCGAGCCGAGCGGTAAGATAAGAAAAACAAAACCTAAACAAATATAAACATCTGGGAAGCCGGAACGTGAGATTTTATGTGGTGCCACAGACAGACAAACACACATTAAGGAAAATTATATTATAGATTGGTGAGCGGATGACCCTGCAAGCAAATGCTCACCTCTCAGGCGGCCGGCCCGGGTTCCAATCCCGACGATTCTAGAATTTAAAAATCTTAAGCTCACCGGCGACAACGCTAACACCTGTGGTAGCCGTTAACCCCTAACAAGGAAACTCACTTTCACTTTCGACGAGCAAGGTTAACCACTTATCTGCTGTTTTCATTTCACATTCTGATTGGTTGCAAAAATTATCACCCTCAAAAACGAAACTATTCGAAAGCTGAAGACTAACAGTTTCCAGTCTAAAAATTAGTAACATGTCCTGAAGAACGAACACAATAGTTAAGTAACGTTCACAACTTTTCCAAGAAATTCGATATTTCCCTGGCTTTTGTACACCTTGTGATAATCTTTTTATCAACCTCTGTGTATTCCATGGCATATCTCTTACATTCTTAAGATTTCACCTTTTCTCTTACATGTTCTTTATTATGTCGCTCAGATGATCATTCTTTCTTTAATGTTTGAAAACATTAGAAGGTACAAATTGAAATTGGTCTAAAAACTACTAGAGGAAAGCAAAGGCGTGAACATTTTCCGAAAAACAACTAACACCAAGAATGGAATAATGAAAATAATAGGGGAAAATGGAAAACCTATAACAAGTAGTGACAAACTCTTTCAACTTAAGAAATGAAGAAAAAATCGAGAACATAAAAGTAAAATTATAAATGTTAATGAAGAACAGTTTGAAGCAATGGATATGAACTATTGAAAAAGTAGCGGAATGCAATATCGCTTTATGCCTAGGCTTTATAGACTTTCAAAAAGCCTTTTGCGGATCGAAATGTAGGCAGTAGTGCAAGCACTTAAGAATGCGGAAATCGACTACAAATATCATAGAAAAGATTTGCGAAGAAGCAACAAACTGCACGAGAACACTAAAAACCTGCAACTGAAAGTACATCGTTATGCGCAGAATCAAATATTAAACAACGATATGTGACCTAAAGCGAACTGCGGGAAGTTTAAGATTGGAAATGGACTCTGTTAGGGCTAAAGAATTGACGAAGAAACAAGCAACGAAAGATAATCACAGAACAGATATTCAGAGACGACTCAGGGCCGGTTCTACAATGCATATATCTAGAATAAGCTATCCGAGGTATAATTGTCATAGTTTCCTTTTTTTATTCCCCAGATAACTTTATCCTTAGTTTATAGAACCGGCCCTAAGACTTGGATAGACAATATACGGCAACGTGAAAGATTTTATAGAATAAAAAATATACCGTGTGTCCACAGGAGTACGCACCATAGAGATAAGATAATGCTAATAGAATATAAATATCAACCAGTGCTATGACCACCATCCCTTTTCTTGTATCATTTATAACAATATTGTTTCATACAGTGGCGAGTCAGAAGCCAGAAAACAACGTTTTAGCGTCCCGGCGATCACAACATTAGCCGATCTTTCTATTCTATTCTGTTATCCCTATGGTGCGTCCTCCTGTGGACACACGGTATAAACACCCGTGTGCGATTTCAAGTGCATGCCAATGATCTCCCTCCATGAGTAGGGATGTTTTTTGCGCTGGTGGGAAGCTGCAAGACCAGCTCTTCGCTTCAGTCTCAAACACCACCTAGAGCAAGCAGGCCGTGGGCGTTAATTGAGACTGATTAGTTTAGTTTTGAGCGCGAAGGCAGAAAATTAGAAAAAGCAAAGAACTCACAAACAATCCTGATTACGCATTGAATTTTCACGTGATGTCATAGCGTACGAAGGGATAAAAATCGTCGGCTAATCACCGAACATTCTCAAGTTCTGCACTGCTTAAACCTGTTAGAGGTTCCGTTGTCGTTAATTAAGTGCCGCCGGACTCCACCAATCGACTATGGTTGGACTCGATTCTCGCATAGCGCTAAATGTGAATACGTTGAATTTGGTCTTCGACTTTCGTCGATTCCTGCCAAATTTCCGTCTCCGTAGTTCAGTTTTCATCGTTAGGTTCCAGCACCTTCTTCGTGGGTCAACCTTGGCCCAGAGTAGGTTGTAGCGGTTCGTTTTCCAAACCACGTTTTTTGCAGGGTAACCTTGCCTCCGATCAGGTTACAGAGTTTTCGGCACCCAAGCGAGCTCCTTCGTGGGCCAGCTCTACTTCAGGTAAAACCTGAAACCTCTCATCGCTTCGGCTCATTTTGCCTTCATTAATGTATTATTAAACAATGGCATTACGTTCTAATTACTGTTTACTTCTATATGTTAACTAGCTACTGCATGTTTACTACATCTCCTCTCTTAGCTGTAATATTTATAGCTCTTTAGATTTATAATTGAAGCTGATACTGATTTTATGTATGTAGATGACCGCAAGTGCTCGTCTAACGAACACCAGTTTTAAGCTTCTCTCCATAAAGGAAGGCTAAGTTTAATTAGATTTATTAATCGCCGCATATAATACAGTAACTTCACCGTTATGGAATTTTCGCTCCGGCAACAATTCACAACAACAATTTCACCAGAGTTTTGTATACTCAGCGAACTAAATACCAAGCAGGTGGAGGCAAAGTGACTTATCGTAGCACTTAAGACTTCAACTTCTCCACAACGCCTTGGGCGTCTGTTTTTGAGTTGAGGAAGTCTTCCCATCTTTAGGTTCACTGCCGCTCAACAAACCATTGATAACTACCTTCTAATTGGCATTTAGGCAAAAACGCCTAGCGTAAGAATAAACCCCGCCCTTGTCCCACTGAAGCTAACTGTGTGAATTTCTGGATTTTTTATCTGTCGTAAATGCATGTTTAAGTGTAGCAAAGTAATGTATACTGTCTGTTGTAACCTATAGTGCAGCATGCACCCTTACAAGAAACATAATTTACAAGCTTCGGGTCAACCAAAGAGCTATAGAAAAAATAATGTCGAACAACAGTTTGAGCGATCATAAAACCAACGACTTGATCCGAGAGAAGAAATAAACGATCACAAAATGAGGACTATGGGGGAAAGTAGAAGCAGAGATAGACCTACAATGAGATGGTTGGGTGACATTGATAAAGAGCCTGCACAGTGCTGATATAGAAAGGCACAGAATAGGAAGACAATGGGGGAGCAAGGTATAATATGGCTAATAAAAATAAAGATAATCATGGTAAGATTATTATTAATTTTAATATTTTACTAGAGGCGAGAGAAATAACCGTTGTAAAAAATCTAAATATTTAAGAATTGAACGATATTTTGAGGCTAGTTGTTTACGGGTTGAATATTTATTACCCTAACAGATTTCTCATTGCAGTCTTCTACACAAGAATTGATTTTAGGGGTAGATTTCTGGCATTCCTTGCCTTTGGAAATATTGATTTCAAGTTTTATGTATTGGTTTCTGTTCTGATGTAGATCCAGTTCCTTTGTAGTTCGAGAGTTTCATGTTCTGGTGTAGAAAAAAATTATTAGTATAACCTTTCGGCAGCTAATGTTACTCATTGTTAGCATGATTAGGTATTAGGTAAAATAAGATTATAAATGGGTTTCAGGTTTTCTGTCTGATAAATTTGGTGGGAACTATTTACCAGCCACAAAATTTATACTAAAATAACTTCCAAAGCAAAGTCGATACCATCTGTCTCCTGCTATGTCTATAGTACTTGAGTAGCTCAAACCGTATTTTATATTAGAAATATGCAGGTGAGTTATCGAACCGGAATACTTCAGTAAAAATTTTTTTAACAAATTTAAGCAATTAAGTAGTGTTTATTGTATGGATTGTATCGAAGTGGATAAGCCTTTCCAAATCGTTTTTCAAATTTACGGCCACAACAATTAAAAATTCAGGTATGCTTTAATAGCTGCGCATATTAATCATACAAATTAACATATTACAAGATCCAGTAATAAGCTACCAATAAAATTAATGCCTTCGTGTTAATAGCTCGCGTTTGATGCAATAAAAAGCAGGTTTCCCCATTTTTCATAGTTCTTTGTCGAGCCCACGCACTCGGAGGCCAGATTTTGTTTTACCCAAGAATGCTTTCGACTCAGCCTTCCAAGTTCAATATAATAAAGAGATCAGCTAAGTCTAACCCAAAACTTGTTAAAGCTGGAACAAAACACTCGAGAAACTTCTCGAGTTTTTGATTGAAAGATTTTCTTAACCTCCGTAATTTGCTGCGAGTTTCTGCTGCGGTTCTCGAATTTTCAGCCATCACCGTTTAGATAATTTTATAATAAATATCGACGTGGGGTAGCAATAAGCAGCATTTTTCTTTAAGCGAGGATGATAATAGTTCGTAGCTATTCCAGCAGGCGAGGTTTAAATAACAATCAAAGCTTTTTGCAAAGCTTGACATGACTACCAATTATGGTAGTTTGAGGTGTAGATGCGAAGCATTAATGACTAATTGCTACAGGTTTGCAGGTTAAATGGGCAAAAGAAAGAAGAGTTATCAATCATACAAAACGCTGCATTTACATAAATTTTTAATGTCTGGTCGTTTAAGAATAAGTCACTAATGTCTGCGCGCTAGTCTTGTAAAGTCGACGATTTTTGTGTACATGCGCAAGCACAGCTTTTATTTCAAAACATTAAATGGCATATTCTTGTTTTCACCAGCAAGAAAAATTCTAAAGTTTTTCTAATAAATCTTGCAGCAAAGTATCTACCTTCAGGAAAGTTAAAACTTCAATGACGCAAATGATTGTTTTGATTTCCGTGCATTTACATTTCAAATTTTAGAATGAAAAGGTCGTTAGATACAAGGTTGTATTAAGCTTTGTACAAAATATTAAAATTTGAACAATTATAGAACGTTAACCAAGTGTTGAGAATTAATTTAGATGTATCTTTAATGTCTAAAATATGCAAAAATGTCGTCTACGGTGTAAAATACAAGCTCGAGTAGAAATGCCCAAATATGCAAAAATATGCTAAGCAAGTAATTTGTTAAACCAGTATCTATTAATTATGCCAGATCCGTAATATCTGTACGTCCGCAGCTGTTGTTGGTTTTGTTAGAACAAAAAAGGTTAATTGAGGATTTATGGATGTTTCCTCCACAAGTGAAATATGGCAGTTGTGGGAACAAATTTAAAAATGGCAACGCCTTAAATAATTACGGCCACGCTTGTGTTTATAAAAGTTTTGCTTAATATTATAAAAAGTGAAAATGGACATTGTTTTTGTAAAAACCAACAAAATAGAGTTAACACTACCAACAGTTAAAATAAGATCATCGTCGTATTCATCAACATCTGGAACTAAATCGCTTTAGTTTATTCCCGTCTCATCTTTTAGATTTTACTAAGATTATAATTAAATGTGAAACACGTACGAATAGTGCAGTTAGATGTAGGCAAAAAATCGTGAACACATTTTAATTATTCTCGAGAACCGAATAATTGCTTTTGATCTCTGTGTGTGGGAACAGATAAAAACAATCTAAATCGCCATAAATTCGTTTTGTTAAACAAATTAAGTCTGTAGCAGAATGTGATTTTCAGCAAGTGGTAGACCCTAGTCAGGTTTGTCGTAATAAGTTGTAAACGACTGGTAAAAAATTAGTTGTTTAAAGAACGAAAATTTATAGTAGCTTAAGGTTATGATTTTGCATGTACGTAGCTTTCATTAATGATATAATCTACGTACATGAATTAGCAGAATTAGTGTTTATTACAAAAGAAGCCGTATAGAGCAGTTGGTAGAAAGTTAGGGTTGCATTAAGCAAGTCCTCGGTTCAAATCCCACGGTGGGCGGAATTTTTCCACAGCCTTGGCGATCGTTATCGAGGTCGGCGAGACCATTCACAGTTGGACACCAAATTAACTGTGCTCTACTCAGAATCACAGATCTAAGAGATAGAGTAACAAGATATACACATCACCAGCACACACACCTAACGCAATGGTTGCTACGCGAGCTCAAAAGGCACGCTCCAACTTTGTAATCCGAAACCGGGGCAAGTTGAGGACTGCACCGCCAGATGCTAGCGTACAAAGCACCAGCCTCTATACCGGTAAGGAACAGAGGTTACAGATAATGTAGTATTTATTACAGAAAATAAACATATCAGGTTAGTTTAGTTTTATTCCAGCTGAGTGACCCAGTAGGTAGTGCGTCAGCTTTGCTTAAGCAAGTCCTCAGTTCAAATTTGTGGAATATCCGAGTCATTAAAAGACATAATCTAGTTTAGTCTTTACTCAAGCAAAGAAAAATAAATATTATTCAAACAGGACGAAATACTTCCAAAGCTGTTTTATGAAAAGTTGAGCTTTAGCTTAATTTTTAAATTACATTAAACCGAAAATTGAAAAAAGAAATAAGAAACACTTACCTTAGCAAGTAAATAAAGAGAACTCCGCTGAAATGTAATTGAAATCAGCAGCACCTTACTTCTCGTGAAAAACCTTCATGAATAGACTTTAGCATGAATATATTAGCGTAAAGCCCAGTTTTGCTAAACTCAACTAATAATTTGGCAAGTACAGGGCAGATGACAAGTACTACTGGAAGCTGTCAACTATTTATCACTGTCATAAATGGCTTAAGTAAAGTCAGTCATTTATTTTTCCTCTATCAACTTTCATCAAAAGCTATGTTGATCATCCTGTAGAATATTATTTTGGAGAAAGGAATCATTCACTAAGCACACCACTGATGTAGATGACCTTAGTTACTGTAACCGTATTGTTAGTTCGATTGCAAGATTTATACAGAAATGAAATGACTGGTATAGGGGAGAAGTCAACGGAGTGGAAAAGAAATTGATCAATACAGAAAAGAGAGACTTGTTAGTGCCAACTAATTATATTCAAATATTATAATGATACGAGAGTAGATTTAAGGGCTCGGCAGCTAGACCCAGTGAAGACGGCGAGCAGTTCTTTAAATGATGCAATATCCGAATAACATAAGCGCCAACAAGTTTTTTCCATTACAACAAATATACTCAAATAGGTCAAAAACTTATAAACTCAGATTAATCGCAGAAGTCAATAACACAACATCTAAAATACAGAAGGTAGCAGTAACGAAATTAGACACTGAATGATAAAAGCATGTGCATTAGATTTAAACAACGCTGCATATAATAACCAGTAGAGAAGTATTATAAATTTTGATTATTCGTTACCTACTTGAAAGGAGAACCCCAAATGAATGCTATCATAGCAGTGATTAGTATGATACAACTACAAAAACAAATATGGAACCAATAAAATGTGCCATTCCATATCCAATGCAGTTACAGTTTATTTTACCGGGCTTGTGTGCGAATGTCATTAAACACAACTCATTAGGTTGCACTACTTAACTGAGACCCTTACGCTTATGTCGGAGGTGATGACACATGGCCCCAAACTGGCTCGAAGCTGCGGCTGTAGGCAGTCAACGCCAACAAATGCCATTTACGCAGCCCTCCGGAGATTATGCCCAAACCCGAACTATGCTCTCCTTGAGCTGTAAGATCGCAGAAGCCGCAAAAGCCCCGGGTGACGTTTGTAGTGGAATTCTCTAGTAACCCAAATCGTTGGTAAATTGTACCATGCAAGTAACTTCTTAGGTGACCCTAAACACCTGAACAAAAGTCAGCTCATTGCAATTACATTCTCACAATTTGAAATTGGAGAAATTGTACTAACCTTGTATATTACCGGCGATCGGTCAAAACGACAAGAAATTCTGTGGTCATAACCCGTCCTAGGATGCGGACGAAATGTCAGAAAAAGTGCCCAATGCTGGAACTCGCATACCAGGGAAGTTTCCGCAAATAATAATTCACGATATCTGAAGCTAAGAGTTAAACACAGAATTCTACCGAAAAGGACGCTAAATTTTTTCAGGCAAAATAACGGAAAATAAAAACCTTGTTGTTTCATTTCATATATTACCAAATTAGTGGAATCAATTATGATCACAGCGCCTTCCATGGCCTGCCTAGACCGCAAAGCTAGAATGGTTCTACTGTAACATCGCTAATTATTCAGATTCCTTTATGAGAACAATTTGACCCTGCTTCTATTTTTTCTAAAAATGAAGAACAAGCTATCAAGGTTGCGCTCTTAAAGTTGTACTACAACCATTAATTATGCAGTTGAAAGGACAGATGTTAATTCTCCCACTTTTGAAGATGTCTGCGGAGACTGTGACCCACAGGTTATTTGAAGGAATCGAAACACATGAGCAAGGTTACAATACGTATGAAAACAAATTTAAGTACCCATAATTGGTACATACATTATTCAACCTTTAGACCAACCAGTCATTTGTGGAAACATTCCAAAGGTTCAAGGAGGGGCTTGGTTTCCAGAATTGCAGCAGCAGTGGACTTTGGAAACAGAAGCTGTGATTGGAGCTGACGTAGCGGACAAATTCTTCACAGGTCGCATGCAATAATTCAAGTCAGGTCAAATGGCAATGGTAACTATGGTAACCTGGAGTTGTTATTAGCTACCTATTAACACAAAAATCATTAATTTCTAAACTTTGGAAATTCTAAGCCATTAGGAATTGCCAATACTACCGAATCAAAGTCCAAGAAAGGAGAAAAGAGAAGCAACCGGTTTGAAAGGAATTGTAGAGGTCGGTATGAAAGGAATCTGCCGTGAAATGGAAATGCATACGAATGGAAAATGTTTGTATTTACCCATTTAAATGAAATTCGAGAGTTAACAAAACCACAAAGAAGAAGTACATATATGGTAACCCCACCGCGAGGTTATTCATCGAAACTATAGATAAAATCATGTTGGTCAGGCCGACCACCCTGGTTAAAAGAATGTTCAGATCCTAAGAGATGTATAAGGGCAATAACACATCTCAGAAAAAAAGAAAGACTTTCCTGTTTCTGTGCCCAAGAGTGTTTGTACGAAAAGCGGAAGAAAATGGTGTGGAAGCCATAGACAGGGAGGGAACTGTTGGTAAATCAAGAATAAGATGTGGAATGAAGATACTAAAAGGGTAGTTGGCAAGGCATGGTATACAATTACCTCAAATGGAGAAGTATAGAAAAAAGTGCAGTAAAGTCGGATCCACCAGTGATATAATAATAATAATGTCTTTATTGACTTGCAAATATAACAATAAAAATACATTCGCTACATAAAAAAAAAGAACAAGTCAACCTCGTGGTAAAACATCTAAAGCTTGAAGATACATAGCCTGTAAGGTGATTATGTTTCTGATATTTGTTCTAATAATTTCTAAATACAAAATTATATCACCATATGTTATTACTTGCATGCGTACAAATTTTACATTAATCTGGGTTACTATAGTGTGGACCAATTAATTAATTATTTACTTATGAATTCTTGTAAGAACCATACAACCGATATAGATTTTCTTCTTTAACCTCAAATTTCTGCTGCGTTAGTTTTAAGTTATATCCAACATAATAGTTGAACCCACAATTTTTACAAATGCGGTTTTGTAGTGAGCATAAATTTTCGAACTATCCCTGTAGTATGCTTGCTATATTTTTTGTATTACAATACAGATACAAGAAAAGGGTGTCATTCTCTATTTTGTGTGCCTTGAAAGACAATAACTTGTTACCTGCCATTCTGTATCATGTCGTAAGTTAGTGTGGACAGTTTCGTTCCGATTCCAATATATTGTAATAGTCACTCCTCCTTTCTGAAGTTATTAAAACTTTACGATACGTATTTTAATTATACACTGATTGACTACACTGCAATATGATTTGGATATGTAATTATTTTATATTACGACAATTATGTGATGTTCTTTATATGTCACATTTGACTGTACCAATTCTATTTTTGTTTAAAAATGATTCTCAATTAAGATGAATTCAAGTACTTCTTATGTCCATTATTTATGAATCGTTAATATTTAGTTATTAAATCTTACTAGCTCAGTAGAACATGTACTCCCAAAACAAGTCGGTTCACGCAATATCTAGACTGCTTATTATTTCTGAAAAATCATTGTTTGTTTAATGAAAACTTATATCAAATCCTTCTCACAACCCCAATGAACGTTAGTGTCACTTCTAATCATATACATGGAATATCAATTGCAAATACCTCCCTGTTACAATACATGTCATTCAATAAACTTCAAATAGTAAGTAGTCCTTTTATTTTTTACCACACTTTACTCAATTACTGTTTATTTTAGTTTGCTCATTAAATACATGTGACTACAGTTCGTCTAAAGAACTTAATCCACCTTTTAGGAGATCCAATTGTATACCAACTACGGCGAAGAACTGCAAACAGCTTCGGAGATGCCTCCTTCCAAATCTCAATCAGCACACGATTCAGCAACACGAACCTCAACACAATTCTTCAGCAGTGAAGACACTATGCAATTCCAGAAATTATTTCAATCGCCTCTAGTATTCTAATTATGTTCCTCCTACCATATACGTCTTCTCCATATCTTATTTACATTCTTCAAGTTTTTTTAAATTTTTGTTCATTCTCTTCTCTCCAATTTAATCATAAGTAAATAGTTTTTCACACCAAAATAGATTGTTTTTCATTTTCCCACGCATTATCGTTTTTAGATAATTATGAAAGCTTTTTACAAATAAGAAATAGTATTTTATGTACGATCGATCAGTAATGGTGTTTTTAGACATTTTTTCACCCTCAATCGATAAATATTTTTTTCGCCCGCTAAATGACGTCAGGGAGCATAAAAGAATTTGATTTGCCACTGATCTATAATTTGTTGTATATCTGTGATGCGAGGTATATGAAGAAGTCCATAACGTCCTAGGCCTCTCGACAGCGAATGAGACCTAGTTTCAAACATACTATTCAGCTAACTTAATTGTAAGAATTGCCCCGTTATCATTTCACAACGTTTTATATAATTTGAATCTACTTTTTTATTATTTTGATCGTACATAACGTTTTGTATGCACATCAGGCGTAACAAGTCTTTTTGGCCCTTGTTGTGTTATAACCCTCGGTGCTCCGCTATTCGTGCTATAACTTTCACTCCGCGGGCCAAAGACGCCTGTTTTACACCCTTGGTACATAAATAACTATTAAATTACAATATAAATAAACCTAGTCTTAGCTGTTCAACACATACTTTCTGACATTGAAGGAATACTGGAAATGTTGTCCACATACAGCCAGAAGTAGCAGAAGTTGAAGATCCTCTTTGAAATACCTATTGCAATAACAGCACAAAGGCAGGTAAAAAAGGTGGAATGCCATTTTAACTTATCGACTGTCTCTCGTATTTCATAGTTTTAAGTACCAGGTTTGGATTATATTCTATATAAGTAACTTTTTTAGCTTTACCGTTAATTAAATGTCAAAAATCATAACTGAAGAAAAGAAAATTATATTTAAAGACACTTTACGTCCATATATATATTTAAAAAAGGAGTAACTAATGCTATTATCTTCAAAAGAAAGTTGTAGTTTTTGCTTATATGACTCTCAAGATAGAATATTTAAACACAGTTGTTACTTGAATCGGAATTCCTGAACGTTGTGTTCCATTTAATCGAATACTTTTCTTTTAGCAGTGCTAGACTGAGAACAATTACTATCTTCTGGGTTAGATGCGTATTATGGAATGAAAACATTAGTAAGCAACAGGCCTGAAAGCAATTAGAAATGGAGCAACCTCTATAATTATTATTTTCACGCTTCAACAAAAGTGTTGCTCCATTTTATGCGATTAAAAATTTCCGTAACAATTTACAACACTCAATTGTATGTATCTGTAACTACTATTATAATTACAAATATTTGTAATAGGAAACTACTGAAGCAACAATTTATTTTTATTTTTTATATAATAGCCTACATTTTGTTTCATTTGTCATGCAACTTGTTTATTTATTATCGAATTTATGTCATAGCTATCCTGATACTTCATATCTTGACTTTTATTTATAGGACGTGATTAAAACAAATGTTTATAAAAATACTTTATTATATAACAGAGATTTTCAACAGCACTTCCCGAGCCTGTCACACAAGAATTTCACAGCGACTAATCCTCGTAAATAATATAAAATGCATTGAAAGGTGCATATAGACAGAGGGGTAGCGATAAACGAATATTTTTTTTTCTTTTTCGTTGCCTTTTTGTAAAATTTATACTATTGATTAAAACTGAAAGTAAACGCCATTTATACCGTCTCGACGTAAAAAAGATCTAGACGAAACACCTTTTTTTAATAAAGAAGGCTTTGTATGTGTTTGCTAATTACCTTTTTATTGCAGTAGGCTTTTAAATTTAAAAAAAATGAAAGCCATGTTAGCTGTGTATACAGAATTTGAAACAAACTAATGGATTTTTTACAAGCAGAACTAATAGATATGGTTTGTGCACTTGAAGAATATGAAAAAATCTTTTTACTGATATCAAGAGTTTATGTTCAGCGATATCCTGAACCGAACAGAAAGTGCGAGTTTTGATCGACTCTGGGAAAGATTTCAGAAAATAGGAGATGCTCAATATGAAAAACATTTTAAAAATTAATACATTTTTGCGAATGGGCCATTGATGAACACCGAGAATAAAGAAACTTTTGAGTGTGTATTGTTTACGAATGATACGACATTTTACAAGAATGGATGTGTATATCGACAGAATTTCCATCACTATGCTACAGAGAATCCTCTTTTCATTACTTTTTTGACGGAAATGCTAATGGGTAAACTGCTATCAATTCTGCAACAAGCTCTGCAAAAATTAGTTGAAAACCTACCTCTTGATACAATTTTCCAATTATGGTTCCAACATGATGGTGCTTATAGCCTTGAAGGTTGGAATTCTATTAACAACAAATTCCGAACGAGTGGAAGAGAAGTGGATGCCCAGTTAATAATAATACTCTTTCTTATGGGACTTATAAAGGAGCTGTTTTATCAAACGGAGCCAACTACAAAAGAAGACATAAAAATGCGTATTGAGAATGCTTTTCGAACAGTGGGCGTAAACGAATTGGTTCATTTTTGTACAGATTGCAGATATGCATAAATCAAATATACTTTATAAATCTTTGTTTGTTTGTTCCATAAAGTGTTATTTTTTGTTATTAAATGTATCAGTTGCTGTTCTGCCCTTTTTTCTTTAAAATAACTAAAATAATTGTTATTTTTTTCTGCTATTTATTCTTTTGTACTCATTAACTCTATACTGATAAACTCTTCTTAAATTGTTTACTTTTTAACATGTTAAATATTTTCAAAAATACAAAATTTAGCTATATGACACCATTAATACAAATAGTAGGCAATTACCTACGAAATACATTAACGAAGTAATATACTGGGTATTCCATTTAACTAAACTATATTGAATCCTTTCGAAAATGTCCCAAATAGTTCTAAATCTAAATAAACACCCTGTATAAGTAAGTAATTCTTTTTTACGGCATTCTTACTACGGCCATTTGGATACTTAATTGCATTCCCAATTAGCTTACATATCATCACTACGATTAAAAAAGTATCTAGTTGGCTCTTTCGTCACAAAACAACTGGTATCTTGGCAACGCCACATAATAATTTAAAAAAATAAATATCAATGCGAAAAATAGTGTCTAATATGAATATGTAGATATATACTACCACGGTTCTATGGTTCGGGAACTAATATTAATTGAATAATTCTATCAGAATATGGGAACAGCTACCTTTTTTTGCGATTTAATAATAATAATAATAAATTCATTGGTCCTCTCGATCAGACAATGATATAGGACAAGTCACAAAAAAGATTACTTAAAATTACAAAAATTATGAAATATATACACATTGGCAAGTTCAATAATAATACATTTGCATTATCGTGATATTAGTTGGTTATGTTTAATAAATAAAGCTAATACTGGGAATCTTAGTTCGGATTGGGACTAAAATTAGACATCTTTTCATTGGAAAGTGAGATGAGCAACTTTATTTTTTGTTCATTTTCATAATATGGCAGGTAGTTTAACGAAGCAGTGAAGACTTGTATACACAGTTGGATGACCTGCAAAAAAAGATTAATAAGATACGTAAGTATGAAAGGAAAGTAGTAAGTGGAATTTGGTTGAACCAAGATGGTAACCTCAATGAAAAAGGATACAGCTTTGACATTTGAACGTTTGCAGAAGTGAACAGAAATGTGGAGATTTGTAAACTGTGTTAAATGTGCTAAGTTTGGAATTGGGAGCGAGAGAAAGATTTATTTTGGACAGGATGGAATTTAAAGTATTAATTCTGAAGAAAATGCATACTTTACTATACAGGGTGATTCAAAAATGGCGCATTTCCTCTGGAGGGGTTGTTGGGGACTACTAGCGGAGTATGGAAAAAATCACAAAGAAAATCTTTACAATCATTCCTCTGAAATATTAACAGCTGAATATGCATTTTGAAATAAGCTATTTACCAAATTTTTTTTTAATTCAACGTTTGATTCGAAGATTATTATTGTTATTAAACATCCCAATTCAAAGAACTGACATTTTCATCAAACTTATCTAAAATTTCAGTTTTAAAAATTTCATTTTTATGCCTATAGTTATAAAATGGATAAGTTAATATAGTATTTTAATTATGTCAGTTCAATTTAAGCTATGTCAAAATGTAGATTGTAACTAAAAATATGATAGTAATTACAACCTGGGTGCTTAATGAAAAAGTTATTTAAACACAACAAATAGTGTATTTTCCATAAGAAATGGAAATACACATATTTTTTATATGTTCCAATAAATCACGATCACGATCCGCCTATTTCGATCCACTGCTGGATGTAGGCTTTTCCCATTTCATTCCATCTCTTTCTGTTGTTCGCCTCACTCATCCAAAGAAGGCCTCCTGATCTTGTTATGTCATCTCTCCACCTGGTGTTCGGTCTGCCGCGATATCTTTGCCCTTCTCTGGGTCTCCATTCCAGGATTCTTCACCTCCACCTGTTATCCGATCTTCGTGCCACGTGTCCAGCCCATTTCCACTTCAACTCCGCTGCTCTCTCGATGACGTCTGTCAGCTTAGTCTGCTCCCTAATCCAGGTGTTTCTTATACGGTCTGTAAGTAATCATATTGTATTTAATGATAAATGATTGAACAATTGCTATTAAAGTGAATTTTAATAAATAACTTGTCATTTGGCACGTACCTTCTAATGGAAGTGTCAGAAGTATTATGCAACTAACGGAGGAAGTTGCAGTAAGCCTGTAGAAGTTCATCTCTTATCAGTACAACTTTTAACTAGTACAGATCGTCAGAAAAAAAGTTAGACCAATACTGTATAAGGATTAGAATGCTTCTGAAACACAAAATTTATGACAAATAAATTAAACCATGTAATGCCTAATTATTATAACCTAAAATAAGCTAAGGTGTAATATTCACAAGAGCTATTGCACTATGAAATTAAGTAAACTGCCAACGTACACTTTATATTAAAGAAATATACATAACCGGTATTGAGTTTAAACTGAAAGAGTTGTTATAAATTTATTAGAATTGTAAATGTATGTCCCAACCTGAGTAAACGAGTTTTACGTTAAAAAATATATTCACTGAGCTACTACATAAAATTACTTAACAAACGGTAATTAGTGCACCGGGTAATTTAAAAAAATGAAGACGTACATAACAATTAATTTTTTAGAATAAGTCAATCTGACATTCAATAAAGTAAAGACTTGAACAAGCTTATGTAGAAACTGATTTTGATAACAAACAAACAATTAAATAAAATTTATTGATTCACAGAGCGATCACGCCAATAGAAGAGTTCTATTAAAAAAAAAACAAATTGTGTGCTGGCCATCAGGAACTGATAACCTTGTAGAATTGAGAATAACTTAAGATACCAAGCCTAGAAGATTACAAAACTTTTATATGTAGATATTTGCTGAATGTTTAGCAATTAATAAGGTATAAACCAACGATGCAATATTGCCTCACTCTATATATTGGGTCCGGCAACGACGAAGGTGGTGCACATTACTAAACATGCTTGAGTATACGAGGTGGCATAAAAAAGTGTAGAGGACCAAACTTACTTTTTTGAATAGAATGCCCTATATTGATGTAGCTTAAACATTTTGTATCGAATTGCTAATCATTTTAATAAAAACTTGTATGGATCCAACGGATATTATGCAAAAAAATCATTTGTGCATTTTAAAAATATTTATATTTTATACTTCGGAAAAGTTGTTCTGTTTTTTTTAGATGTTCTAGACTGCATATAAAGAAACGATTTTAGATCTTTATGTTGCTTTATTTAAAGGGTAAAGAACAAACACTGTTAAAAAGCCACTTTCGAAGCATAAGAAAACCCCAGAGATAGAAGCCACTGCTGACACGAGAAAGAACAAGCGCGAAGAGAAAATAACTGCCGGGGAAAATTTATACTGAAAACGGTTGAATTTAGGAGTAGGTATCAAATGAAAGTTTAGAAGAAATGTCATTGAAAGGGACTTTCAGAAACATAAAAATATAAGTTGTTTTATTTAAACAAAATCTAAATTTGATAATTTGGGCATTCCGTATAGGTTCAATACCTAAATAGCAGAAGGGCAAGTATTTGAACATTAACATAATTATGAATTTTGGTGTAGTATTCGCTTTCGCTTTCTTAAATCTCATTGAATTAATTTAGTCATGTATTTCTCGTTTTTTCAACAGCAATATCTCAAGTCCATTAAAACTGCCGATTACTTTTTCTATCAGAATGTTTTGCTAAGAAATTTGTCAAGTAAATTTGCGGCGCAACAAAATTTTTGGGCCGCTAATTTACGAGATATATTTCTACAGAGCAAAACAGTTTGACAAAAATTCATCAAAATGTATTCAGGCTACTTTATATACACGCGGGATATTCAGCATGATTATTTCCTGAATAACTAGATACAATTCAGAAGCGATTAACTTCTGATTTTTTTAACTGGGGTTAAATTTTGATAATTCAATTTTTATCATTATTAAACAGACAGAAACCATGGTAATTACGCATTATTATAGATATAAAGAAAATTATTGTGTTTAATATTACTTGAATCAACAGTGACTGGAGTTTTATTTTCCAAACCTGGTTGTATGTTATATTGTAAGAGCAAGTGTTTAAATTTGCATTTTTAAGACGTTTCTTATTATCCTTTAAATAAATAAAGCATCTTGGGGAGCTTACATTATTTTTTACTTTCCTGGTCTAAAAGACGAAACACGTATTGCAATCGTGAAAAAACAACTTCCGAAATCTTTTCAGATCTTCACGTTTCAGTATCCCCTAGATATCTAGATGACGAAGAACAGGTTTTCTCAATTTCGTCTATCTGTTTGCTCTCTGATTGTCTGTCTGTTACCGGTATAACTCAAAAACTATTTGTTGGAGGAAGACGATATTTTGCATGCAGATTATATGTCTACCTGGCATGAAATCGAGAAAATTACGAATAAATATACACAGGATGAGCACCTTACAGAAATTATAATTTTTTGTTTAACTGAGAAATAAATAAAAGTAACATATTGTCCATAACTCAGGCTTTCGCCTTGACAAAAGTAGGCCCTAACAAATATAGGGTAAATGCTGTAAAATAGAAAAAGGGATAATCAAAAAATGCGTTCTATTTAAGGCAGCCGCTACGTACAGACACGAGAAGTGCTCCATCGCGCATGTATGGAACGGGCGGTGTGCTTACCAAACGTTGAAATTGCATTTGCAGCCGCTGCCGTTCGAATTTCGACTGCCGGTATTTTTTTTATTTGCAAATTGATGTAATTTGCATTACCAATTGTTTTCTTTTATTGTTTCAGTATTATTAGAATCGTGAAGATATTTTTACCCTTAGTTTTCTTTGATTTTTAAAAGTACTAACTGTCCCAACCTCTACTATCGAGGGAAATTTTTGAGTAAATCCCTTTACAGATTTTTTATGTTGCAACTCGAATAGTTGATAAATGGCTCAATATATGAAGCAAGATATCAAATAAAAGCCCATTAAAAAATATATACAGGGAGTTTCATTTAAAAATCCAAAATTTGCAATTTTCATCACCTTGTATAGTATTAAATTCACGAAAAACATAGCTTTTAATTCCCTCATCTATAAAAACGGAGGGAGTATTGTAATCGCGAAAAAATCAGAGATTTCTTCATATCTTTACATTTCAGTGACCCTAGATGACGAACAACAGATTTTCTCAATTCCGACTGTATGTCTGACAGTCTGCTGTCGGTAACTCAAAAACCATTTATTGAAGGAATACGATATTTTGAATGCAGATTATATACTGGAATGAAACCGAGAACATTTTGGATAAATATACACAGTGAGCAACTTAAAATAATGTAACTTGGTTTATTTTTGCTTTAACTGAGAAATAAATAAATGTAACATATTGCACATATCTTTACCGTTGATAAAAATAAGACCCAACAAATACAAGCTAAATGCTGCCAAACAGAAAAAAGGGTCGACAAAAAATGCTTTCTATTTAACGCAGCCGCGATGCACCGACGCGAGGAATGTCCCGTGGCGCATGTAGAGA
Organism: Agriotes lineatus; assembly: GCA_940337035.1. Classification (NCBI taxonomy): domain Eukaryota; kingdom Metazoa; phylum Arthropoda; class Insecta; order Coleoptera; family Elateridae; genus Agriotes; species Agriotes lineatus. The sequence continues at coordinate 48,507,333 of OW679199.1, forward strand.
ACAGGCGATATGTTTACAGGGTATTACCAAACGTTGGAAATAGACTCGCAGCTGCTGGCGTTTGAATTGCGACCGTCGGTAATGTTTTTATTTGAAAATTTACGTAATTTGCATTACCACTTGTTTCATTATTATTAGAATTATGAAGATATGTAAAATTTCAGTTTCCTTTGATTTTTAAATTATTTAGTGTCACAACGTCCACTTGCGGGGGAAGTTCTGAATAAACCCCTTTCCAGATTTTTTGATAAGATTTTCTTCATTTAATGGTTTTTTGTTACGGCAGCTGCCTAAAATTCAGCATGTTTCTGCATAGAATCGTTAACATTTCCAAAACAGCTGACGTTAGACTAATACAACTAGTTATTAAAATCCTTAGTATTTCGACGTTAATCTTTTAAGCTACCCAAATACAGGGAGCTCTATTAAAAAAAGTATATTTGTTTCGCCACACTTCTTTGAGCCACTATGTATAATTAAAAATCTACCGCTTTTACATAAGAAGCAGATTTTATGTAACTCTTACAGTTTTAGAAAAATCCGTAACCGTTGTCTGTAGAAATTTACCGTAAATACCTAGTACCAAAACAACCTTTAAATTTTTAATTGAAAGATGATTGCTTCATCTTAAACATATTTCATGTTACTCTGATAAATAAGATATAAATGTAGCGGTATCTTTGGTGCAATGAATTATTTATTATTTAATTCAGTCACAAAACTAATTGAAACATATTATTACGGGACTGTCTCTCATACCTAGCCAAGGTTGGTACATGACTATTACAGGTTTCAATGCAAAAATGAAAGATATTTTTTAAATCAAAGCCAAGATACGTGATTTCCTTTTGGCGATGCAAGACGATTCCCCAACAAAAAACCGCATTTTCAGTTTTCAACAAGCGATATATGAAGGTTTCCACTCCAGACGCACACCTTTCCCTCGTGCACCAATTTCGGCTGATTTTTTTATCTGTTTACAATAAATATCATGTAAAGGTGAGTTTGTTTGGCGGTGCGCTCGTGACTCGGTACTACTTCCTGCATAAGATCCTACATATCGATGGTATCAGTATTCCGTATATGGGATCTTTACATAACGACTTCGATTGAGTCTATCGCGGCTCCTGGGAGACTCTTTTCAATTTTCAATATTTCCCTACGAGCTCTTGATGTTTTATTCATTGCACTCAGCGCCATCTTGAGAGACTCAATCAGACAATCTTATTGGAATGCATGCATATACAGCCGCATCCGGCTCGCGCAAGAAAGCGCCTTACACCGACATCAGAAACACTTCGGAAAAAACGTCTTTCTAAGCAGGGCGATGCATTAGAAGGGGGAGGACCTGCAAATTTCCACATATTTTTTTTGTCTTTGTTATTTAACAGGACGGTTTTTGTAAACCGGTAGATACTTTAAGCTTGTTTTAACGTTAGTACACCAATTTAGCGTAAGCTGAATCAAATTGTTATTTGACGTACAAAACGCATGTTTTTTATATTATTATAGTATATTCAAACCCCTAACAATTCTGCATTTAATTTAGAAAATACGTGAATGGATCATTTAAAAAAAATCTAATTCACATTCAGATATTTTGGATAAAAATAAATAAAAATTCTTAGAAACTGCAATTTGATAAAATAACGACTATATGATTTTAGAAATATGGACGCAAATTAGTCAGGATTAAACAAATGAAACTTAGGTCAGTTAATAAAAAATGACTTTGTATTTCTAATTAATTTGTTTTGCAAAAATCTGTAAGTTTTCAATTGGAATCGGTTTCTGCCAAATTATTTAAGAAACGGAATTTACGTTTTTTAATATAATGCTATGAACAGTATTAAAAATAGTGTTAGCCTTGATTTGAACAAAATGTAATTAAAGCAGGCTTGGAAATAATGTAAGGTCAAAGACAAACAATGGGGGAAAGGAAGCCAAGCTGTGAAGTGGTGTTAATTTTGGCTTCCCCAATAAATAATTGTTAATACGTGAATAAATACCCTTTTCCCAGCTGTTTGAAAATTAATTCCATATCCTTTTGGTGCGCTGTAGTAGTGTACATTGATTCGTAGCATCTCTGCGGAAGTATAAAAAATTGTTTAATTTATGCATCGAGTGTTTGTCGGTTTTTCCGAGGTTGTGTACGAGGTTTGAGCAGTGCAATTGGAGCCCCGTGAGCTAGAGGTAGGTAGCGACCTTTGTTGGAAGCAGTTGGAGCCCTAAATTCAGGCAACGGCTGAATTGGAAGCTTTTTACGCAGCGGTCGAGCTACAGGAGTCGTTCTGCAGGGCGTTCAGCGGGTTGTGTCTGCAGGCCAATGAAAAAAGAGAAACCCAGGCATCGTGGGACTTGCTGGAACTCGAATTAAGTCCTAGTTTCCAAAAGCAATAAAAAGGTCGTGCAAGTTCACCCTAAAAGATTGAATTTAGTTAATTTTAAGCGTGGCGTCGGTTTTCTGTGCACTTCCGGCAGAAGCGTCCTCTGAGTTTTTATGTTTCTGACGTGTATTTACTTACCGCAATTGTTATTACCTAGGCGACGCTTTAGTTACGTAATCACAGATAATTGCCTAATTATAGTGAACTTGTTTTGCAAATTGTGAGGTTGGATCAACATATTTGAATTAAGTTCCCATTAGTTAAATAATATTCAGTATTGTAGCGATCCCAGTAGTTAAATCAGCATTTACAAAGTGTTTACAATTAAATATTAAAAATAATATTACGATATTGAAGTTGATAGCAACTTATTTCCTATAATTTATTTTAAAAAAAACTCAATAACACAAGTAATATATAGGATGTTTAAAAATGGCACCGACAAACTATGGGAGTTGATTTTTTAGTTAATTTTAAGAAAACACAGTTCTATGGGTGTGGGTCTGAAAATGTGTCTTAAGGAAGCTGGAGCCCCGAGAAACGTAGTAGAAGGGCTCATTGCTGAGTAGATAAAGCTCCTGGACTTCGCGAATTTTAATCTTTAAATTTTCATTTCTCGAATATGACTTCTTTCAGTGATTCCAAGCAAGAGTATCTTCTTTATGCAAAAAAGTCTAAAATTTTCGAATATTTAACTAAAGTTGACAGACATTTGGATTGTAAAAAGTTACGATAAAAACCGTTCCCCCACCATTGCATAAACTGCCCCTTCTCAACCTTATACCAACTTCTTTCAAGGTCGTCGAATTCTGTATAAAAAATTACCTACATATGCCATATTACACCAATTTTGCTATAGCTATACTATTTTTATTAAATAAAATCCACATGCTCTTGGCTGTAGTTTCCTTAAAACACATGCTCATAGGAACTTTTTTCTTAAAACATACAAAGGTATCACCTCCCGAAGTTTTTCGGTGTTATTTTATTTTTAAACTGCCTGCATTGTAAGTTTTCAATTCGACGCGGTTTCTGTGGTAAATGTGGTACAGGTTAAATGATTTATAATAATAATATTGTTTATACCTTGAAAAAAGGCATATACATGTTACATTCAAAAACATTGTTCAAAGAATGCTCTACCCCACGACCATTACATTCTTGGGGTTAAACACTACAGTTTAGTGAACGTGGTAGTATATTATTCAAAATTAAGAAAATGGTGCTTAGAGGCTCAGGTGTTTTGAATAAGAATCTTGTATTTGTAATTCATTTATTTCGGAAAATCTCAAACAACACAACTAACATATTGTAAGTGGTTAGTTGAAATCAGTTTCTGTGCTAAAGGTGGTACAGCTCATGTGATTTGGTGGAAGTGATATCTATTATTCAAAATTGAAGAAACGGGGGTTTATGTATTTAAAAATAAATAATATTTTTGAGTTTTTGTCGTCTATTTCGCAATAACTCAAAAAAACCCAACTACCATATTATACTTTTTCAATGGAAGTTAGTTTCTGTGGTAAAAGTGGCACAGGTTATATGATTTGAAAATAATAGAGCCAAATTATTGAAGATTAAAGTGGAGGTGGTTCAGAAGTACGCGCCTCTGGTTCTGTGCCAAAAAACTTGTCCAAATCGTAATAACTCCAACGGCAATAAATATCTTGTGCCAACTGCACTACAATTTCCCTTGGGGGTTTTGACAACCGTGGGGTCTTAATGCTTAAGAAAAAAACAACAACAACAATAAAGAAGAAAAAGTATGATGTTTTATTTCCAACTCATGCAAGTTCCTATTGCAATACATTCCTGTGGAACAGGTTGCACAGGTGGTACCATTTTAGAGAAGTGGGTCCAAATTATTCAAAATTAAAGAAAAAGGATTTAGGTTTTTCGATGTAAACAAAAATATAATCTGTGTTTTTAATAAATGTATTTTGCAAAACATCAAAAGCCACAACTAAGATATTGTAAGTCTTCAATTGGAATACGTTCATGTTGTAAAAGTGGTACAGGTGATCTGACTCGAAAAGAGTAGAGCTAAGTTACTCAAGATTAAAGTATTATCATATGTAGGTAAATAATTATATTTGGGTTTCTTCAGAAGCATCGGACCCCCCCCCCCCAAAGGAGGCCATAGTTGCTTCTACGAGTGGCAAAGTGGCAAGTGAAAGTGGCTCAGAGGTACGCGCCTCTGATTGTGTGCCAGAAATTCTGATTTCAAGTGCCGGTAACTTCAACGGCCATAAAAATCTTGTGCCAACTTTATTACCATTTCCCAATCGCGCTTTGGCATTCGTGGGGTCTTGATGCTTAGAAAGATACATATAAAGGAAAGTTAAGTGTTTCAATATAAATAATAATCTTGCATTTCTAATTAATTTCAGTGTTCATTTGGAATACGTGAGTGGATCCAAATTGTTTAACGTTAAGAAAATGAGCATAGGTCTTTTAATATGTATAAATACGAAACTTGTATTTGTAATTCGTTTATTTGGGAAAACACAAAGAAGAGGATTAGCATATTGTAAGCTCTTTTATATGGAGAACCTTATTTATTCATTATCAATACCTTCAGCTTTTAAATTTTTTTAATAGGAAGGTGATCAAGCTTTCAATCTTCTTGTTATATCCTGTGGCTTGATAGTTGCTAACTTCATTAAATTCATTTGAGTAGGAAGCAAATGGAGACTAAATAAGTACCACACCCTAAGAGCCTAGTAGAAAATATCAGGTTATAATTTATTTGCAATCTTCTATAGAATCTTCCTCGAACGATTTTATACCTTAAACTTTAAATTTTAATTTCTTTATTAAATTTCTAAAATACTAGTGACGATTTCTAATGCTCTTATATTTTAAGGTGAATATTCTTCAGATTTTACCTTTACATAACTTTCACATTCTATCTTATTCTAGCTAAGGACAAATTGCCTGTAATTTTAATTTTTTACTATACACTATACTAAAAGATTCTTTATCAGCTTAAAAGATAACGCATCATCCTAGGAAGTATTCTCTAATACAACACGGTTCTTGTTAAAGAAGGAAAATATCCTATATATAATGAGATGGTCTTGAGCTCACAATTTAGCTCTGTATGCAGTGAGAAATATTGAACAAAGTCAATTAAAGCACATAGTTGCAATATTTTATTTAATTGCAATCTGAACAGTAGTTGAAGTTATTAAATGCATCGGAAATGAGATGCAAAGCATAATTAGAGGGATAAAGGCAAGAATAAGCAAATCAGATTTCAGAAGGATTGAATTTGAAGTTTGAGTAAAAGAAAGATTTGGGATGGCTAAAATAATATAAGTGGTATGATAGGTTTGAGCATATTTGAAGCCAGATCAAATGAAATTAAATGATACAAAGGGTTGGTTATGTGCATCATATGAGCGTAGGGTTATTAATAGACGTACAGGCCAGAGAAGAGCAAGCAATCTGAAAGGTAGATGGAAATCGAAGCGAGATAAGATAAGATTTGCAAAGAGCAATAAAGAACGAGGGCAACTGAATTGAAGAAAATCCAGTGACGTGTTTAAAATTGAACCAAGTGATTATAGAAGAGCAGTGATTATAAAAACCTTTATGTGACAAGAAAAAACAATTTTTAGGTATCAGAAATAAAGACAATTTTAGATTTAAGAAACATGTTATCAAATTTGATTCCTTGATGTAAAATTGTAACTAAAACTAATTTCCTATAAATAATTACAGATCGCGGTTACTAAGCAACGCGATGCTGTTTTGTCAAAATATAAGAACAATAAATTGCTGTAAATTGACTAGATTGGGGCAAAATTATGCTCCAGCAAAATTTAATGTTTTTATATAATAAAAAGTGTTTGCCAAGTCTAAAAAGTTTACCATTTTATTATACCAGTTATCAGGCATCTGTGGTACTGTTAGCAGAAGTTTCTGAGGCGTAAAATTATAAATTTACCACATCGACTTCGGTTGTGAAACGGCACCCACAGCTGAGAATTCCGAACGCCGACAACGGACCATTTGAGCTGCAGAAGCCAGGTTTTGCAATTCCAACGGCCTAGGGAAGTATGAACGAGCATCCTGAACAAGATTTGCTGCCAGGGAAGCTACTTCAAGCGCATAAAGCCGTTGGCGTTAGCACTATTTTCGAGCCCAGATCAGCTAGAATTTAAAAGGTAGGAGTGGCATGTTTTCGAGTGTTTGAGAGCCGGGAAAGCTAGTAATCCCTAAGAATACACTTTGCGGAGGAGAGTGATCGTATTTCCAAGTGTCCAGATTCGTCTCAGTTTGACTAATTTGAATGGCGTCAGTAGAAATTGCGGTTTTGCAAAAAAATTGAAGCCATCACAGGAAGTCTAGAACAAAAGAGCAGCTGGCGTTGTTTGACGTCATATCTAAACAAAATAGAGTCAGTTGTTGCTAGGCGGGAGTTTTAATTCGATTTACCTGATGGTTCGTTGCAGAATTTTACTTTTAAACATTAAAATAAAGGCTATATGCACTAACGACTTTCTGTAGTAAATTTCAGGTTTGTGTGGTTATGAGTAACTGAATCTAGTAGAGCAGTTGTACTAAAATAAATTGCGTATATGAGCTACGCTGAGTCAAATATCCTAAACATCATTTCAAATAAAACTCAGATATGAACCCAACCTGAGAGAAGTAGTTTTGTGTTTTGCCGGAGCTAGCCCAGATTATTATTGCAGTTCAATAAAATATAGAAAGGGGCAATTAACCATTTTATTAGAGTGTAATCAATACATTTCATTTTGATTAGCCTAAAATACTAACAGACAGAGTTTTACACAATAAAAGTACACTGAGCATTGTGGTGATTTGCGCTATTTAATTATTCACATTCTAATTAAACCTTTTATTAATACAAGGCATCATTCCACCTAAATATATACGAGGGCAGAGTGAGAAGTCTGGTAAAAATAACACCAAGGATCTTACAATCGCAAATCCCAGTAGGCGTCTGTCAATATCATCTGTCACTAGGCTATGTTAAAGTTTTCAAACTGAATTGTCATTTATTTCATTGTTGATAGCGTCATTTTTAAAATGCATCTATATTACCCTTTTGTTTAGAGATAAGTCTAAATATCATCTGTATTGAAAAGAACTTTGGTCTTTCTGTATCTTCTTGTTTTACCAGAAGCAGTTGTTGAACTTCACTCCACTTTATTTTATTCATTTCTCTCGTTTTGCTCTTTGCCATATCAGCTCCCATTTTTTTGCCTAGTGTCTCGTCAAAAATTGTATTATTTTTAGTCGATGTTAATATAAATCGTCCTTGGTTTGCTGCCACTGGTCTGATTTCTTCAATTTCATTAAATACTTTTCTTGTATCATTCTACACATACGTTATAATCATCTAGGAAGGTATAATAGGACAATAGTCGGGGAAAGCCACGATTCATCTAAGAAGTTATACAATTTTGTTTTGTGGATCTAGCATCCCAAGAGGTAAGATGTAAAGAAGCGTGGAAGATGTTAAAAGAAGAGTATCAGTGTTGAAATACAAACACAAATAAAACTTTTTAAACTACGTGCAATGATGTACATAACTACAGAATTACCGTTTCTAACGCTTCTAGGCCGGAATATGAAAAATTTTAAACGGTAGCCAGTACTGACACAGACGTCACGTCTGCTGACGGCTTGGTAATCAGTGCAGGGTTAGAAAAATACTATGGAAGATTATATCCATATCTCGACACCATATGGACATTATTAAAGAAGACTAGGGATATAAACATAGCATGTAAATGAAGTTAGCTCAAAAGCTTGAGCAACAATAGAAAGCTGAAAAATATAATTAACGATAAAATACAGGCACCATGGAAATATTGCTACATAGAAAAACAACAATTAAAAAAAAGGAGTGGACTATATAATCTGCCAAATTAAAATAAATTATCAAATCTTCGACTCCAATGAAAAGAGGGAAACAACGAAGGGAAGGGAGGGTTTATAAAAAAATCAAATGTCCATGCCTATCTACACAACTGAAAAGTAACAAACTGTTACCGTTCTAACAACTAATATCAGTGTTGTGGTTGATTTTTCTACTTGCTGTCTTCTTAGATTTAATTTCTCTACATTTTCCTGTTTTTCGCCATGTCCTCTGCTGTATTCCAGCTCAGTCCCATCTGTTTCAAGTGCCTCCCTATTTCGACGTTCCATTTACGTCTTGGTTTAGCTTTTGCATTTTTCTTACTCCTTTCGCTACCCTTGTTATTCGCTTTGTAACTACATGTCCAACCCATTGCATGAAACTGGCCCTTATTCCTTCAACAATCGGCTTTATAACTACGGCTCCTCTTACTTCTTGTCTGCTCACTTTATTGAGCAATTTTAAGCCTGCCATTATTCTGAGGTTCTTCATTTCACTTGCCTGCAGCTTTCTTCTCTGTGTTTTTGCCGAATGTATGTCCATGTCTCTGAGCCACTTGTCCATGTTGGTGTATACAGCGAGTTATATGTTCTTCTTGTTTTTCTTGATATTTCTTTTACATTTATAATCTTTATGTTTAGACTGTAGGATATTTCTGTAGTGGCGTTTACTCTTTCGTCTACTTCTGCCTGTATTCAGCCTATTAGTTTGTTGTGACCGTTCATAAATATTTAAATTGCGTTGCCTGTTCTAGTTTCTTTTTGCTCTAACCTAGTATTTTATTTATTTTTTATTTTTATTTATATTGTATTCAGTCAACAGCCGTTAGGCATATTATAGGCGTCGCTGTCATTTATAGAGACTTCCAACCCCACTAATGACTTGTCATGACGTTATTATGACATCCGGGACCGAGTATTTCCGTGGCAACCGTTCTACGAGGCGCCGAGAGAAGCAGCCGTGAAACTCCGATCCAAGTTCTGACCAGAAAGAGCGTTGCTTAACTCTACTGATCGTACGCGGCTGCTTGTTCAAGCTACACCACCTGGGACCTCATAAGTATGTACATTCTGTGGTTTTCTAGATATTGTCATTACTTGTGTTTTGTTCATATTTCTTGTCAATCGACATTTCTTTAATTATAGGTTACAAACTTGTAGTTTTCATTGTAATAGATCTTGTTTCTTGTTTGTCAACATGACTAAATAGTCTGCAAATACCAATTGTTTTCTTTCTTTTGTTCTTACATTCTTGTATAACTTCATTTATCACAACTGCGAGCAAATATGAACCCTATGTTCCTCCATGTCTTACTCCAGAGGTAGTTTAGAATTTCTGAGATACTCTACTCTTAGTTCGTATATTATCACCATCAGAGAGCATTAAAACAAATCGAGAACAGATAGCAATGACAACATTTATAGTAGCCAATTCTATACTTGTATGCTACTTTACTAGATAATAAGTTCTATTATTATTCTCCTCGCAAATATGTATTTTTTATTACAGTTTGGACAAAGTATAAATAATTATCAGATATTGTAATGACTGTCTTGATTTGTAAAGGTTATTTTAAATTAGAAAATTAATTATTATGGCAAATCACCACACAATTCTCAGGTTGGGTTTTATACTGTGCTCACTTTGCCTGTCAGTAATTGAAGGCTAGTTAAAATAAAATGTATTAGCTGATGTTCAAAATAAAATGGTTGAATGCCCCTTTTTTACTATTTTATTGAACTGCAATATTATTTCAGCTAGCTTTCGGCAAACACAAAACTGCTTATCCCAGGTTGGGTTTCGAATTTCACTAAATTCACAAATTAGTAGCTCATTTTTGATTATTCGTCCTTGAGTAGCTCATATACGCGGTTTTGGTAGATAAAATTTACAATCTGTCAGATGACACAAACATTTCGTCGGTGCACCTGCGGTTACTTGAATGTTTAAAATCGCAAAACCAACAAGAAATCGTCAGGTAATTTGATTCAATTATCGCTTGGGAACAAAATCTCGACTTCATTATTACAGAAATGACGTAGATAGGACGCCATCCATTCGCTTGTTTCTGCTGCTTGGAATTGTTGCAAAATCCGCAAAAGTTACTGACGCCATGCAATTTTTGGATTAATACGGAGTAGCTGGACCCATGGATATGCGATAGGCCTCTTCAGCAAGTTCAATCTCGTATTTTAATAAGTTTCCCGAACTCTGACGCTTGAATTTACAGATAGTTTCTACCTCGTACAGATGTTCAAACTTGGCACGAAGATGATCGGAGATGACGCTGCTGGAATTTCTCTGCTGGAAACGCTCCCCTGGCTGCAACTTTCACTAGGATGCTCCTGCAGACCCCGCTGATGTGATGCAGTGCAGGTCTCTGACTTTAGCTGCTTAATTGTGCCGTAATCGAAGTTCTCAAATTTCAGTTGTCGGCGACCGATACACTCGGAGATGAGATTGGAGAAATTTATAATTTTATCGTGGCCGAAACTGCCACAAACACTTCCACAGCTGGGTAATGATGCGTATAATAAAATGCAACACTTTTAAAACTGTTAAACACTTTTATTCTCATAAAAACATTAATTTTAAGGGAGTACAATTGCGCCCAAACTGTCTTAATTTATAATTTCTATTGTTCTTCTTTCTGCTTTACAAAAACGCATCGCGTTGTTATGTTACCGCGATAATTTTTGTTAATTAGAAATTAGTTTTGATAGCAAAATACACAAATGGAGTAAAGTTTGATTACATAAATCTTAAATTAACATTTTCTTAAATCTAAAAAAATTTTCCTTTGCTATAACTATCATTGTTCCTTCCGTTACGCACACAAATGTTTTAAAGTCACTGCTCTGCTTTTTCGCTTTGTCTTATTAATGCACTGGGAACTAAGTTCAAATTTGTACACGTTGCTCGCTTTCTTTCTTTTTCGTTGCCTAATTTCGGGATTGCTCTTTGCAATTTTCTATTATCCGTTATTCCGATCTTATTTACCTTTCAGATTGCTTGCCATTCACTAACCTGTACTTTTATTAATAATTACGCTCATTTAGTCTGCACATAACAAACAATTTGTGTCAATTAATTTTGTTTGGCCTGGCGTTAAATATGCACAAACCTATTTTATTTAATTATATTGCTTTATTCAAACTCTCTGAAATATGCTTTGCTTATGCGTGCCTTTATCCGTTTAATTACTACTTCTCGCATCTCATTACCAATGCATTTAATACTTTTATTATTGTTTTAAATTGCAATTTCATAAAATATCCTAACTCTGTGCTCTATTGACTTGGTTAAATATTTTGCACTGCAAACAGAGCCAAGTTGTAAGCTTAAACCATCTCAATATGAAGTTTAATTTTCCAATCTTTTATTATTTCTTTTGGAAATAATAATTGTTAAAGGAATGTTACTTCACGTTAGAATGTATATTTAATTCACCCGGTATTTTTATTTTATGCAAACCGATGTCTCTACTCTACATGTAGTTAGTTTTAGAGCACTCAGTTAAAGTGGCCGTTGCACATTATTGATTGGTGCTTGGCATTTCATCTCATGTTCATAATATCTCTGCCTGCTTACTTTTCGAAAAGGGCATAAGTTGAACAAGCAGAAGAGCTGTGGAGCACATAAACGACGTAAAGAAATCAGAACTAACTATTCCCTGAAAGTGAGATGGGAAATTAGTAATAGTCAGATTTCAATGCTGTTTGGTATGTAACTATAATATAACAGAAGTCAGCTGTGAAGCTGTAATTACGTGAATATTATACCTCAACAGCGTGCTTACAATTGATTCAAAAAGAAGAGAAGACAAATAGCCGAAGAAAAAAGATTAAGGTGTGCATAATAGTAAAACTAGAACAGGAAACGTGGCAATAAAATTCTTAGATATACGAAAATATGTCAAAATGGAGAAATCCTAGATATAAAAATGTCTACTTTACTTGCTTAAAAAAATGTAATATGTAAAATTGCTTGCAATGAAAATATGAAAATAGTTTTAAAATTAATACTTATATATCAACTAAAGGGGGTTTTCCTAATTCTTAATTAGCTATTAAAGTTGTCTCAACCTTTTTCAACTAACATGCAAGCGAAAATGTCAGAATTTGGCACTAAATTCAAAAGCCCAAAAACTTTCGGATAGCTCCTGCTTTAAGATAAAACAGATTATTAAAATCACGATAAAAAGACAAATACAAAGAATGTATCCAAAAGAAAGCAAATATTACAATATATTGCAACGAACACTTTTAAAGCCTCTAAAATTATGATTAACATTTCAAATATTTTTTAAATATATTCTATAAATGCGCTAGTTTAAATTTTGCAAATTGTATGAATAGCGTTGACTTTGAGTAAATAATTTGTAAAATACGGCATTCAAAATATTGTTAGCCTTAATTGAAACATAAAATGTAATCAGAGCAGGCTTAGAAACAATGAATAACAGTGTGAGATTGTAAAACAAAAGGGGGGAAGCAAAGCCAAGCAGTTAAGTGTGTTATTTTGGCTTCCCCAGAAATAATCCATTTAAAAGCAAATAAATACCAATTTTTCCCAATTTAGTGTTTTATAATTAGTGCAGTGTCTTTTGGGTAAGCTGTAGAGGTTTGCTTCTATTAGTTGCACCTCTACGGGAGTTTGAAAAAGTGTTGAGTAGTACGTCAAGTGGTACCTATATTGCTGTGAAGCAATATTGAGGTTAGCATAGCCCTAGAAGCAGGTAGGAGACAGCGATATTCGTGCTGATCAGTGCGGAGCCTTCGGACTTGGGCAAAGACGGAGGTGTAATCAGTTTCTGAAGTGTGCAAGCTGCCGGCAGCGGTCGAAGGTATCGGACTTGTTATAGCAGGCCAATGGAAAGAAAGAGGAGCCCCTGTCCGTCGTGAGGCTTGCTGTGGGTACGGGTGGTGTTCTATTTCGCATCTGCGAAGTCAAACAAGGTCAGAAAGTTATCCTAAAAATAACATTTGGGGAAACTTTTAAAGTGGCGTTTTGCACATTTCCGGAAGTAGCGCATCGTGAGTGTTTTGTTGCGGCGTCTATTTACTTACGTTTGTTAAATCACCTAGGCAACTCACTCCTACGTAATTATTAATGTAATTTTTAATATAAATCAACTTGTTTTTGAAAAATTGTGAGGTTGTACGCCATGTTTGTGAAGTAGTTCCCATCAGTTGAAATATCTAATTTTATAGCGGTCCCATTGGATAAACAAGCGGTGGCTAGAGCAATTACTTTTAAATATCAAAAAACCACGATCATTAGCTTAATAGCAAATATATTGTCTATAATTATATAATAATAATAATAATAATAATAATATGGTCTTTATTTACACATATCAACACTGGATCACAATTTACATACAAATAAAAAAAACACCTATATTCAATCATTAATAATAAAAGAAAAAATATATGGAGGGCGAGATTCAGCTCAAAGCAGAAGCAGTGAGCTGTTCTTCCACCTAACCCTACGTTGCGAAAACAACAAAAACACACAATACTAAAACTATAGTCTGGCTTTGCCTTCACTGTTGCCCGAAAACCACAACGCATTAAAAAAAATGTAATAAAATAAAATAAAATAGGGGAACACGTTAAATTTGTCTTGAATGAAGTGTTTTGCTAAGCTGGCACCTAAACGAGGATAAAGATAGTATTTGTACTTTGAGGTGTACGGGCAAGTCACCAACCCATTTCGCAATGCTATATAGATAACGTCGTTTTCCAAATTCACTGTAACGTAATGGAACAGTGATATTACCCCTAAACCTCAAATTCAAATTATGCACATCTGTACGAAATGAGATTTTGTTATATAAGTACGGTGGAGTCTTAAATAGCAGAATTTTATAATACAAGACGGAGCGATGAAAGAGTCGCCTGTTGATCATATTTAACCACCCAGCATCTTTAAGTTTATAAGTTATCCTGTCATATTTACGTATACCATAAATAAGTCGCAAACAGGCATTCTGTAGTTTTTGAATCCTAGCTTTATCCTGATAATCAAGACATGAATCGTATACTACGTCGCAATAGTCCATCTGTGATAAAACCAAACTACGGCATAATGTAGCCTTTACCCCGGTGCTCAAAACATGTCGGTTTTGGTATATAGATCGCAGATTGCAATAAGCTTTCTGCAAACATTTAGAGACATGTTGCTTAAAACGTAGCGAGGAATTCAAAATTAATCCTAAGTTTTTTGTAGTTTCAACAACTGGTAATAAATTGTCAAAAATTTTGACTTGTACATGAAGTTTCGCAAATTCAATATCTTTTTTCTTTCCAAAATATATTACAGACGATTTATTAGCATTAAGCTTTAATGAATGCTGTTGAGAAATGATAGAGAGACGTTCCAAATCTTTATTAATAAATGAATTTGCTAAATGTGCGTTTGCAGCATGAAAAGAAAAATAAATCTGCGAATCATCAGCATAAAAATGAGAATTACAAGAAACAATCGCAGAAGAAAAATGAGAAACGTAAATCGTGAACAAAAGTGGACCAAGAATTGAACCTTGGGGCACTCCTCTATTATTAACTATAAAGTTGGATATATGGTTGCCAACTCTAACAGCTTGTGACCGCCCACATAAATAATTCGACAATAAGGAAACTGCATCGGGTTTTAGACCAATATAGTGTAAAATCGATAACAAAGTTTTGTGCTCAATTGTGTCGAAAGCTTTTGAATAATCTAAAAGAATAAGCACAGTGACTTTGCCAGCATCAGTAGCAGAAACCAGATCATCGACAATATTTAAAAAAGCAGTGGCACAACTATGTCCTTTTCTGAAACCCGATTGTGTAACAGGTAGTATTTTATTTGAATCTATATGTTCACGGAGTTGTTGCTCAATGATCCTTTCGATAATTTTTGACATTGCTGGTAAAATACTGATTGGCCTCAGATCTTTAAAAGTTTTAGGACTATTTATTTTAGGGATAGGATTAATAATAGCATATTTCCAGGCTTCTGGAAAAACAGAATTGTTTAAACAATAATTCACGAGATGAGTTATGACAGGCAGAAGAAAAGGGACAGAAAATTTAATAACAGTAATACCTATGCCGTCATGACCAATAGCGTTAGTTTTAATGGAAGATATAATTTTTAGTACTTCCAATTCATTTACAGATTTAAAAACAAAATATGAATTAATAGAATTTTTAACATTAGTAGAGTAAAAAGTACGAATATTATCAGAATTCGTCGAAATTTGAGGTATAGAGTCAACAAAATAATTATTTAATTTGTTACTATCAGATAATTCAGGACGTAAGTCTGCTCGAACCGTTTTTTTCGAAATGTTGAGTTCTTTTAGGTTTTTCCAAAACAATCGCGTGTTCTCAGTAAATACAGAATTAAAGTATGCCTTTTTTTCTCTTCTAACGGCACTTACAACTTGATTCCGCAGTTGCTTATAAAAATTAAAATGATTAGGATTTTTCGATTTTTTGAATTTATGTAACGCCTGATTTCTTAACAACATCATGTCCTTAAGTGTATTAGTTAGCCATGGAGCAGATGCTTTAGTAATCCGAAGTGTTTTTTCTGGAGCAAACAAATCTAATAAGGTTAATACATTTTCGTTAAAGAACTTGACTTTGTCATCTATATTATTTATATAATAAATATTATTCCATGGAATAGAACGCAAAGCATAATCAAATTCAATATAATTAAAATGTCTGAAACTTCTACATGTTTTAAAAATAGGTTGTTTGTTTTTTAAGTTTGGCAAATTAATACTACAGCATACCGAATAATGATCAAAATTACCATTTACTGGTACAACAGAAGAGGAAATTACGATTTCCGTTTTAGAAGTTAGTATGAAATCAATAAGTGTACTAGAGGTTTCTGTTACACGAGTCGGTTCGGTAATTAACTGAGAGAATCCGAAAGTTTCAAAAAAGTCCATAATACAAGCAGAAGCTGCAGTGTTAACATTAAGTAAATCTATGTTAAAATCACCGAAGCAAAAGACAGCCTCAACATTCGGCAATATCACAGACAAAGTCGACTCCAAAACATTTATAAAATCACGATAAAATTTTTGATGTGGATTGTATACCACCCCAAATGCATATTTGCGACCCTGGAAGGTAATACTCAACCATAACTGTTCGATATCAATGCAGGTATCAATGACAGTATAACGTAATGATGATGCGAGATAAAATGCAACTCCTCCGCCTCTGGCCAGTCGGTCTCTCCGTATTATATTAAATCCACGTACAAAAACATCCTCGTCCTCAATAACGTCAGTTAACCAGGTTTCGGTAACAGCTAGCACATCAAATGAATTATTAAGGACATGCTCCCTAAAATCAGAAAAATTATTAACTAGTGAACGGCAGTTAATATGAAAACAATTTAAATTTAAATCTGAATGCATTACAAAAAATTAGAAGTAACTGACTATCGGGCAAAATGAAAGCGAAGCAAGACAGCGCATAATGACAATAATTATAAATAAATAGCACTCATAAAGTGAGAAAATTAAGTTAAACTTGTATATCGAACCTCATAATCAAAATTAAAATTCAAAACACAGAGAATTAAACAAATTAAACGTACCAAACAATTAACTTATTTAACTAATTAAACTAAGTAGGAGAACAATAAATTTTCAACAAATTAGTAGCAAATAAATTATCAGTTACTTGAAATGAAAACGTAAATGTGCAAATAATGATATGTAGACAAAATAAGTACACTAAAAATTCTCTAAATAAGTTCACCCAAGATAGAAACGCAGTGATAGCAGAAAATATGTATTTATATTTTCACAGTTATATTGCTGTATGGTTGGTTTGATAAGTGGTTTTACTGAACTATAAATCGGAAAGACTCGAAATTTTTATAATTTTGTTATCAATCATTATCTGTGAAGATGTAGAAACCCAACCCTTGGAGATGATAGAGTAATTTATTTAATTAATAATGTTATCAATATCATATAAACACCACAAGTTATAAGAAACACAGCAATATAGATCAAAGAGTATAAGGAACGCCTATAAGGAAATCAAATTCAATAAATTGCAAAGGCTTAGTTCAAAATCACAAAAATATAAAAGAAATGCAAGTATGATTATCAGTCAGCTTTGATATTGTCACAAAATAATCTCTCCAGTATCTATCTTTGAATTCAAAAGGACATTTAAGTTACCAGAACAAATATTAAAGTGTAAACTGCCAAAATTTTTGTGAGGTTTTTAATACTTTACTTTAAACTATTAAAAATATATTGTGCTACTATAACTGTGAATATTTGACAACTTAAACAGTTTGTGGAGAGAGTATTTTAGCCCATGGCTGTAAATAAAGCTCTGATCCTGCAAAACTTTTTTGATTGCTAAAATACTGCTTACTGTCAATATTATGGCATATAAAGTTCCATATGCAACTGAATGGTTTATCTGCTATGTAAAAATAATTAACTATGGAATATTGTAATCGATATTATACGTTCAACACTGCTAATTAATTTATTTATTTATTTAGAACGGTATAAAAAACATTGGCTTAAGCCTATATTGCTCACAGTGCTAGGAGGTGCGTTTGAAAACTGTACGGCCTGACACAGAGATGATGCTCGAATCGGCATTTACTTTCGCTTTATTAATGTTTGATCTCTTGTATAACATAACCTAAAATTTCAGTTCAATATGTCAAATAGTGTTCGAATTACAGCTGGTCAAAGCTAGCGTTTCGGGTGATTTTAGTAAAAATGGAAAACATTGAACACCGCCTGTTAAATACCCGTTTAAAAAAGATTTAGAGCCTAAAGTAATCCACGAAGACATAATTAACACTTTGGGTGAATCGGCACCTTCATACTCCATGGTTAATAAATGGACAGCGTTTCTCAAACAAGGCAGAGAGAGTTTGGAGGACGACCCGCTCAGTAAAAGGCCATCAACGGCACTGTCGGCTGAAAACATTGATAAAGTCCATGACCGTCGAATTAAGGTGCGTGAGCTAGCTGAATTAAACGGATTATTCACATTTTAACCGAAGAATTGGGGTTGAGTAAGATCTGCGCAAGACCAGTGCCGCGATTGCTCACTTCAGAACAAAAACAAGTTCGTCACCAAATTTTCCAGAAATGTTTGGATCAGTTTTTGACGAACCCAAGTGATTTTTTGCTAAGATGTCTCACTACAGATGAAACACGGGTTCATCGCCAGAGATAAAAGAACAGTCTAAACAATGGAAGCACAAATTTTCCCGCGCCCAAGAAATGCAAAGAAATTCATGGCGTCAGTGTTTTGGGATTCATAAGGCACAATCATGATTGACTACTTTCTAAAGAGCCAGACTAGAACTGGGGCGTACTATGCTAACTTATAAGACCGATTGAAACAAAAAATAATTGAAAAAAACGGCTTTGGCAAAGAAAAAGGTGCTCTTTCATCACGATAATGCATCTCCTCACACGTCCCGAATTGCAACCACCAAAATTGCAGAACTGGGCTTCGAATTGATCCCGCATGCACCGTATTCCCCGGATTTGGCCCAATTAGACTACGATACTTTTCCCAACTTGATAATACACTTGGCATGTCAAAAATATTTATCAAATGAGGAAGTTATAGCCAGACCTTGACGAATCGGTATACAAAAAGAGGACAATAACGTTGGAACATCGTTGGAATAAATGCATTGTACTTCGAGGAAATTATTTAGAAAAATAAAACTTATTTTTAACCTGTTATACAACTTCTATGTCAGACTGCGAACATTTGGAACGCCCCTCGTATATGTATCTAATTTTGGGTATAGTACAGAACAACATTCGAAACATTCAGGAAACTAAGATAATGAATCTGAAGAAACTATTACTAACACAAAAACATAAATTTTACTTCTAGAAATAACTCAATTTTTCTTAATTTGCTTAATTAAAACGACAAAAATAGTTGTTTCGAACATAAATAGTTGATTGATTAAAATGATACACAAACAAAGATAATTCTCTTATGTGCATACTAATATGTAGAAATAAACGCAAAGATAATAAACTATCGCACAAAAACGTAATTCACGAAAACAGGCCATAATCACTTGCTTCTCACAACACAATTTGGTGGAAATGTTTTATTTATATTAATGTACTAAAACAATTAGTTTAGTAACTAACACAAAACTAATGCTCTTACTTGTTTTTGTAACAAAACAACTTGTAGTTATGACAGTAATTTAATGATTCTCCTATATTTATATGCATTTTAAATGTAGAAGCCCTCCTTATAATGGCTTGGTGTTTTAGGAAAATTTAAAAGCAGTTTTAAACGCAAGCTAATTAGATGGTATATTAGCACGCAGTTACATTAATTATAGAACTTTTAGTAACTGTGTAAAAAGCCACATGAAAAGAGTCCGAAAAACTGTTAAAACTCAGCTTTGCATCTGTTTTAATATCCTAATGGAAATCTGACTGAAAGTAGAGCTTAGCCATGCATAAATCCCCTGGAAGTTCTTTTTGATTTTCATTTGATTTTATTCTCGCATTCAATAACGAAAGTGTTATTAGCTAGTAGGATATTTCTAAATATCATTCTTCTCGTTTAGATTAAGTAATACCTGTTTTCATAATGTTTTCAAAGTAACAACACAGTGCCATTTACTTTGTGTTGCAAAATAATTAGATTGTACAGAGGTTGACAAATGCTATTAGAAAGAAGCAGCAATTGCTACTGTTGTTAAATTAATAAATAAATTTTGCAAGATAAATTTAAATTCGTTTATTGCATAGGAATGTAACTAGTAGTAAAAGAAAATTGTGAAACAAGCAAAGCGGTCATCGAGAGAGGAGTTTGGCAGTAAAATAGGGAAGATCTACATGGTGAGCCAAAAACAGTTCTTAACAGTACTACACAGACTAAAAAAACCATAAAAAACTTATACGAACCATTTTAAACTAAAGAGGACAATTTGAAGCAACGACAAAAGAAATTCTACAGAATTGACGAGATCAAGAATAAGAACTACAAGCAGATGGACAACTACACGAAACGAGAAATTCGCAAGCATGATATATTTAGTCTCTCAATTACTTAAGAAAAGAAGGAAAATATTACACAATATAGACATACATAACACAATAAATTCCGGCTGGGCAAAATAATTGAAATATTAAAAATATACTTTAAAATTATGAAAAATTATGAAATGAAATTATAGACTATTCAGAGAACGAAGAGGCTGCATTCTACCCAGAAAAAACAACAAAAGGCACAGACACAGATAGAAAGATGTTCCTAACCTTTTTATATCTTAAAGCAGTTGTTGGTCGGATACCAAGAAAACATATATGGATGGCACTGGAACAATTGCAAGAATCAGAAGAATTTAGTAAAGATAGAGGCGTATAACAAGGCGATAGCCTAAGTCCACTGCTCTTTGTGGTGTATATGAATACTATGATTAGAAAAGGTAAAATTAAATTAGAAGAAGAAGCTAGGATATTGCAACCCGAATTTCGTAGTAACACAAGATCTAATATCTCTCGCTCTCTCTTTACCAGCCCTTACTAGTTCCTCCTGGCCATAGTCCTCCCCTTATTTTCTCCTTATCTTGTGCCAAATGTTGCCAATTTTTTCCTGGTTTATTTTTATTGTCATCAAGTCAGCGTTTCTGAGGTTTTCCAACACTTCGATTATGTAGTCCAGGTCTCCATTGCACTATACGTTTTGTTATTCAAGTTACATCACATTTCCTCTTGGTTCTTTGTACCTAAGATACGCAGACGATATTGTAATAATGGCAGAAAACAAGGAAATAAGGCTGGTACAAAACAATTTAAACATATGGGAAAACAACCTAGAAGAGAAGCGAATTCCAAGAAACTTTAATAAAAGTAAAATACTACATATAAAAAGAGTAGATCGAGAGGTACGTGCACCAAGCTCTAAGCAGCCTAGAAGAAGGACAACTGGGATATGTGGAAAAGTATGACAATCTCAGAACAATAAGAAATAATGACGGGCAAATAAAGAAACCAACAATTGCAGTATTGATAAACAGACGGATGTCTAATGAAAAAAGAAGAAGAAACAGAGAAAGTACTGAAAAATACAATAAGCAAGACAAATAGATTGTTCTGTCAAATAAGTAATACCGTGACCGACAAAGCAGCAAAGATGCACCTTTGAAGGGCAGTATACATTTCCAAATGACTCCACTGCTCAGAGACGTGGAAGATGATCGACGTATACCTGCGTTTTACTGTTTAAAACAAAAGGAGATAGCGTTAAAAAGACCAACCACCAGCGATAGGTAAATGAAATTGAAAGGAAACTACTGTGAGACGACAGCTCTATTTAAATTTGAGGAGATGGAAGAACACTAAGAGGCAGACCCAAATAGTAAACAAGATGAGAAAGAATATCGAAACTGCTAGGAGAATGATGAGAAACTGAAACCGCTACAGAAAATTGATAAACGACTCAACGCCGTAAGTCATAATGGGAATTGAGGCAAGGATAAGTAACTGACTTCTAACTTTATAATATGAAAAAGCAACAAAGATAATTAAGTAACAAACGACTTCCGGGATTGGACCGTGTCATGATTGAGATCGAAGAACTCGTTTGCTACTTAATAACAATGGCCGTGAAAGCCTCAAAAATCAACAAAGATAATGTTTTTCTTTGTCTATAACTAAGCACTACTGCGTTGCAAGACACCAGCACTTAAATAACCATACATAGTTCGCATTTGGCTTTCTTAGCGTAAAGACGTTCGGGTCAGCTGTGCGTTATAAAGTTCAAGTGCTATTATTATCACGTGTGATAATAGTGAGGCCGCTCGCTACGATATACGGTAATAAAAGTGTGCAGCTGTTAAGATGTGCAACATAAAACCTCGTAGTGATTAGGCGGACAAAAAAAAAAACGCAATGAATCTACAACAGCAGAATATGTATATGCAATCTTTTCCTCCCATTACGCCAGTGGCGTATCCAAATAATTTTTCACAACTGATGCAAAATACACAACAAGCCATACAACCCCAACAAATGAGCTATAATGGTTTGATACCTCACCAATCAGCGTATGAAATGGCTCCTCAAGTACCATTTCAACAAACACAGTATCAAACATTACCTGCTACGTCAACTAATCCATCACAGCTGGGATATCACCCTCAACAAATTATAAGAATGTCATCGACCAGTGAAGACGAATCAAATGATACACAGGAAATTAACAATATTCCATGGCAACAAGTAAAAAGTATCAAACGAAAGAAGATTACTAGATCTGCAAATACCAGTAATTATGAAACCATTAAAATAACCACCAATAACAAGTTCAGCCCACTAACAGTTGAAGGAAACAACCCTCAAAACACTGTTTCTACGGAAAAGATCAGCAAACCTCCCCCAATATACATATATGGAGTAACTAACTATCGAGACATGATAAATCAAATGAGAAACTGCTTAGAGGATGAACAGTATACCACGAAGAGCTTAGCTAATAACACCATCAAGATTAATTGTAATATTGCAGATAGTTATCGAAAACTAATCAAATATTTAAAGCAAGAGAACATTATTCACCACAGCTATCAACTGAAAGAAGATCGTGCTACAGAGTGGTTATTAAACATCTACATAACTCCATCCCAACTGCAGAAATCGTAAAAGAATTAACAAAATTAGGGCACAAGGTGAGAAACATCATAAATGCTAGACACAGAACTACAAAAGAGCCCTTAAATCTCTTTTTCGTTGACCTTGAGCCAGCAAACAATAACAAAGAGGTTTACAACATACAAAGACTACAAAACGTAAACATCAGGATTGAACCACCCCACAAAACCAAAAACGATATTGTACAGTGTACGAGGTGCCAACTATACGGACACTCCAAATCATATTGCAATAGACCTTACGTGTGTGTTAAATGTGGAGGATCGCACAGTACTGAAAGCTGTAAAAAATCTAAAGAAACGCCAGCCACTTGTGCATTGTGCGGAGGTGACCATCCGGCCAATTATAAAGGATGCGGATATTACCATAAGCTAATCCAGGGAAATCAGACACAAAAAAAGGTTAGTGCTATAAAACCAATAACCTCAAATAACGTAAACATCAAACCCAACCTTTACCAGGGCAGTTATCAAAATCAAACAGAACATATAGCAGTGTAGTCAGCAATAATCAACTAAATAATGTTAATACATCAGAACCATCAAACGAGATACTATCACAATTTCTTAATGAATTTAAAGCTATGTTCAATCAGTTAATTCAACAGTAAACCAGTAAACTAGCTCATTAATGGCTAAGTTTTTACGAATCGCACTATGGAACGCCAATGGTCTTGAACAACACAAAGAAGAAGTAAAAACCTTTTTAATAAACAACCACATAGATGTCCTATTAGTCAGTGAAAACACATTTTACAGGACGAACATATTTTAAAATACCAAATTATATAACATATAACTAATACCAACCATCCTGATGGTACCGCGCATGGCGGCACAGCAGTTTTAATTAAAAATACTATTCACCATTACGAACTGCCGAAATATCAAAAAAATCTTCTACAATCCACTGCAATAAAAGTATCAACTCTACCATATGAACTGACAATTGCAGCTATCTATTGTCCACCTCGTCACAATATAAAAAAGAATGATTTTGAAGAATACTTCCAAACATTAGGCAATAAATTTCTAGCTGGTGGTGATTACAATAGTAAAACACACTAGATGGGGCTCACGCCTAATAACAACCAAAGGCAGAGAACTGTTAAAAACAATAGAAGACCATAGATATTCATTTCTATCAACAGGCACACCAACCTACTGGCCGACTGATCCACGAAAAATCCTGATTTACTAGATTTTTACGTTACAAATGGAATCAACTTGACATACACTAACATCATACCCAGCTACGACTTGTCATCTGACCACTCTCCAATTATAACAACAATTGGAACATCTGTAATATATAAGAAACCCTCACCTAGACTACACAATACTCACACAAATTGGGATACTTTTCGCAGCATATTAAATGACAGTATAGATCTAAAAATCCGACTCAAAGAGACTGAAGAATTAGAAACTACTACAGAAGCATTTATAAGCCAAGTACAACAAGCTGCACAACAGTCTTCACCAGTACTTCACGCAAGAAAAATAACCCGGGATATACCATTAGAAATTAAAAAAGCCGTAGCAGAAAAAAGACGTGCCAGATCAAAATGGCAACGTACTCACACACCAGCTGACAGACGGGTCTATAATCAAATGTGCCAAAGATTAAGAAACAAGCTCAAAGAAGTACGAAACCAGGAGTTTGAACAATATATAACTACTTTAACCAGAACTGATAACTCCATATGGAAGCCAATAAAGAACTCAAGAAAACCTAAAACTCCTGCTCCACCAATAAGAAAAAACATTAATGAACCATGGGCAAAAAGTGATGCTGAGAAAGCTAACCTATTCGCAGAACATTTGGTTTCCGTATTCCAACCGATAGACAACGTAGCAGACCAAGAAATAGAACAAAGTCTCTCTATTCCATCTGTAACACATACGCCTATCAAAGCAGTGACACCAAAAGAAATCACTGAAGAAATTAAATTTTTAAATCCAAAAAAGTCACCTGGAATTGATCTGGTAACGGCTAAAATGTTGAAGGAATTACCTAGAAAAGGGATAGTAATGCTAACCTACATTTACAATGCTATTCTACGACTTGGATACTGGCCAAAATGTCTAAAAACTGCCAAATCATAATGATAGCTAAACCAGGAAAAGAACCAACAGATGTCTCCTCTTACAGGCCCATAAGTTTGCTATCAACAATTTCAAAACTTCTTGAAAAATTGGTGCTTCGTAAATTAAATGAAGACATGCCTTCCGAAAACTGGATACCAGATCATCAGTTCGGGTTTCGTCAGAAACACTCGACAGTGCAACAAGTTCACCGAATTACACAAACTATAAATAAAGCATTTGAAAATAAACAATATTGTAGTGGAGTATTTCTTGACATTAGCCAGGCTTTCGATAAAGTCTGGCACCCTGGACTAATCTACAAAATCAAGTGCATTCTTCCATCAGCTTACTTCAATCTCCTAAAATCATACCTGAACGAGAGAACATTTCAAACTAAGGTAAATGAAGAGAAGTCTGGTTATTTCCCAATCAATTCAGGAGTGCCACAAGGCAGCGTCCTTGGGCCGCTGCTGTATGTCTTGTACACGT
Organism: Agriotes lineatus; assembly: GCA_940337035.1. NCBI lineage: Eukaryota > Metazoa > Arthropoda > Insecta > Coleoptera > Elateridae > Agriotes > Agriotes lineatus. The sequence goes on from OW679199.1 coordinate 48,532,896, forward strand.
CAGATCTACCAATGGCACAAAATGCGATTACAGGGACATTTGCCGACGATACGGCTATTCTTTCTTGCCACAAAGATCCACAAATAGCCTCAAACATAACACAAAGCTACCTAAACAACCTCCAACGATGGCTGGAAAATGGAAAATAAAAGTGAACGAAAACAAATCTGCGCATATTACATTCACCCTCCGCAAAGAAGTATGCCCTGCAGTCACAATAAACAATGTACAAATACCACAAACAGAAACAGTAAGATATTTAGGATTACACTTAGATACTAAACTCACTTGGAAACAACACATCACAAAAAAGAGAAAACAAGTAGAAATCAGGACAAGAGAACTACAGTGGCTGATAGGAAGAAAATCACGGGTATCTATGGAAAACAAAATCCTGATATACAAAGCAGTCATCAAGCCAATATAGGCATATGGACTAGAACTATGGGGATGTGCCTCCAAATCAAATATCGAAATCATTCAAAGGTGCCAATCGAAGATACTCCGTCAAATTGCAGACGCTCCCTGGTATGTAACAAACCATACACTACATACAGATTTACATGTTCCAACAGTACAAGAAGATATCCGTAAAAAAGCCATCTCGCATCATGCTGTTCTAGACAATCATCCTAACCCGCTAATGGAACAACTTTTAGAACCAGTAATTAACAAAAGACTAAAAAAGCTGTGGCCAAGTGAAATAATTTAAGTTATTGTATTTTATATCTATTTAAGTTTATACAGGTGGTATCATTGGATATCTTCCTGATCATGTCCTTTGTCACTAGTACATCTAGTAACCGCCAGCACTTTAGCTCATAGAATTGTGTACTATTCTGATTGCTAAATAAATTACTAATAAAAAAAAAAATAAAAAAAAATAACCATACGGGGGGGGGGGGGGGATACAACGTCTCCTTCTAAAACTGGCGTCACAGAAATAGGGGAAGAACACTCTTGTTTAGTCCATAGAATTAAAGAGAGGTACTTTGTGCACCAATATCTATATTCGTACTCTAGTCGGTAAGTTTATATATTTTTTTTAATTGACCAGTTACAAGACCTCCACTTTTCCACGCCAAGATATATTAAATAGCCAGAGCACTACCAACGTGTCATTCTTATGCTTTTTTCAAAGTGTTACATTCAAAGGTAATTTATTTATTAGTAATGACAATAAATAAATTGCAAACTGCATTCCTATATCATTAAAAAGTATGATTAGCATCTATCCCAAAGCGGGTTGCGAAAGAATTAGTAACAGCGTCGTTAAAAACGAGTTTCAGCTGGTTTGAGCCGATAGTACCTAGTAAAGGCCGATACCTAAAACTATAGGTGAAATTGACAAACTTCTGAAAGAGGTGATTTACTTATTAACGGCTTTAAGGGCAAAAGGGTCAGAAAATTGGATATAGTAACCTCTATAGGCAATAAGACAGTCAATCTAGTCAATCTAGTTGAATGAAACCACAAATTCAAATCATTCGGTCCTCCTGGATGGCGATTAAGAGTGGCCTAGCAAATCATATCATTGTAAATAATGAAATAGGCGGTAAATGTCCTACAACCAAACCTCGACCACAGGATGAATTTTACTAAGAACGAACATTGGGAAGAAAACAAAAAAAATCAGAACTTGGAACGTTAGGGGTATAAGTATCAAGCTAGAAGAATTATTAATTGAAATGGAAAAAAAAGTTGATATAATTGCACTTGTAGAAAACCAAACGAATAGCCAGTGACACAGAAAAGAGAAAGACGATATACGTATTTACAGTGCAGTCCCTAAAGAGAAGAGAACACGCAACAGAATTTTAATAATAATAAAATAGCAGTATAAAAGATTAATAAAGACGATGGAATAATCATAGTACGAATGTTCTTAATAAGATAGAGAAGCAGATCTGAAACATAAAGAAACTGGCTATATACTTTAGTCCAAGAAGAGGGGCGACAGCATTATAATTGGACGATACGGAGAAGAAACTCTGAATAATAATGGCGAAAGATTAATTGAACTGAGCTAACTACATTCACTACGACTTGCAAACGGATGGTTTCTAAAGAAGCTCTAAGTGAAGAAGTTAAGCACTTACCTAAAAAAAAGCTAAAAAGTTGGACCGTTTGAAATACAATGGTTAGTAATCTGAAGTAAAGAAGTGCGTAGGAAACACCAGAGCAAAAAATGCATGGAATATACTAAAGACTCGGGAACCAAAAACAAAAAGACAATGCTTCTCTAAATCGAATATCTGGACACGTGGTACAATCATTACAAAATATTGATGGGTCCCAATAGAATTAATGATATATGGACCTAATATTTTGTTAAAATGCATAACATATATATTTAATAAATGTTTATTGGGCACCACCATATTGCAAGAGAGTATATAACTCCACTCTATAAGAAAAGTCGTCGACATAATTCTGACAATTGTCGTGGTATTAACTTTGTAACGCCCCATTTCATTTTAACGTTCCTTGTGAACCGCTCCTTCGATCCTGGTTCACATCTCCAATTTAAATGATCACGAGCGCACCTCTTTCTTGTGAAGCCGCGCCAAGGAATGTTTAACTATCGGCAAAACCGCATAACTTCAGAATAAAGGTGACAGGCTTGAGGTTTTCAAGTTGCGGATTTTCAAATTGAACCTTCTAAAGGGATTTTAATATCTTGATCCCAGTAAGCTATGTATTTTAACTGCTTTTTATTTTCTGTCAACAATTACGGTGTACGCTCCAAGCAACGTCGCTTGCATATGAGTTAGGCCCGACTTCAATCGAAGGGCGAGCTATTTCCTTGTTTTTGTTGTTCTGTACTAATGAACTGGTGAATAGGCTTTATATTTAGGCGAAACATTCTTGCTGCAATAAACTCCTGGAATTGTCTTGTGCACGCATGGCCGGCACCTGCAACTGAGCCAAGGTCGTTTCCGAAATATTTTCAACCCAGGAAGGAGATCGACCTTAAGGAACGTCCCACTTAACAGTAAGTGCATACTAATTGGCTATTCAGCGTCTTGAGTGTGTCGATAAAGACATATTTGCCTGCTATAAATGGCGTATTTATAACAACGGCCTTTGGGGGTAAAATCCCACGAGTTAGAGTAAATTCAATAGTTTTACCAAACGCTAGTGCGTTAGCACATAGGAGATCAGCTGAAAGCATGCCTGTATGTACGCTGAAAATCACCATTTCAGCAGTGTGACCTTGAGCGCTATATTCTAATATCACAATAGTTAGCTGAATGTTTGCATAGTATCCCAGATGTCACTTGCTGGTGTTAGACTTTTTATTTGTTATTTTCGCAATTGTTTTGAATTTAATTGGGACTGTTTGATTTGGGTGACTCCAATCATATTCATTTATAGTTGAGCAGTAAAGCGCCAGGTCTTACCCTGATGATGAATATTAAATTCTATTTACTGTTACCGGTATATTTCCTTTGCTATCTATACTGCCCCCATTCGTGAATCTGTTCGTTTCTTTTTGCAATTTAGGTTGAAGTTAGAGGTTTACAAGGTAGGTGGTGTTCTGTTTTGATAGCTAGGTTTGTATTTTATGTTGTGTATAACGACTGGCGCCCATTTCTATGAAATTTATAAATTTGTAACCTTAAGCACCGCTGCCTTATTCATGCCATATTCTGCCGAGGGTTAAAGCCAGCTAGGGCTGTGCTACCCCTCGTTTAAGGATGGTACAACTTCATGAGTTCCCTAGTTAGACTCTATGGTAGAGTTGTTACCAATGTTTTAATCTTTACTTTCAAAATGAAACTAATTCAAAGGTAGACTAACATGCAGGGCTATACGCTACTACGAAATTAAATTACTTAATTAGGACGCCAATGTTTTTCTATACAACGAATTTGCTCAGTTAGTGACGAGAACTCATAAACTCAATAAACGGTAGTCAATCACTAGATCATCTGAAATAACTCAACTCACAAGTCTTTTGACGCCGAGGCGCATGAATTGCTCCCAACCAACATCAAAATGACAGGGGACAGCTAACGTTCCAGCTAGCGTTCACATGCAAGGTTATGGTACCAGCAGGTAGACCGAAAAATGCGCTGACAGGAATACGAGAGCTCTAAGCCGTTGTTTTACTAAGCCGAGTGTTACTATGCCGGAATTTCCCGTTACCTTGACAAACGACACGAGTTGCGTCGAATTACCTCATTAATCCAAAAGTCCGTCAACGACGAGAGCTAAATTATTCCCTAGGTAAATCAGTGTCAGAAGCCCCTCACAATCGGGGTGTGCAGACAAAACTCATATAGTGCGAGGCAAACTGAATTACTTGACCAAAGTAGGTACGTTTGTGACAGCTGACAGCGAGAGCAGAAGAAAAGGGACGCCCTGAAGCCAACGCCATTTAAAAAAATCCTTATCTCAAAATCCCACCATAGGAACTGCGCGAAACCATGAATCGCAGGTGACCAAAAGTCAAAAATGCACCAAATAGACTAGCTTTACGAATATGAGGATTTTGAACCGTAACAGAGTGTTGAAGCAAATATTACCAAAAAAAAAGCTAAAGGAGCAAAAAAAGAGCTTTACAGCAAGCACATCATGTACTAATGGAATTTTCGTTCTAAAGCAGCTGAATGAGAAGAGAGTAGCTGATGGACGTTCGGTTCACTTAACATTCGTCGATACCCGTAAAGCTCACCACATCGTCACGGTAAGCAGATTATAAACAAGGCTTGTCAGGGGCGCTCACTAGCACCGACACTTTTTAAAATTTACCTTAAACTGATCTGATCTACCGTGAAGCATAATAATTCCAGTAAGTAACTATTTCCTTTGCAGAAGATGCTACTAACATGCTGAAAAAGCTCAAAGAAGAGTACCAAAACTGGGGGACTCGAAATCAATATGGACTAGACCGAGTACCTTGCTCCTGGGGACTTAGGGGAAACCTTTGACTAGAAGATGGAAACATTAAGAACTGTCAAATCTTGTAATACTTGAGATTAACCCTGACAGATTCTGCAAAAAGTGATGGAAATATCAAAAATATGGTAAAGCAAGAAAAGCGGGTAATTAAACAACTCAACTCCGTTCTGTCGACAAAGTTTCAAGAAAGGCCAACATTATTGTGGAAAGCATAATGCACTTATGGGTCGAAATCGTGGAAGATTAATAAAAAAATATAGCAAGACTCTAGGAGCTGAGGTGTGTCACGAATAGAGCACATAAAAAATGAGTTAGATAAAGAATGGAGTATAAGGGACCATCGTGCATACTATCGAGACCTAAAGCACTAATATTATTGTACGGTCATCTATCGCGCATGGAGGAAAACAGATGGTCTAAGAAATTCCTAGATTGGATTCCACAAAAACTGCGAAAACAGGACAGGCCAGCGAGGAGTTGCAGAGTAGGGGTAGGAAAGCTATATCGTCATCATAGGACAATGGCTCGATGGAAGTGTTTAGCGTTTAGAGAGCGGAAGACGGCGTAGTTGATTGCAATAGATAGATATTTATGCATTAAGGGAGATATGAATATGTTTTTTCCCTGAGGTTGACATATGTTACAGACCGAGGGCCTCTGGCCCGAGGTCTGTAAATCAACCGAAGGTAAAGAACATGAATATCTCCCGTGGTGCATACAATATTTTATCTACTAGCATATTCGTAAAATAGTATGAAATTTCAAAATGTCATAATGACATTTAAAATTAGAACATGTAAGTAACATCAAGGATTGCCTCATTGTATGGTTGCTAGTAGATAAAAATATTTTCTCACTTTTCCGAATGGATAAATTCTAGTGTTTCCACAATAAAATTCCTATAGCTGTCCTATTTGGATATTTGCGGGTTGTAGAAATGCTATAGAAAAACTATTCAGATCGAAAATTTTACTACTCGTGCTTGTCTCGAATAATCGAGATCGAAAAATGTCAATCTTGATCACGATATTCGAAACGAGATCAATAATTATCTCGTCTTGGTGGCATCACTACTAACAGGCCAATTCTACTACGTTTTTATGCGGATTATAAAAATACTGTTGAAAAACTGTCGCGAACGAGAATTTGTTTAATCTCGTCTCGAAAATTTGAGATCGAAAAATGTCAATCTCGAGAATTTTCATGTCTCGGCGGCATCACTACTAAATTCTAATATCAGCGGAAGCAGTGTTAGTAAAACAAAAAAAATTATACAGTTCTAGCATGATAAATCAATCTAAAAAATAGTATAGTAACTTTTGCCATTTCAGAATTATAGACGCTCAAAGTTTAATAATTTAACTACTGATGGAGTGTCTATCAAAATTCTTTAAAAAATATAGTAAATAGTATTCAATTAATAACAAACGGCTTTCGGGATTGGACCATTTCATTATCGAGATCGAAGAACTCGTTTCGCCTATTTTCGCAAGGGGCTTCATCAGGAGGAAAAGCAAACGAGCACGGTAACTCAACGTATAAACCACGCCAGAGGCGAAAATTTTCTAACGATCGGAAGGAGAAAGGCGAGAATTTAGACAAGTGCAGTCGCGGTTGAGTGATGGTGGGCGAGGCTTAGAAATTAACATTTTCCACATAGAAAGAAGGAAAAAGTATTCGTCCCCCTTTTCCCAATAGACCAGTTTTTATAATATTAAGCTGAATAAAACTATAGGATGCTATAAAGTAGTAAACATTAAGATCGATGAATGAAAGTTGAAAAGAGCCTTTAAAATAAGCAAATCTTCTAAAGATAGTTGTATAAAAAATTCTGAAATTTATATTCGAATTTGTTAGAAAATTAATGCAGTTAAAATTACACATTGTTTTATGCAAGTTATAATTGATTTCAGAGAAAGGCTTATTTTCGAATCAGTTAATCGTCCAAATATAAAATGTGAGTTAAATCTTTGTTTGCATTTTGACAGTAACGCACATACACGTACACACCCGTACAGCGTACAATCTACTATACAAAGTTTTTAAATTTTTAGTGCTAGACTTACCAGTAGAAAATGTTAAAATTTCAGAAATTAGTCCACCCCACACTTTTCTTATTTGTTTGTCTCTTATCAAGTTGTCTTAATACAACATGTATTAGTTGCTTTAATATGGCGAAATTAGTCTGCATTAAATTACAATAAATTAGCATACTAGTAATGGGAATATACTACGTTTTTCCTCACCTGACCTTTGCTGGATTAATATCCAATTATTTGCGGTTTCCCGAACATCCTCAGCTTATTGGACAAGATCAGAATTTCTTTGTGCGGGCTCGGCACGCCTTTTCCATTAAATTATTGCATAATTTTCTAAAAGTTCATTTCGCCAGTTTCGACTTCTGATCTTTGTGCAACGATTTGGATCGTGAACAGGTCATTTGCTGGCGGAAAAATCGGAAACATAAATAAACCGGCGTGCACTTCCTGCAAGTCCGCAACAACAATTTGAACTATTAAGTCCTAATTTCGCAATCATCATATTGGAGCGGCCGAGTAATTTGCATTATTCAAATAGCCAGCAATTAATAAGGCAATAATAATTATTTAACTGCTTGCTGCGATTGCAGAACGACATAATCTCCCCTTAATTAGCGAGTATGCTTGTCTTACTGCCTCTGGAAAACTTAATCATAATTTAGAGCTTCCGTACAAAACAACAACCTCTAACGTCAGATTGTATCTAGTAATTAAAACTAAACCGTTAAAGCGTAATAATTGCGCCAATTTATTGCCAGTCTTTATATCCTCTTCTCCTTGATTTACATCTGAAGATGCTAGAGGCTAAGACACAAAAATGTGGTTCACAAAGTTTGCTAATGTAAAAATTATATTTTCGTTAATACACGCAACAAGGTAACACTATGTTGAGCGCAATTTAATTTGTTTAAAAGACTGGATGGGACAAGTTTCGCATAAAAATGTCATCTAGAGGTTGCTTTAATTTTAATCTGTACAGTTTATAAATCTGTGAAATTAGTTCCACTCCAAATCAACTTATATCAAATATTATATTTTATTTAACTAAAAGAATGCATGGTTTAAAATGTTTCAGCAAATAGAATAAATTATCTAGAGTGCTTATTTTGTCTAGAGTTTGCGGGTTCTCATAAAAGAAGCCACTATACGCTACAATAGCACAAACCTAATTTGAGGTAGGATTTAGTTTTTTATAACTTAAGTTTGTTCACCTTTGTTTATATTTGGAACTTTTACGGTTGTGCAAGTTTTGAAATTTTATTACGCAGTAAAGATGCTCCACCTGCTGCTTCAAGTATGTATACACCCCCAAACAAACTTGCATATCATTGTAAGGTTTGGTTCCAGCTATAGCCAACCTTTCGTTGTGTCCATTGTCTTGTACAATAACCATAAACGAATTAGTATTTATACTCAATACAAATTCTACTTAGGTCGCAAATAATTTTGTATATACATAATTTTTGCAACAACCATCAAGTTCACAGCTTAAATAACTCATCAAAATCCAACCTCTAAACATAACAATTGAAGCAAACAATATAATAAGCTTAGATAATAATGGAACTGAACAATAACTATCATTGTTGAAACTGTTCTACGTTGTTGTTTTCATATTAAAATAGTGAAATCTATGTACAGTTTATCTCAGGTTTCGCTGATGTCATATGTGTATGGAGCAAATACGCGAGTAGACTGTTTATTTGGTTGCTTCACAAGCACAATATGTTGAGAAAAATATTCCTGTGAGGAATCGATCTTTTCCATTTTTCTAGCAAAGAGTTTCATTACAAACGAACTGTTAGAAGACTTACTTTTGTATTAAATCGGCGCTTACAAATTTAGTCGACGCAATCAATCGTTTTATTAACTTCTATCTATATCAGAAATTCAGAAAGTATACTTAATAATAGCTTATCCAACAATTATCACCAAGTCCATTTACTATACAATAAAAGTAATCGGCTAACATTTCCAATAATTGTATGGTTCTACTGTTCCTCAAATTGGAAATGTTTACAAATTGCTAATTGAATGAAAGTGAATATAGAGTACGGTTTGAAGAATATCCATGGCTATATCAGTATTATGATGGTTTTAATTAGTTTCACACCAATCTAACAAGTTAATTTTGTAGATACAGTGAAACAAATGTAGAAAAAGACACCAAGTAAAATTACTTAAACCATTTTCTGATTTTCTCAAGTTTAATTTTATAAACTTTATTTTTGTTTGCGGCGCAGCGTATAAAATCATGTTGCAAAAATTATTTTATTGGTGCCTTTTCTCGACCGGATTTTATTATTTTTATGTAGAACTAGAAAGGCCCATTTTTCCTTTCAGAAAATTCTCCTAAAAGCCTGCACTGATAATGAGTAGTATGACGTCTTACTTCCATGCAAATTATATGGAAATGTGTTAGACACTTGCTTCAATTTGCACGGCGCCATCTGCGCTACAAAAGCCGTTTTGCCCTTCACACCAAGTGGCCTAGGTGGTAGCCTAGTTATGCGCGGGTTCGCGTAACCCCACTCTTTTGCTCCACTTCTGTTCTGCTACTGTTTGTCTTATTTAGACAGATGAACAAAATGGAAGGAGGCCTCATCCAGCGAGACGGGCCCTCCAAGCGACTACGTAATTGTTTCGCCCTGCAAAACGATCTCCCGTAAGGTAAGTTTTGAATCTAACTTCCCCCGAGAAGTAGAACTGACAGAGTACCTGCCAGTCCTGCACCTTTCCTGGTACCTAATAAACCAAACCTTTGAGCTTTAGTGCGCCTGAAGTTATCATATGACAGCTTCAGAGACTCCCTTTCTGATAACCGATTATTTCCAAGACCAAATTACTAGTGATCTACATAGACCACAGAGTCCGGGTTGTAGCTCGAAATAATTCGACGCAAAACGTTGATTTGCGCCGGCTCTGGCAATTGTAAGCCTGCGTTCCGAATCGAAGTTTTGAGTTCGAAGAAGTCGCAAAACGGTGACATCGGTGAAATTTTCCGGCCTCAGCCGGACTAAAAATTCAAAAAGTAGAATTCTCCCACAGCTCCGTAACGGACGGCTAAAAGGCGCCTAAGGTCCAGCCTAATTCACTTACCTATTATTAAACCAATTTGTTTACAACACGAAATTTACAGAACGAAGAGACCTGGAAAGTTTTCACTTCCTCCAATCGCCGCTGTTACGTCAGTTCAGTATAATAATAAACTTTATAAATACAAAATATTGGTTATAACAGCAACAATGTCCCTAAATTAACTTGGATGAAACCTCATACAATTCAATGCAAATGACTTATTTGATTCATTTATGTATTTTACTCATTATAAAGAGACAATTGTTATACTAATAAATTACTGATATCACTTAACTGGCAGAAATAAGTCTTTATCCTAAAAATGTCTATAATTTAAATATATGCAAATGTTTGTTATATAATCGTGTTGAAATTGTTAAAAATATATTAAAGTAAAGCAAACTGGTGGAATTACATTCGATAGCAACTAAAAGTAGCAAAAATGAATAGAAAATTACTAGAGGATAATGCCAAAGAATAATCTTGCAGCGCTTGTTGTAACGGTGCCTTTGTTAGCCCATTGCTGTGTTTAATTTGTATACTATTTGCAGTTTTGTTGTTAGCTAGCTCAGTTTACAACAAAAAAGTTCTTACATTTCTTCTTAGTCAAGGTTATACATATTCAATGCGACAAAACTGCTAAGTCGACCCAATGTGGCTCGAAACACTAAAGAGATATACGTCAAGTTTCTACTCAAACAAAAGTCTCACAATCAGTGTGATAGAAATATATATTTTCTTTAAATACAGACAAATAAAACAAGAAAGCAAATAAAATTATATACAACGTAAAAGGACGTTGTTAAACCAAATTGTGTTAATTCATAATATAAAACAACTAGCGTTACGCTAAATTATAACGATGACTGACACATTTACAATTACACAATATCAAAATAAAACCAGAGGAATGGTCTTATTCGTCAACATCAAACTGAATAAAAGCCGGTCATGCCTATTTTATTTCGCTGAGTCTCGCAATGTAATCGGATACTGCAGCGATGAACAGACGCTTGAAGCTCAAGTCCAAAAACGTCACCCGATTTGAAACGTTACGTGACGGGTTATGTGCAGCTTGTTAACTGCACAGATTTCATGCGAATACCACCAACTTTTATTAATTGCGTGCACTTATTTCCCAGCTGTTATATGCCTTGTCACGTAGTTTGAGGACGAGTAGCGCTCTTTGAAAGTTTTTGCAGGCCCTAGCTGGAGATGCCATCGACTTGTATTTAGAACTGGTGGTTATTCAGAGCCCACAGAGATCTGACTCGAAAACCCAGCTCTGGGATCTAAAGCGTGATTTCCACGTCAATCTACTGTTTTGGGCATGGCTGAATTTAGTCGCCCAAAATGACCTAAGTGAAGGGCTGCAAAAGCTACACTACGAATACCGTAGCTCCTGCCCGCGCTTGTTGTACTTACATTTTTCTTGCTTTAATACTCTCTTCCGGCATATAATTAGAATACTGTACAAGATAAAACTATTCTGCCGGATGCACACGGCTTAGTGCATAAGTTAAACTTATTCGAATTCATAGAAACTAAACAGATTGATGTTTAAATATTACACGATACATAAACGTACAAATTGGCTGTATATCGACAGATAATTAATTACTGTTACTGAGCTCCGGTTTAGCAGGACCAAATACATTTATTGTAATCTGCTTTATAGTAAAATTGATATTTTTAGTTTTTTTGAAAACCTATGGTTTGCAAAATAAATAGCAAAGTTCTATTTTTACATAGTAATCGTTTTTCTTCAACGTCAATACACTTTCTCCATCTGTTAATAAAATTACCAATTCTATGAGAGAAAAATTAGTTAGCTTTAAACTCAAGTTCTTTGATCGCTGTTTTGTTTTTCATTGAGATCCACGTAGTTTTATTCTTATGTATGGCTTCAATTTATTTTTTATTAGGCACGATATGTAGTCTTCTACTTCAATGCTATATCGGGAATTTGCGTCAAAGCGACATTTTAATTGCGAGTGGCATCGTATACCTTCTTCAGTTTTTCTTTTCTCAAAACAGTCAATATTGCATTTCCAGCCGATAGAGCACTTTGACAATGTTGGTTGGTGGTGATGATGATGGTTCCAAAACTTATTACCATGATGTAAAAAACTCTCGTTTTTTCGTAGCAAGACAGAAGAGGACTGCAAGTTTCAGCAAATCTTTGTTCCTTCTTGCACAAATGTTGTGATAGTTGTGGTACGAATATCGTGGCTAAGAAATATTAGAGAATGAACTGAAATAAAACAGGTCGAACAGTTATTCCGCATAGCCCAAATAAACAAGAACTCGCCGAAGTGATCACCAACGTCAGGGAGACCACAAAAGGCACATAAAGAAGAAGTTCGCTTATTGTAAACAATGTATCAAACGGATGCTCACATCTAATTCTGAAGATTGTTTTTTTGGTTTTACATGCCTAGTTTGTAAAATAAAGTTATCTTCATTGATTACACTGCTTACATTCAAATAGTGCTGCATGCTTCACACCTTCAGTGTCGTTTTAACTTTTTTTTATTTATTAAAACGCACTTGTACGAACCAAACTGTTACTTCTACACATTTGTAGCTTGTTTCTGTACTCGCTAGTAAATAAACAAAATAACAGAATAAATTAACAAACTGATTTTATTTAAACAGGTACAGATACAAATATATTTTAAGAACAACCAGAGTAATTACTAACGCGACTTTTTATATGGTGCTGCTGATCATTTGATTCTTGCGCAATTGGCAGGCTCTTATCTGTCTGTATACCACCAATGGAGCAGCTCCGGATGTCGAAATTGTGCGATACGATGTCTTTGAGCTGTTGCATAGGTCGTAGCTACACACTTGTAGTAGTTTTTGATGAATTTCAAAAGGATTAACTGTTTTGCAAATAAAAATCGTTGGTGCAGTTTTAAAGCGAAGATAAATTAATATTGTTATATTCAGATTCGATAAACTAGTCATAACTTCCCTATATATCGAAGTGATATTAAGCCCACGACTTGGCTCTGACTGCAGTGCAGGATAATCGACTGATTCAAATAAGCACAGAGTTGAGGTATTTTAAATAACTGCAATATTAAACAAAAGTAAAATAGTAAATGCATTGATAATGAGATGCGACAACCAATAATTAGTAGAGAAAGGCACGCTAAGACAAGGCATGTTCAGGGGGTTTTGAATTGGCTCGTGAATCAATAATTTAAAATGAAAGATTTGTGCACATGCAAAGCCAAACCGCATAAAATTTATTTAACACAGATGGTTTGTTAGCTGCAATTTAAACAGAGTGTAAGTTTATTAAGTCAAAGTATAAAATGGTGAAAATTGTGAGCATAGCAGAAAGGTAAACCGATATGAAGCAGAATAGAAAGAATTTGCAAGAGAGCAATTGCTAAATATTGGCAACAGATTGTGGCAAGAAACATAAAAGTGCGGAACTCAATAATTAGTGCATTAAAAATAAAATGAAACAGAGCAGAGCCGTCACTTTTAAAATAACGTTTGTGTGTGCAAACGCAAAGAGAAAATTTTAATTATAAGGGAAAAGACAATAATTTATATTTAAGAAATGTTAATTTTAATTTTATGTATCAAACTTCATTCCTTTTGTAACCTTTTTGTATCAAAACTTATTTCTGTAACTTAGCAACCTGATGCTAGTTTGTTTAAAAACGGGAGAACATGTGAAATTAATTTGACTTGAAGTTTTTAAGAAATTTGTTCCACCTTTAATTACGAATTTATCATAATAAAGGGAAATTTTAAAAGTAAAAACTACTGCATTTTATTGCCAACTTGTCAAATTTGAAAATTCTACGATCCCATTCCGTGGCCATCGGCAGCCGTTTCAACTGGGATTTTCCAGCTTCATTCCCGGTAAAAGTAAGCATCCCGAGCCAGAGGCCTGTACTGCAAGAGGTCTACAGAGTCTGCAAGAGGGCCACCGTCAACATTAGCAGCGAGGGGACCGCCTCCAGCAGGAAATCCGTGCAGCATCACCTACAAGCATCTACGTTGAAGAGCGACCCGAAGTTTAAAAAGGTAGGGTGCCTGAAATGTATGTATCAGAGCCGGGAAACGCAGTACAACGCGAGAACAAACCTTGGCAAGGAAGTTTAGCGCATTCCCAGGGCTCCAGCTACGTTCTAAATATCGAAAAATCAAGTGGCGTTACCAAAATTTGCAAATCCAGCGAGAAGCCAAGCGTCCTAAAAACAATTGCTAGAAGTAGCTTCGTTTCCGCTTCTAAACAATGAAGGAGCAGTCTTGACGTCATTCTAAAATAAAAACGAGTTTAGTTGCCAAGCGGAAAAAATTTAAATGACTTACCTGATGCATTTTTCACAATATTTCCATGAGATTTAAAACATTCAGATACGCACTCTTTCACCATCAACAAATTTGTGTCATATGTCAGTTGGACAATTGTTTGACTTACCTACTAAGTACCGCACATTTGAACTACCGACTTTGAATTGAGATAGCTAAATTCAGATCAAACTTGAAAATATAGTACAATTCTGATCGCACCTGAACGAGTTTCATGTTTTGTTGATGAGTTAGTGCATTGAATTTTGCAGTTAAATAAAATATTAAAAAGAGCATACAACCATTTATTTGTGCATTAAAATATTACATCTCATTTTAAACAGCCGTAATTCATTTAAAGGCGATAATTGATTAATAGGCGAATTAAACTAAATATTATCTTCATTTACAAATAACAATACAGCAGGTAAGAGGGCCGTTCATTGTATATTTATATTTGCACGTAGAGCTTAGAGGCCTCTATTCATTATAATATGTGAACTACATAATAACTTCAAACATTCATTTGACTCTGTTGAAGACAACCCAGATTTAATTTGAAACAGCCTCGTATATTGCCATCTTATAGAATAATTTCAACGGAAAATGGAAAGAAAACGCATGAATATTCCAAGTGACGTGCCGAGAAAGTACCTTCGAATAAATCGTGGCAGCGGTCCAATTTCCCATTACAAGTAATTGATAATGATAAAAGCTGCTGATACTAAGGCAAGACTATTTCCAATTCTGCCGTCCTTTATCGATTCCAACCCATTTTGAACTCAAAACTAGCTTTTTCCTTATATCTACATACTGGAGTGCTATTCAAACACGGCATCGGGTCAGGCGGGTCGCGCTCGAAGAGGCCCATATGGGCCGCCATCCACACACCTGGTCCACTGTCTTCGTAAGATGCAGCTTTCAATTTAGCTAATGACGTTTCGTCGGCTGTCACGAGCACACGTGGAATGCAACTACGAATCGCGATTTTGTAAAATAATAGCGTGTTGAATATTAAAGCCTCAGTAACGAGGCCGCGTTTTCAAAAACCATCTAGCGAAAGCATTCCTTTCAGCTCGAAAAGCTCATTAATTTTCAGAGGCCGAACTAGGCTGCTTATAATGTCTCCGATATTACTAATTTAGTTTTAATATTGGAATCGCTGCTTAAATGAAGGGTATTGTATTAATAATTGGTGAACGGAAACGTCGGCGTCGTAGCCACATTAGAAGATTGTATAAATTTATGAAAAAGGGAAAAGGATAGGAAATACAACTTAGGTTTCCAACATCATTATCAACCTATTATTATTAGCGATGGAAAATAATAAATACGAAAATATACCTACTGATAAAGCAAATCGGCCTATCACAATATTACACAAGGGTTTCGTGTTGACAATTTGTTCATTAAAACGCTTTAAACAAATTTGAAAGTATTAGTTGAGCTTGAGCAACTAACAGTTATAAGCATACGGAAGTACAAAAAACTTACATGTTCGAAAAGCTTTGTATTGTACTGACTTATATGTTCTTGAAATCTCAAATGTTCATCTAGGTATACGCTCAAATTACATTTGACAAGATATATGCGACAAGAAACATTGTCAATGTGAATACGAATATTTATATTATCAGTAATTAAATTGCGAACATCAGGGAGACTAAATAACATAAGTTCAGATTTATCAGGCAGTGACATATCAAATATCGAAGAAGTGAGCTAAGCAAGTCATAAATTCTTTGACAGGCAACAACGGTATCATCAACATCAAATATGTGTATCGTCTAAATAATTATAAGAAAAATAATATTTAAAGAGGAAGACCTGAATTGTAAAAGGAGGTGGACCCAAAATAGACTCTTAAGAGACTCCAAACTTGAGTGTCTACATTTTTCTATTTTCTAAATAATGTTTTCTATTCTATTAATCATTTGCATTTTGTCTGAACCCAATATAACGCAATATAGAAAATGAAATGGGGTGATCATTCATTATTAATAATGACGATATCCTTTGAATAATCAAGTAAAATAACTAACGTAAATTCGTTTTCTTTTAAGCTTTCGTCAATTAGACGTAATAGAGCAGTTGAACAGCTATAATCTTCTCTAAAACCCACTGCTTGTTTGATAAAATAGCGTCGTACGTGACCTCTCAAAGCCGAGAGGTTTAAACTTCAGGTTAGCAATCGAAGTCCGCTTTAAAGCGAGAGTTCAAATACCACCACCCTTTTTTTTATTTGAAAATCAATGTAATGTGCATTACTAAGTGTTTCCTTTTATTGTTAAGAGTGTGAGTAGCAACGTTATTTGTACCTATTGTGTGACTGCACTTGAAGGGAAAAAGTTCCGTATAAACCGTTTTTTTTTAATGTTTATATCTGGGATTATAAAGAAGGTGTATTCTTTAGCCACGTTTCTGATACGCAAAATTTAAATCTGACAGGTAACATTTAATGAGATTTAAAATTAAGAAAACAACATGAGCAAGGCTCAAAATAGTTAAAGAGATATACCCAGCTATGGTAATTGTAGTAAGATATGTGCGTTGTAAAAAAAATACACAAGCTCTGGTACTGAGACGCATTTTCCTCTTTGGAAAGTAAAATTTCGATAAACGTCGGTTTATGGTCGTCTGATTAACTTCTACGATTTACTAGGTTGTTACACTTTTAACAACTTTATTCCAATCAAATATTATATTTAAAAAAATGTTATTACATATATTTTCCTTGTACCTGTGTTTACCACACCGTTTACCTTGTAAAATATGCATCTTTTGACACTTAACATTCAAAACATTTATTTTTTTAATTTCCTTGGTACAAATATGTCTAAATTTATTAGTTTGTTATGTCATAAAAAGAACATCCGAAAAAAATAATATATTTTTTTAAATAGTCACTCAGGAGTTTCTGTGGCGTACTATTGCATTCATAACATTTTTTCGAGTACTTCGCCACGTTAAAAGATTTAAAATATAAATTAAACCGAGAAAACCAATTCTGCTACGATGGCAACATTAATATTTTTTAATTTTTAGTGTGAAGTAAAGCAAACGTATTTTTATGCATCAGTCATCACCAATAGCCATAATTCGTTGAAATGGAGTACAAACCGCATCTGAACCTTTCAAAGCACTCAAATAGAGTTTTGAAAAAGTAAGCTAAAAGGCAACTATTTTCGAAGAAAACGTATATTTGTATACACGTAGACTGGCAAAAAAAACTGAATTAGATATATTCACTCAAGCAACACGCTGGATGTAGGAGAAACTTTAGCACAGCAAATGTAGAACGTCTCTGTAGGATCTTGGGAGATCATGAGAGCAATGAGAATTATGCCAATTGTTCAAAGATACATCGATTTAATACTGCATCAAAAACAAACAAATAAATATTATATCGCCAAAGCTCCTCTCACTAGTGCCGTTGTTGAGGATTAAATGGGAAGCACAACTGAATATACTGCAATGGACACTTTTAAAGCCTCTAAAATTATGATAGCAATTCATAGCATTTCAACCATTTCAAATATTATTTAAAAAAATATTCTATAAATGTGCTAGTTTAGTTTTTGCAAATTGTATGAATGGCATTGACTTTGAGTTAATAATTTGTAAAAACCCTATTAATAATAGTATTAGTCTTGATTGAAACATAAAATGTAATCAGAGCAGGCTTAGAAATAATGAATAGCAATGTAAGATGAATGAAAATAAAAAAAGAAGGGGGAAGCGAAGCCAAGCTGTGAGGTGTGTTATTTTGGCTTCCCCACAAATAATCCATTTAAAAGCAAATAAATATCCATTGCTTTCAATTCAGTGTATTATAATTAGTGCAGTGTTTTTTGGGTTGGCTGTAGAAGAGTTGCTTTGATCCGTTGCACCCCTACAGGAGTTTTAAAAAGTGTTGAATAGCACAGCGAGTGGTAGCTGACGTTCCTGTGGCAGTTTTTGAAGCTCTTGCGAGGTTAGCATAGCCCTGGAAGTGGGAAGGAGGCAGCGCCATTCATGCTGAGCAGTGCGGAATCCTAGAACTGGGACAAAGACGGAATTGTAGCCAGCTTTGCAGTGGTGTAAGCGTTTGAAGAGGTATCTGGCTTGTTGCAGCAGGCGAACGGAGAGAAAGAGGAGCCTCTGTCCGCCGTGGAACTAGCTGGGGTCTTATTTTGCATCAGGGAAGCTAAATAAGGTTAGAAAGTTAGCCTGAAAATAAAATTTGGTGAATTTTTTTTAAAGTGGCGTCGGTTATTGCACATTTCCGGAAGAAGCGCATCGTGAGTTTTTTTGTTGTGGCGTCTATTTACTTACATTTGTTAAATCACTTCGGCAAAGCACTCTAACGTAATCACTGATGTAATTATTCATACGAAGCCAACTTATTGTGTTATTAAATTGTGAGGTTGGAGGGCCACGTTTGTAAAGTTGTTTCCATCGGTTGAAATATCTAAGTTTACTTTTAAAAATCATAAAAACCACGATAATTGTCTTAATAGCAAGTGTATTACCTATAATTATACATTCAACCATATCTGCTAGGATGTAGAAACCCCAACCCTTTGAGATCATAGAGAAATAAAAATCTAATAATAATAACATCAAATCATACACACCTCATAACAATACATACTACACGATAAACTTACGCTTCGTAAATGACATAGTCATCTTCTTTCAGAGTAGAGAAGAACTTAGATTTACAAAGAATAAATAAGGAAGATGATCAATATGAAAATGGAAACCAAAATCATGTAATGCTTTAGAATATGTAATAAAAAGAATAGAGTCATACATATAAATGTGCAACAAATACCTACTATGGGGCGGGAAAATAAAAAATTAGGGGTAATTCGAACAACAAAAGTGGGACGGACACCATATGGCTATACCTGTTCTAAATATGAAAATTCTTCCTAATTTGGGACTTGAATAAAAAAAAATAAGCAAAATAGCAAAGAATATACCAAAAAGCAACTGAACGAAAAATTCGAGGTATAAGTCAAAAAGACCATAAAACCAAGAAATTGATTAGCGAGGCAATACAAGTAGATGGCATAATCAGAAAATCGCAAACCTGAAATGGAACCACTTAATCAGAAATAACAAAAATTGGAGTGGAAACATGACAAGATGCAGCCCTTGGAGAGAAAGGAAAAAGTATGGACGACTCCCAACAGCATGATACGATAAATTAAAAAAAAACCGCGAGGCTAAACTGGTACCAAGAGGCTGACAACAGATAAGCTTGGAGAAATATGAGAAAGCCTTTGCCCAACGACTAGAAAGTGACTGAAGTAGAACTAGAGATCTGTATGCAGGTTCCTGACTTTTAATTTTAAAAATTTAAGTTATGGAAATTGTAAATTAAGATTTTTCCGGGCGATGGCAGAAGTTAATTATAGGATTTTTGCCGATTAAGATTTATCATATTTAGAACAAAATAAATAAAGCATTAAAATGATTCTAGAATTTTATTAAATTGTGGTTTACCTATATTTTTACAATTTGTCAATATTTATCTCAGAATTGTCAGATTGTTCAGATTGATGTTCACTATTTCAATAAACTGGCGATTTAAATACTATAAAATTAACTTCAACCATCTTCTTGACCTTATTTGACCTTTGACCTCGCTGGTTATAATTTTCTTGTCAATTATTGAGTGGATAGATTTGAATTCAGCGCCTCAAAATCATATAAGAACCGACAAAAAAAGGTCACCTTATTTTTCGCGTTTATCTACTTCTACAAGACTAAATCCGTTGGATTCTAATACCAATTTATTAAAAAATTACTTTAACAAATCTCAGCTCAAAATATCTCATCTTAATTTAAACCGAATGTTGCTAATGCCTTTGTCCGGCGTGGCGAAGCAGAAAAAAATGGCCAAGTGCCTTCCGCACGATTACAAAACGTCGAGCTTTTAGTCCGTCCAGTTACGGCCTGACCTGTTAATAACGCGTTTGCTGAAATCGATCGGGCAATGCTGTTCGAAACGTGATCTATGATGGAATACCATCTCGTAGATCTATAGATCAATCATGCATCGATCAAGATTCAATAAAAACTTAACCATAATTATGTCCGTTTATTTCGGAATCCTACACGTGCATTGTAATTACCGTAAATGCTCACAGATATAAAAACAGGACGTGCAATTGGACAAATAAATCTTGCGATTCAGCCACTCGGAATGTTAAATAACATTATAATGGTCGGAGAAATATGGAAGGTTCGCGTACGCATTAGAATATTTCTGCTAACGCAAATCCGGCTAATAAGTCGATGCGAATCGGTTTCGCTGGAAAAAACGACGAGAACTGCAGCCGTTTCTGCTTCGGCCAAACTGTGACGTGTATCTTGGGCGATTTTTGCTTGATTATGGTGGAACGTGCCTCTCGTCGCATGAAAAGTTGTATTAAAGACACAACATGAGACATTCCTTTTGGCTGAGTGGAAGGCACTAAAAAGCGTGCCGCGAAATTAATCGATACACTTTAATAAGGGCACCCAGGATTCTTTCTCAAATGATGAACTTGATAGAGAATAGTAAAAAAATTCATTTACCATTTAATTCGAAACGGGAAATATCTGAAATTTAATACAATAAAAAACCATAATAATACTATATACGAACAAAGCTTTGTTTTCCACGTCGGTTACAATTTTCATATCACTAACAGACGTAAAGATTTGAAAAATTGTAAATGTTAACATCTGTAATCAGTAATTTGTTGTGGCACATTTGTATATTTTGGTGAAACCGAAAAAGTGCCGGTAGAGGAAAAAACATCGAAAAGTCACTGAAATCGGGCATTTTCATTAGTAAGAACTGCATAAATTGTGTATTATTATGATTTTATATGGTAAACACACAAATGGTGCTGCTTACCCGTATGAACAATAGTGCTTCAAGAGTTCAAGTTCTGTACACCAGTTGAACAAACTAGCATAAGCCGTACTGTCACGAACAGATCAAACATTAAAATCGGCGTGAACAGTTCCAGTTGTCAACTGTTAGAGAAATCTTAAATTTGAATAGCGTGAGAAATGCTTATTAATAGCTCCTGAACATATTTATCAATATTTTCTCTAGTAGACACTTGAATGAGTATATGGACGAAATAAATGTGTAAATTGAAACTAGTAATAGACATATTTAGAGAAATAGTGTTTGATAGACAGCATGCAACTAACTAATTTCACGTTACAGAATTTCTTTAATGTACACCTGAGTATCACATAACGTTTACTATTAAATGTTCTAATTTAGAAACCAATCGATGTGCTAAAATACCGTTATTAATAACAATATTTAAACGCAACAGCAGCGTAAGACTTATAATAAATGTTGGGATAAAACAACAATTATTTTTCTCTTCTTTTTCACACTATCACATCTCCTTCCAACGTGTCTCTGACCTGCAACTTCCGTCGGCCCCTCCAGATAACATTTCCACAACCCAATCCGGCCTGCCGCAGCTCCTGGTCACAGGTATGTGAACTAGTAGCTCTCATAGGTACCCTACTTAATTTTGTGTGTTTGTAGGCTATCTGCTTCGACTTCCACAGTTGTGGCCCAAAATCTCTTATCGACGATCAGATTTCAGCGAGCTCGGACTATCCCTGATTTCAGTCCCCACGTGCAGTGATGGTCCTAAACTTCTTTCCAGTGCTCTGAGGATGTCTTTTGTGCTGATGTGACCCGGTTTTATACACTCGTAATTATATTGTACGTCACGTTTTTCATAAAATACTTAAACCCGCACACTGTGTCGCACGAAATTTTGTTCAAACGTGTTATTTTGTGCTCTCTAGAACCAACATAAGTGTTCCTATTCGTCTTCCAAAGCATTTCAAATACAAGGTCTGGCAGAATAAAGTATCCATTTTATATTGAGTTATTTTTGTTAATGGTTAATTTTTTATTCAAAAATCAAACAATAGGTTCTTCAGGAAAGACGGAAATTTTATTTTTTAAAATTACATCAGTCAAGTGACCTCCTTCTCGCTGCTGACACTGTTGAAGCTGCTCTTACCTTTTCAGCATTTTCAAGTATGCGTACAGAACGAGTTCTTGCTTTTGGTTTTTCTTTGGCACATGAGGCAGTACTGCGAAACTTGTGTGCCCACTTTTTAATTGTTATTCGACTAGGAACTGCATCTCGTGGATTTAAATGAAAGTGATGACGAAATAAACGCTGGGTGGTTACAACACAATTGTTATTTTTAAAATAAGTTTCGACCGCAAAAGAACGTTGAATATTTGACCCATGCTCCATATTCACAGCTAAACTGACATTTCTCGCAAACACTTTGATAACTTTATTAAATTTCCATTTATCGCGAAAGCATGACGACGTGATTTGAATTTATATCTCATTATATTATGAAATGAATTAACTTTGAAAATGGATACTTCATTCTGCCGGACCTTGTATAATATTTATTTCTAGACTCTGCGTCTATCTGTCGACCACGCTGGATGGTCACCAATGGAACTTTCTTCGTCAGCGATCGAGCTTACTTTCTTACGTCGTCACATCCCATTCATATTACAACGATAAGCTTGTGTTACGTAGCTTTCCTGGTCGAGCGATTAAAGCGTCTGACTAGAAATAAGATTTCCTCTAGGAGCTTAAGTTTGAATATTACTGACTGCAACTGTCTAGCTATCTAAAACCTAGTTTTTTACAGCTGTCGCCGTTTCTCGCATTTCAGCCTTTTTCTGTCTTTCCAGCCATCTTCTTTTAGGTTTCTGTTTCTCATAGCGTTCCTTCTTTTTGAGAATTTTAAGCATTTGGTTTCTATAGTTTCCGATATGTTCAAGGTTTGATTACCATTCGTCGCTTTATTTCAGTATTAGGCACATCTGTTCTTTATTTCTTTCATTACTATAAAGTTCTGTAAAACTGAATTTACGTTGACCAATCCTGCTGTTAATTGCCCTCTTTTTTCCCTTTGTTTGTTATTTTAGATATTTGTCTGTCTTCATATTCTTAATATTATCGTTCCCCAGTCTACAGCTGTGGGCTGTACCCTACTACCATGCATTCTGTTTTCTTAGTGTTTACTGTTTATCCCCATTTAGTATACTCTTCATTTAGCTTTCGTACATGTAGTGCACATCTACTTTGCCTTGTGCTAAGATGATTTGGTCATTCGCAAAGATGCACTTTGCAGCAGTTTCATGGGCTACTGGAATTCTCATCACTGCATTTCTTTTCCAGTCCCTTAATGATGTTGTGATAATATAGTTTGAAGAGTGTCAGGACCAAGCAGCGTTCCTGCCTCAATCTTTTAGTGGCAGGTATCTCCTCTGATATGCTTTTTCCCATTTTTACATAACTGGTAATGGCGCTATACATGTCTCTTATAGTATTAAAGTAATTCTGATTCATACCATCAGCTTTCCTGCCATAATTTGTTCAGAGGCACACTTCCATATGCATTTTCGAGGTTTATGTATACTCTTTATGTGGGTTTCCAGCCTGCGCCTCAATCTTGTGTTTATTCTTTCCTTAACATAAAGCAGATTATTTATACATGATTTTACCGCTCTAAAACCGTTCTGTTCCTCTTCATCTACCATTTGTTCTTGGATTTTATTTTTTAATACTTCGACATATATCCTTCCAATACAATTTATTATAGTGAGGAACTTGTAATAAGCGCACTTTGTTCTATCTACTTTTTATGCAGATCATTTACATATGCTTTTTTCCATTATAAATTCCGATAAAAATTCCCCCCTTTCTTCTTTAAGTAGATCTTTCTGTTTGGCCCATTTCAATGAGATTTATCCTGGTTTTTCTTGAGTATTTTCCAGGTTTTCTTTAACATTATAGATTCAGACTCGATCTATAGCTTCACATTTTCATCCACATCTCATTCTTGGCATTATTGCTCTTATCCTTTATCTCCCAATTTACCCTTACATATTGTTTCCTGTCTTCGTGGTTGTCAATTTCCTTATTTTCATGATTGTTTCTATGCATATCTTTTTATAAGAGCTTAAAAATTTACTGAAAACTAATTAGAAAGATATCAATTCACCTATTTCCATTATTGTTTAGTAGTTCTTCTTCGTATCTACCCATCATACTATCGCAATTTTTCTTACCTGTTCTTTTTAAATCACCTGTTACTATAATTACTCCTTTGTTGAGGATGATTACATTCATCTTCGTTTTTGATCCCATTCTTATGAAGGTAGAATCGCCTTGTTTCACTTCACTGTAAATATGTAGAAAAGTGTTCAGTTGTCGACAACTTTTGCTTTTGTCTTGTTCTACGTTGATATTGTGATATCAGATTTATATGATATGAAGCGACCCCGTTGCTTGAAGTGTTTATTTTAATATTTACGTATATAGCCCGCTTGTATGCATGCGTTTTCATTGTTAATTAGATTCAAGCATTGTAATTAGTGTAGTTTTGTGTTTTCAGCATTCGATATGAATTACTGGCGGTCACGGGTCACCTTGCCTGTACCAAAGAGGTACGTTTGCCTGTGGCTCACCGTGTAAAATCGTCATACAGCGACTTAAATGAAAGCGACAATTTGCGACCTATAGTGTTTATGTGCCATAAGCCAGTGTTTGATGGCTGGTGTGGTCTTATTTGGAACAATTTACACAGCATTTCACAAGTTTGCAGTTTGCAGCAGGTCATCACTAGTGGCATAGAGTAAAAAAAGGTTAGCGTATTTACCATATGTTATGTTCTCACTTTAGTTCTCGACATGTTTCATTGTAATTGTTGAGCTCCGCAAGCATAATAATTGGAAAGTAGAAAGGTTAGTTATTGAAACAATGCTTTCTTGCTTTAGACACTCATTTAATTTAAATAATAAGCTTCGGTGAACTCGCGGAATTGACTTGATGTCATGTGTAATATTTTCTTTTGAGCCCGGTGTTGCTGACGCATAAAATAAAAGTCTCATTACAGTTGCTTGGTCATGATAACATTGCTGTGTGTTCCCATTAGTAAATCGTTTATTCATGCTTAAGGCAGATATCTAAAATAAATTATCAGTAAAATAAGAGATATCTGTTGTCGCTAGTCAAATAATTAACTATCAATTATAAAACAATTACAGCAATACATATATTTGTAACGCAAGATTGAGAAAAGCTAAAAACTAAATCACATCTATTTTTATCTCAATAGTTATGAAAAATTATTTTCTCACATTTGTCAACTACCTAATCTTTAGAACATTTTTTTGTATAAAAATACGATTACTGTGCAGAATGTTTTTTAAGTACTTGTAGAAAATTAACTGGCATATTGTTTGGCTTATTCTAAGACAAGCAGTTTGTGTCAACATGCGTTTGTAAGTTTTTCGTTTTCGGAATGCTGAATTTGAGAGAAAAAAACGTACCTTGTTAATTTTTGAAAGCGGCGTCAAGAATAATTATTTGCGTCAGTAAGCCATCTTTCAATTTACCTCTTTACACGATTAAATAAGAAAAAATGAGAGGCCACACCACGTCACTGACTTATTTTGAGTTTTGATAAGGTTTTGAATTACAAAAATTCCTCTTGCATTTTTTGTTATAATGTGCCGCTTTTTTTCTAAAAAACTTTTTGAGCTTGTCCGTATTACGTAAATCAAAGAGATGAACAGCTGAGGGGTGCATCATGTCGGAAGGTAGTCATTTCCAAGAGTTTCTTTGAGTCACGTGTTTCCTGAAAACTGCGTTGTCTCTTAATGTCTCTGAATGTATTGATGTTAAAAATACAAAAACATTTAGCAGCACCTGGTTTCATTTATCTCATTTTAAAAAAACTTTTGTCTTAGAATAAGCTAAAGAATATGCCAGTTAATTTTCTACACGTACTTGGATGAAATTCGAGAATTACCTGAAAAATTCGGAGCTGGTTCTATTTATATCTTCGACAAACAAACCAAAACTCTTTGCAGAGATTGGTCTAAATTTACATAATTTTTATAACAATTGTTACCGACTTGTGAATTTTTTATAAACAAAAGAATGCCGCAATATGAAAAAAATACATCAATTAATTACATAAAATTCTTAAATCTAATTGTAAAGCGAAATACACTATCGTTTTCAGCGCATTTCGAACTACAAAGGTACCAAGTTTTACATCTATCCGAAACCGTCCCGTGTAGAAGCATTTTTAGCACTGCTAGAGCTGTGCCCCACATTAAAGTCTTCCGGAAAAGTGTTACACTTTTTCTACCTGGGTAAACGTTATCTTCAAGGGGAAATTGTTTCCACGAACATCTGGGACAACATCATATGTGGTACAATGTCCTGCATTTTTTGCTTGATATCACGGAGCCTAACCACCCTGCCAGTGTAACCAGACTTCAAATATTTCCATTCACATCTCCTTCCAACGTGTCTCTGACGTGCAACTTCCGTCGGCCCCTCCAGATAACATTTCCACAACCCAATCCAGCTTGCCGCAGCTCCTGGTCACAGGTATGTGAACTAGTAGCTCTAATAGGTACCATACTTAATTTTGTGTGTTTGTAAGCTATCTGCTTCGACTTCGACAGTTGTGGCCCAAAATCTCTTATCGACGATCGGATTTCAGCGAGCTCGTACTATCCCTGATTTCAGTCCCCACGTGCAGTGATGGTCCTAAACTTCTTTCCAGTGCTCTGAGGATGTCTTTTGTGCTGATGTGACCCGGTTTTATACACTCGTAATTATATTGTACGTTACGTTTTTCATAAAATACTTAAACCCGCACTGAGTTGTACACTGTCTCGTACGAAACTTTGTTCAAACGCGTTATTTTGTGCTCTCTAGAACTAACATAAGTGTTCCTATTCGTCTTCTAAAGCATTTACAAAAATTAACAATATTTACGATTTTTTTCTCAAATTCAATATATTTAGAAAACGAAGAACTTGCGGACCCGTGTTGATAGGAAATTTTTGTCTTAGAACAAGCCAAGGAATACGCTAGTAATTTTTTTACACCCACTTAGAAAATACTAACATATTTTATAGTTTATTTTGAAATTAATACATTAATCAGCATCTACATTTCTTTCTAATATGGCTAAAAGTAGTAATGAAGCTTTCAAGCTTTAAATATTATATACACTAAAGATAACATTTAACCTTCCTCTGCAAAAAAATCTGCTTCCAGTTCAGTAACTGCACAACTGAAATTTTTGAAATATGTGACCTAATTTTACTCTTAAATCACTTAAGGCCTTCCAGCATTCCTGTATCAATGAACTTTGATTATATAGGCAAAAGCCTTATTAATGAAAGTATCAAGAACGATTTATTAATAAAACCATGGCAATCATAAACTTTAAACTGACATGTTTAAACAGCAACGGGCAGCGTTTGCAGGATTATAGTTGTTAAATGTTGAATCCGCAATTAGATATTAAATCTAATTTGCTTGTCACAAGGTTGCAACTAATAATAGAGTAAACGGTTTCCGATATGTCCAGCGTGAGCTGCATGCACCGTTTATGACGCTCCTTGCGGTCGATTCTCCGGAAAATTATCTTTTCAGGAACCTTTTTACGTAAAACAATATGCCGGCTTGGTAGAAGAAAAAATATTTTCTTTGTGAAGAGAGGGAGATGGATCGTAGCTCCGTCCTTGCGGAATGCCGGGCATTGTGATTAAAGTCTGAAGTTGTACAATTACAGATTTGTTTCCAACGCGTGGTGAAGCGGCCATTGTCAGCCAGACCGCAAATTACCAATCAAATTACCTGAGGTAATGACACGACCGACTCAAATTTGTCCCGACCAAACGGCGGTTCTCCGGCTCTCGAAATCGTTAAAAGCGCTGCCACCGGAATTGTCAAAAATGAATCGTTTACATCGTATGTGGAAAACTTCAATAAAGAAGATTGTTCTGTTTGGAAAGCCATCAAGTATTTAGTAAGTCTTAAACTTTTATCTTATCATCTTATAGGCGAAAACCGATCAGAAAAAAACAGAGTCGCTTGCACGATACCAGAAATTCATCAGGTACACTCTAATTGACGTGATAATGATGTTGAAGATTTTTTAAAGGCTACGATACATCTGGCATTGCCAACAGCGTTTTCTTCTTCAGTGATACGAAAAGAGATTAAACAATAAAAATATGCCAGGTTATTAACTAATCACAGCTAAAACACTTAAACAATTACCAATAAAAGGTAGAACATTTCTTACTACCAGTTGACCTGGTAAATCCCTTACTGAAGTAAATTTCTACCACTCTATTACCTTCTTATCCGTAACATCTAAACTTCTAGAAAAGTGGCAATATGAACTCATAAAGCAAAACAACCTATTGAACAGCGGGTTACCACCTTATCAATTTGGATTCCGTAAACAACACTCTAGCCTCTAGCATCTAACAATGTCATTGCATGGTGGATATTATACAGAAAGGTTTAGGATACAAGTATGCTTTTCTTGCGGTTGATCAGGCCTTTGATAAAGACTACTTTTCATGATTAAAAGTGCAAATTGAGGCAACACTATCTCCACTTCCTGGAATTATATTTGCATCATCGACATTTCGAAGTAATATGCAATGACGAAATATAGCAACACTATCATACAATCAGTAGTACTAGAAGGGAGTAGATTAGGATCCATGTTAATTCTACTGCCCACTTCAGATTTTCTAAATGTATCACGTACTGAAATGGAAACGTTTGCAGATGATACTGTTATCTTATGATAACCAATGAGGATCCAAATTTTGCACGTCATAAGTTATAAAACCGTCTAAACGAAGTTGAGGATTAGCTCATGTAAACGAGCAGAATTCAAACTTAACTTTAAAACAGAATTCAAAATTAACTGTAAACGTATCATCAAGATAGTGAAGCTAGATAGCTAGGAATGCTTCTGGATAGTAGACTGGCCTAGAGACAACACATTAAAAACGTTGGACCTAAAGTTGAGAAATCGCTATTTGGTTCCTAGACTACAAAACTCTAATATATGAATCAGCCATAAAGCCTGTTTGGACATGTGATATTGCGCATTCTCTTGTAAATCAAAGATGAAAATCACACAAAGGTTTCAATTCACATTGCTCAGAACAACGACGGATGCCTCTTGGTACGTTCGAACTAATCTCTCACACTGACCTCTAAATTACATTTTTCTTGCAATTGTGGCGAATCCCATTACCTACATCCTGGACGGGTGACTATTTCACCCTCCTCTCTTTTCTCAAATCCATTTCACAACTTCTTGAGCCCTACACCTATTTTATTATGTAGCTTCTTGCTGGATCCATTAAACTGATCTTATTTCAACTGCAGATGTTAAAACTGCACGCATGGCTTTATACATTTTTACTTTGGCTTCTCTCCCCATCAACTTATTTTTCCAAACAATATCTCTTTAAATATCCTGCGATTACCGATGATTTATTTTTACTACAGCGGTATATTCTAATGGTAATTAGTAAGGAATCACCTTGTCTTATTTCGGTAGAGGTATGTCTTCAATAAGTTTACTCTCAACAAGTATTTGAGTTCGTGTATTTGTATTCAGCTGGTTTTCTATTTCCACGCTGTTGAATGGGATTTGTTTTCTTTAAAAGATTTTTACTTAGTTTAGATTCGATACAATGACTTTGTTAGATCTACAAAACACAGAAACGTCGGTTTGCTGTACTTTATTTTTTTACTCTCTGCAGTAGTATAACTATTTTGTCTATCGTTGACTTATTATTTAGGAAACCTTATTGTTTCCTATTCCTATTTAAATGGGAATTAGTCATAATAAAATATTATGGGCGTTTAAGCAAAATTTTAAACGTTTTGCGTTATGCGCGGATGAAACGACAAATCGTCCAGTGCGCCTACCGCCTTGATGCTCGCAAGGGCAACGTATAAAACGGAAAATTTCCCGCGAACTCGAAGAGCATTATTCCGGTAAAGCAAACTTCGCTTCTCCAGGCCGATCCCGCGGCTCCAGTTGGGGAAGGGCTTCGCTGCTACCTCAACTGGGTCACCAGAAATAGATAAGAATTTTCCGAGAATTACTCCGGTACCCGACATGACCTGCAGCAGAAGAGAGCTCCGCTCTCCGCCTAGCTGGACCACCAGAAATATTCGAGTAGATCTCGAACCAGTTTCCCGAGACCCCTATGACCGCTTAATTTCAAACAACGTACGACTGAGTATCGGAGTACGCTGATTTGAATAAATTAACCTTCCTGAGATCCAAATGTCCGCTTAATTTCAAATAGCATACGACTGAGTATCGGAGTGCGCTACTTTGAATAATTTAACATACCCGAGACCCCTGTGACCACTTAATTTCAAATAGCGTAAGACTGAGTATCGGAGTGCGCTAATTTCAATAACTTAACATTCCCAAAATCCAATGTATCTAACGCTCATCTAACTTCTTAGTTAAAAATAACGTACATCTGAGTGCGCTATTTTCAAATCTTTTCAAGGCTGGCTGTACTTCCACTGGCCAGTGACCACTCAAACCTTTTTGGCCCAAAACTCGGCCTGAATTTCCCGGTAAAGTATGCGATTTCCTCAGGCCTAAGAAAACTGCGTACTTGCACTGTAGGAGTCCATTTGCTCACCTTGGAAACTCACCTTGGCACGCGCGCCTAGGCAGATAAGGGCGCGAAAGAATTTGACTCCTATCACAAGGTCGGAGTTATCACCGGAGCTTATCAGAATGCGACCCGGACGCCTAACTGCACTTATAATATACACATGTTCTACCAACGAGAGGCCAAATCCCCTGTTGGTTTCAGCGACCGCCCTTATCGGAGATCCCGGACGAACTCACAGGCAATTGAGGTTGCCTACCTTCCCGATACCAAACTGAAGAATTAAGTCAAATAGAATTGTCTTTGTACATAGTTATGAATATTATTTATTTAATTATTTTCCAAATATACATAATGTTGAATAAATGTCATTTCTATTATTTGGTATTCTTTAAATCAGTCAAGGTATAAATAAATTGGACCTCGACCCAATAAGAGTTACCCACTTATTTGAAACAAAGTTAATTAACGCTATTATTAAATAAATATACTAGGAAGCGTTACAATGACTATTCTATGTTTTATTTCTGATTATAAAAGGTAGGTTCAAACAAACAAAGAGAAACGGAAATTAAAAGCTAAAGAAGAACGGAGAAGTTTTGGAGAAAAGGTGTCTGAGGAAATTGCTACATAAAGAGGAGCTACAACAGATGTGGCCAGAGATGCAAGCTTAATAAAGGGATCATCATAGCAGTCAATCTTCCTCTTCTCTCCTTATTCTTCTTATTTTACTACTTTTCTTATTACGTTAGGTCAAATATCTGCATATACCGATATAGTTTAATCTTGGGACGTTGAAGTTCAACACTCTCACCACCTTTTCGGCGGTCCGTCTGAAGGTCTAATTCCGTGTGGTTTTAAGTAACTTGCGACTTTTGCTATTCTGTGCACGTGGTCGTTCCACATTCGTTTCCTTTGTCTTGTCAACCGACCAATCTTGTATTTGGCATATTTCTTCTTTATCGTCGTTTCTAATTCTGTCTAGCCACGATTTTCCTGTTATTTTTCGAAGGTGTTGAAAAATTACTATCTTCATAAATTCTTTGTTTTTCTCGTATTAACCTTTGTTACCACATAGATACATTTCATAACTTCTTCCACAGGTTTGTTATTAATTACAAGTTTTCACTGCAAAGGCTTTCTTAATATAATCCAGTATTCATTCTTCCATACTGCCATTCTGTGTTTGTTAAACGTTGAAGATCATCCTCGATTTCAGCAATTAATACCATATCATTGGCTTAGCTTACAGTCCTTAACTCATGGTCACCTACTTTCGACTTTCCTAGTTAACTTCCTCGATAGTTTTGTCTATGATTAAATTAAATAGTAAGAGACTTAAACTATGCAGATGAAAACTACAGTCACAGTGACTGTAATGAAAACATCTACAGAATTGTATCAATCGGAAGTGAGTAAAGCCGTGGATCCCATGTCACTATGATGTTTATTATGCAAAAGTTTCCTTCCTAGGGTTGGAATTTTTTAGTCTCGAGAAAATTTTAAGTATGATTTGGCTCTATGAACACAGCAGTTGGTGTCTAACGTTTCAGGTACTCCGTATGACTACACCTTGTCCATAACAAGCACACTATCCCCGTATTCTATAGCCGCACCAACCGGAATGTATTGGGTAAGCTCACTATTTACTATTATTTTTGTTTTATTATTCATATTTAGGTTTAGTGTAACCCGCGTTATTTTGTGTGATATATGTTTTTCTTTCAATATGGCAATAACATATTAGACTTGTACTATCAAACGCTTTTGCCATACGGACAAAGCAGAGGTCGTTGGATTACAATGTTCAAGTGACTTTTCCTTAATCTGTCTTACGATTATTATTGCATCTGTTGTGAATGTATTTTGCCGAAATCCTTGTTGCCTTTCAAAAATTAAATTTATTCTGATAATGTCGATCATAGTTATATGTAAGTAAGTAAATAAAATATTCTTTATTATAAATTCAACTAAGGACATGTTGTGTACTTAATAATAAATTTAAATTTATAGTAAAATCCCTTAACATTAGCAAAGCATATCAAACAAAAATAATTGTTTTTCGTAGAAATTGTATGATAAACTAAACTAAAATGAACTAAATTAAACTAGTTACATTAAAACTAGCTGTAGCTCGCGCCGCATGCCGCATTTAAAGTTTCGCGCGTCAGTATGAGATGCGCGCAGATCTTTCTGTCACGAATGACACCCGAACTTGCATCAGCCGGCGACCTCGGAAAATCGATTTGTGAAGGTGCGTTTAAACTAAACGGATCGTTAACCCTCCTTATCATTAAATTAAATGTACGTGTGTTCGCAGTTTTAAAAAACACAGCCAATTGGCATAATAAGTAATTGTTTTCTGTGTTAATATTGCTATTAAAAGTAATGGGAAGTTTGTTTATAAAAAAACGAAAATAGTAACCGTCGAATGCAACCATGGTACTTTTTCCCGTTTAACACGGCATGTAGTGTTCTGCATTATTATAGAGGTATGATAAAGAATTGGCAAATAAATGGTTACACCACCTTGCTGCAAAAAGCTGTGTATGGTTTTACATATCTCTAATATGTGCGTACTATGTGACTTATTACATATAATACTGAATAATTATATTAAAAGTAATAATAGTAATAATAAAATTCTAAAGTTGTCCAGCTTTTTCTCTCGATTTAAGTTTCACAAAAAATAAAATAAATTTTTTTATTGTCTGCAGTAAATTTTATATTATATTCGTGATCTGTGAGCGGATGGCCAGCGAGCAAATGCTCGATGATTATGCGGCCGACCTGGGTTCGATCCCCGATGACGGTAGACGGATTTTAAAAAATAATATTGTTTCCGCCTACCTAACTACCTGTGGTGGTTAACTCTTTAACAAGAGAAGTCTTCCTCAATCCTCGGACAAAGCTAGTCACCAACCCGGCTTACTAGTAAACATGGTTCATGACATAGGACCATAACTTTGTGGAACTAAACAGGCCACTGGACTAACACAAGAAGAAGAAGAGACTGGAAAAAATATTTAGAGGAATTATATGAGAGTGAAATAAGAAGCAAAAATATAATAGAAGCGGAAGACGCAAGGGCACCTGAGGAAAGAGATGAATATACTAAAAGGGGAATTTGGAAAATCGATCACCATTACATGAAATTCCATTGAAATTCTACATCAATTAATAAGTGGCAGCTATGAAACGGGATAATTCCTATTAGTTAAACAAAGATTATCTCAATAACTAAAAAAAAATGGCTGGAAAAGAAACATCGTACCGTAGAGCACATACATTAAGCATACTCATTAAAGAGATTTTTTATTCTAAAAGAAATCTATTGACGTCGACCTGTAACAGCTAGAAAACGGCTTATCAAGGCTTTCGTCAAAAGTGTATTGTTATATGCCTATGAGACATTGATTGTAGAAAAGAAGTCATGAAGATGCAAATACGTTGAGAATAGACGAATAGTGTTGAATTTAGAAGCAAATTCAAAAACATAGAGACTTCCTCATATATTGACCAATAATGCAAGATCCTAAGAGCGACACTTATTATAAAATGAAGAAATAAGTAAAATAGGTAGACATAAAAACCTGCAATAGTTCAGTAGGGTTATTCCCCTGTAGGTTCCGGAATTTCTTAGTTCCTTATCCCCAACAGAAAATGATTATAAGTGCATCATATAATTAGCTCATAGAATGTTTATTATATTCTGATTGCTAATATGCATATAACTACAACAAAAAAAATGCTTAAAACGTTGACAAGACGGACTCAAATTTGTCCCAACCAAACGCCAGTTCCCCGGCTCTCGCAATCGTTAAAGGCGCTGCCACCGGAATTATCAAACGTTTCGGCTAAGTCCCTGATAATGATCGGCGGATAACGTCTCAATAATCGGCCCAGTTCCAAACGCGCGTTTGATAGAGCTCGCTTTTCGAAAATGCATAATTTAGGGGCAAGGAGGCGCCGGGAGCGGTGCGACACACATGCGGGTGAAATAAGAAAGGGGCGGGCGGCAAGTGTAAATGACATCATTATAACTGCAAAGTGGTCGCTCTCCCGTCTCCAAGGCAACGTGGGTGGAGGCGGCTTCGCTAATGGCATACATGACAAGGGGACCGATCGATTTTTTAAATTTACTCTAAGAATAAACAGCGTCTGAAGATGCCTCGTATCTCTAACAAGGTAACTCGCAACTACGCAGCAGGAAAGCCCGGAAAACTCCGCCGGAGCCACTCCGCTCTAATTAAATAGGAGGTTAATTGGCTGTTGAGGCTGCAAGGTCCTCTCGCGATTTTGTTAGTATCTTATATTTGAATATGGTTTTACTTTAAACACATTATAGAAAAAAAGTAATAATGGTAACTGAGGATTATACCTAGTATTAAAATAGAAAAAAACATGCTCGAAGCGTAGTAGGTTATTAGAACACATACACTTTTGTATGAAAAATCACTTTAGCAAATGTTCTGATTTAGAATCATATAAGAAGCTTATAACTAAATACAGGACGATTAGGCACTAAAAATTCTTAAAATAGGCATGCCTTCTGGGATACACAGGCGCAGGTACAAAATAGGCAGTAAAAATAGGCATTTATTTTTAAACATTTTACTTTCCACATTGTTAAATGTGTACCTACAGGTTACGATATATACATATACGAGAACTGATCAGCAAAGTGCAAAATCAAACTCCAATTATTAGGAGTAAAAACACAATGCAAATTGTGAGTTTTCCAACTGTGAGTGATTTAATTCCTGTAATGAACGATTTATTACTTTCCCGCAGGTAGGTGTTGTGACCTTCAAGGGTAGGTTCAGCTCTAGTTAAGCGTTTGCTTCAATACAAGACAGGAATCTCTGTCAGCATTTACTCGGAAACGACATTTATTTAAAAAAAAAACATCGAAATAAATTTACTTTTAGGCGGTTATTCGGCACGTTTAAGACATATTGCTTTAAAAATGGAACCTAAAACTAGAATTTATGT
Organism: Agriotes lineatus; assembly: GCA_940337035.1. Lineage (NCBI taxonomy): Eukaryota > Metazoa > Arthropoda > Insecta > Coleoptera > Elateridae > Agriotes > Agriotes lineatus. The sequence goes on from OW679199.1 coordinate 48,568,779, forward strand.
CGAAAATACATCAAAATAATCATTTTGCTTAAACTTCCGGTCTTTAGTTATAATATACTGTAATGGTTCACTGCCCATAGAGATTCTGATTGCCCAATTAACTAGATGAATAAGGTCAACATGAGCACGGAATTTAATATTTTATATATTGCAAAATAATCGATACTTTACATTAATAAGTGCACAGGATGTGAGCAGCAGTAACTAATAATGTGAGGGATAGAAGTTAGCATGAAATAAAGCAGGTTTTAGAAGGGTTACATTCAGAGTTTCAGATGTGATAAATGTTCGGACGGGCTAGTGCAATTTAATTTGTAACTGACACAATTGAGCTTATTAATGTCAGACATAATGTGAATAGAATAATACAAATTGATTTGTTAAATACAGAAAGAATACGAGCGTTATGTAGTAAAACTGTATAAGCCAGGCAGATTAGCTGAAAGGTAAACGAAACCGTGCTAGCAAAATAATAATTGCAAAGAGCAATGAAAATGGAAAGCAACCGATCGAAAGACAATTAGTGAGACGTTAAATGAACTCGATGTGTATCAATGCATTATATACAAAAGTGATTTGAAAGCAGGCATATGTTGTACTTAACAATTATTCCAAGAAAAAGACAATACTAGTGGTTAGGTAAAGACATGACATCAAAACTGTAGTCCATAAGGTTAAACATTTTATCAATCCTAATTTCCTTTATAAACATTCGAATGTCTAGTTTCTTAGCGACCTGACTGTCATTTATTAATAAGAACTAAACAAGCTTGAAAATTGTGTGTTGGGACCACATTGAACTCCTCAATTAACATGTAAAATTGTAAATAAAAAAGTTCTTAGTTATACCAATTGTGGTTAAAGTTATTCACTAGCGTCCAGTGCATCTGTGGGTGTAATTCACCAGGTGTTAAGAGGTCCAGGTGAAGCAGATAAGCCAACAGAGAAATTCGTCCAAGTGCGATTGACTTCGGGGCCCACTTCCTTATACAAGCAGTTTCGCCCAGCAAGAGTAGCGCCTGTTACGTGTAGAAAGGACATGCAGGTACAGTACAGGTAGAAATCCCAATCAAGAAGCAATTCCCGAGTTCATAATTCTCTTGGCGTCATTTGGAAGCGTAACCAGCGTCCGAGAAGCCTCCGATTAAGGTAGAATTTCACAGCGAAAGCGTTGCTGAAGGTCCATTATTTTTTTACTTCAGCAGGATAAGACTGTCTACGAGCTGGACAACCGTATTCCAGTGGTCCAGAGCCGTCCATTTTCCAAAAATGTATGTAGCGTCCCTTGAAAATGCGAAATGACGCGGCATTTTTCAGTTTTAGGCCGGATATGAAACGAAAAGCAGTCGCGCGTCTCTTGTTGCGTCACACTAAAAACAAAAGGAGTTTAGCAGTTGCTACGTCACAGTATTAATATTTGCCTGACGCGTCTTAGCTATTTTAGTGGTTTTTAGAATTCAATTTACGCTATTTTGTGCACTAGCAGATCATTGTGTTTGTTGAGTCAAATTTAGAGGTTACCTTAATGTCAGATGAAATTACGCATTGGCCCGAAATGAGAGTATTTGTCATACAACGAGTTATTTGTTATACCAGGTTTTCCTTAATTTTTATGAATCCACACCCCTGAACCAAGATTGTCTCATGTTCTACGGAGCTAGGCCCGAATGTTTATTGCAAATAGATAATATAAGAAAAGGGCAGTAAACCATTTATTTTTCGTAATTTTGTTACACTCCTTTAATTTGCCCTGAGTTTGACAGGTGAATTTCGATTGAAATTTGATCATTAGAAAGTGTAGTTTTTCTTGCTATAATAATTATTTTATATTTAAATTAATAATATTATTAAGAGCAGGGGCTATTGCAATACATCATAATTAAATTATTTGCACCAGTTGGAGAAATTCTATATAAAATAACGAAACAGATTCAAGAAATGAATGCGCTTCGGATAACTGCCCTTTTATACAGGGTGTATGAAAAAAGTCGACAAACAGTCGCACCACTGGGAGCAGCATTAAGCAGTAAGCAAAACACGTTAGTACCATTTCGCTGATAACCCTCTAGTTATCGGGTTATTAAGAATCTTAAATAGGATACTAATTTTCTTATTAGGGTAAATTAGTGTTAAATGGCAATGACTGGCACTTTCTACTTGAATTTTGCTTATAATGTATTTTCAATTGATGCAAATTCTTGGCTTTTGAAACTTTTAAATGGTTTTACAACACTGCACTATTTCTAAGCAACTAATGAAAATATTAGAAAAATGTATTATTTAAATCAATATTGCTTTCCTGTAATTTTGATACTATTAGGTGCAGCTAAACAAATGTATGTAGTTGGACAACTGTAGTGCAATGTTACCCAAATAAAAAACATTCATCTACTACTGCACTACAGCCTATTCTGAGCCTTGGCCTCTTCCACAATATGCCTCCATTCGTCTCGGTTTTGGATTAAATTGGTCCAGGTCTGTACTTCCAAGGTTTTTAAGGCACCCTTAACGTTGTCCATCCATCGCCCTCTCTGCCTTCCTCTATTTCTTCGGTCTTCTGGTATTTAAATAAGTACCTTCCATATCACTTTCTCTGTCGGCATTCTCCATATAAGAGTTTTCCACCTCAAACTCTGAGCTTGTATCCATGTTGACAGTTTAGGCCCTTCTAGCATTACTCTTCTTTCATGGTTTATTAATTGTGCCCTCCTCCTAAGCTATTACCATATTTAGACCCATATATTCTTCGTAAGATCTTTCTCTGGAATCTGTTTAGCAACTTTTGTTTAAGTTTCACAACCATAACTCACTACCGGGCGCATCAGTGTCTTTTTTACAACTTTCTTTAAGAGTTTAGGTAGCAAGGGTTTGTCCAGTACAATAGATGCTTTATTCCCTGCTAATATTCGGGCCTTGATTTCATTGTTAATTTTATTGCATTGGTTTGTGGTGGATTTTTGGTATTTAAAGTCATTCACATTTTCATAGCTTTTACGTTCTATGTAGATATATCCTGTTGAGGTAATCAACGACCTTTTACCATGTATTTACTTTTTGCTGCAGTTATTTGTAGGTCCAGAGTTATTCACTACCATTTGTTTATATAAGAGTTTCTTCTAAGACATCCTATTTCAAATGTGATAAAAAAGTTAAATATAAAATTACGAGAGAGGCTTGCGTCTTATGCGACTGACAGAACTCACGTCCAACTTTTACTGGAGCCAGATGTGGGTATAAGCGATACTGAATACCTTCAAAAATAATATTGACTGACAAAACGACTTAAATAATAATATAAACGAAAAAATGAAGAGATGAGAAGCAGCTGGGCAGCGGAAAGTGATTAAATTTTCCTAGAGTTGGTTAAGGGATAAAATTACGCTAATTCATGAGAACAACATTTTAGGATATATTACAAGCCGAAAATGTCCCAACATGACGGAAAAATGTAATATCCATACACAAAGGAAACAAGAAATAAAGATGGTAATGCAATTAGCTCAAGTGCTAAGCTCCAATTAATATAATATGCTCTAGCTCAGCTTTTATGGGTCGATGACGGCGGTTTCCATTCTTCTGGTTCTTTTGGGGAGCGGTTATTCCAAGCGGTACTCGACCAAGGCGTAGAAATAAAAAAGCAAGGGACTTATTCGACGTGGATAGGGCTATAACTGGGACGAACACAGGTTTGGCCTCCTGGAGAATGCATAGTGCCGGACGACCGAGAGGTTCGGCCCGGATGGGGCAATGCCGAGGCTAATTGTGATTAGCTATAAATTTTTACAGTGGATCATTAGGATTATTTTATGCTGCATATTGTTTTAGCTCACCGAATCCCTCTTGTATTGATACCAAACACGACATAATTAACGTGTCTGGTATAGTTCTTGGTATAATTACGCGCATCTAACTTTTTATTAATTTGGCCAACGAGCCTAATTATTATTATATGACGGGCCAGTCATAAAGATATCTTTATGCAGTTATGTATGTTACTAACAACCCTTCGTTACGTAACATTTTCGGCTATTGTTTTGCTCTCAACGCCGACATGACCACGTGCCAGACACAGAGGCGCTACAAAAAGTCCGAAGCCGCCTTTGTGTAACGCGAAGCGGACTTCGTGAATGATGTTATAGTAATAGCTTAAGTTCAAACACAGATACGGACAGCAGTTATTGCATAAAACAAAGTGATATGCTTGACAATGCTAAAAGAAAACACAATCGAGTACAAATAATGACGGATGCAGTGAAACAACACATGTGAGTATCTAGGGTTCCTAAAAACCATTCCATATCCCATCTGCTTCTGCGAAAACCTTCACCATGGACATATACGGAAAACTGATGACGATAGACTAAACCGACTATACTGCAACCGACGATGCAAATACACCCCAACTTTCATCAAGCACCACAACTAAGGACACCAAGAACAAATCACTTTAGACTCCGGTTGCCAGGTAAGGGTACATTTTTCGGACTCCTACCAAGCTGCAGGATAATTTCGTGACTTCATCGCTAGTAAGGAGATTATGTAGCAACAGTCTTACAGCATCTTATCAAGAATCATATCACCTCAAAGAATGTCAATATCCGGGATCAAGGACACCGCAAACAGCTCAGGGTAGCCCCTGTAAAGTGTGGAATCCTTGACTGAGGTTATCAAATTCTCATAGAACAGACAATAGACAATATTGTACAAAAGGTTTGCGAAGTTAGGCTCGTCCTCAATTGAGCTGAATTAATCGGCAATCGCGTAGCGTTGTTTTGGTTGTTTCTCCATTTATATATTTATTATTAGTATTAAATTAGTGTTTCTTATAGACTTGGAATTTTATTTACATGTTAGTGAAGCAACAAACCAAAACCTTAAAAGATAGCAGCTCTTGTTCTCTTAGGTGTGAGAAGCAAAAAATGGTAGTTAAAAGTGTATAAAGTGGGCGTAAGGGTTTTGCTTCACAGCGTACCAGGTTCTTTTATTCTCTCAATTATGAATTGCCTTTTTGGTTTTATTATCTGTTGCTTTGGCACGAATCAATAACTGCAATACATGCAGTAATAAATATCCGCATTGTGTTCGTTATAGCCAAAGTACACTGTATACTTTTTAACTATTGGCACAAACGTGGCTAAGTAAATAGTTTTTTCTGTAATTACTATAGATACTTTGTAACTAAAGGATTATTAAATCTGATTTTTAAGTAGAAACGGAATGATAATAATTGTGAACGACAATATAATTTACCAAGCCATTGCGTTGTTAGTAATTATTCTAAGCCGCGAGATTTAATTACTACGAAATAATAGGAGCGTTTAGTAATATACTAAGCGAATTTGTATACATATTAAAAGTATTTCCATAATTACTATTATTAATATACCAGCTTATTTATGCAAACGGCTGTTACTCTTCTGAGTGCAATTGTTGATTAAATTGTAATTTATTATGGTTACAAAGTAACTGATTCTTCAAGTGCAAGCTCATTTAGTTGTTGCATACAAAAATTAAACTGGAATAATTATTATTAGGGAGTCAATAAGATTTAACAATGTTTTATTTTCGTTTAAAAGTAGCATAATTATATTTTTTGCAATTAAATCCACCGGCGATTGTTAGGCCGAACCATTTCGAGCGACAGAAGGAAACTGCGAGCAACTTCAATAAAATAGTATATTATGTTATCAGGAGCAAAAGTTATATTTTATGTGGCGAGGCTGGACGGGTTATCTGCAGAGCTTGCGAGGCAGATAAGTACAGCCGAGCCACATAAAGATACTTTTGCTCCGAATAACATATAGTATTTTTTCTTCAAACGTTTTTATAACAAATTATTTACAACTTTGTGAACAAAATTCGATGAAAATTACTTGATCTCGTCAGCGGCAGATAATATTATCTGCCGCTGACGAGCGGCAGATAAAGTTGTCAGCGGCAGATAATAACTTTATCTGCCGCCGACGAGCGGCAGATAAAGTCGTCAGCGGCAGATAATAACTTTATCTGCCGCTCGTCAGCGGCAGATAATATTATCTGCCGCTTGGCAATAAAGTGATAGTTTAGCATCATCAATCCAGCAGTATAATGCCATATTTTACTGCCGTTTGAAGAAAAAGTAATTTATTACGCGTCCACACATAAATTACGGAGCTCTGTTATTACAAGTCGCCTGCTTTGCATAAAATTTAAAAAATGTGTTTCCCAATAATTAGCCATTAATTATGCAGTTGTACAACCTCTAGGCTCACTAATAATTGCCGAGATAATGCAGCTTTTAGTAACCTGATAATATTCCACATAAAATCGTGACAAAGCCTCCAGTAACAAATTAATGAAATTATGAATTATGAAAATGATCGCCGCCGTCAATACAAGCGCTCTACAAAATTTTCTGCCTTTCCCCGGATCCAACACCTACGTGATTTAGTGGGCCGACTTGCCCTACACTGTTTGCAAAACCGCCTAAGTCGCTTTTCGAAAATTCGCACGTCAATTCCATTCCTTGCTAAAACAACGTACATGTAGGATTAGGTTAAATACCTTCAGAAAAGCTGTTGCTATTGGTCCTATTACCTTCGCAATAATTTTATTAAACAATATAGCATACTCTTCTTATTAACTTTAAACAGTTTCTATCAATGAAATTTAAGTTTAACTATGAAATGTGCTCATAGAGTCCAACGTAAAATACCGATAGAGGAAACAGAAGAAGAAATGATTGTCAGTTAAGCGTACAGATGTCATAAAACTCGTAATTAAAGAACTAAATTAAATAAAAAATATAACCCGCACAGATTGTAATAAAGCACCAAGAAGGCTATGATAGTTTTTATAATTCACAGCCAACAAGGATGCTAGAGATGAATCAGCGCTTTGATGGACGAGAGCGATACTATGGGAAGCCTGAACTTAACAGTGTACTTGAAGAATGTTAGCTAGTGTCTAATTACTATTAATCAATGGCTAAGTCCGTCTCATGGCACGACCGATCAAATTATAACTCTGCGGTAAAATGTCCGTTGGCTAAAGTAACCATAACCTTAGTAAACAGTGCGTTTACACTTCCATTATTATTTATCGCAGGCAGGAAAAAATCGAATCAACCGTAATGTGTTTAGCGAGTCACGATTATCATCACATTCTCTTTTTTTATGGAGATTTATTGTTTCGTAGCCTAACGCGAGGAAAGTGCCTTTCACGAGCTCTGGAACAGGAAAATTGGCGCGGAAACCGGCCGGTGCATGGGAAATTATCGAAAATGGCGATGCCGGCGCTCTTAGTCCGAAACGTGAGAAAAACTGGTCCCATAAAGGCGCAACCCAATCAGTTTGTCCGTATTTATTATAGGATTTATGATTTTATTGGAGTGTTGCTTCAAGCCAAGCTTGCTGACTTAATCACCGTTGCTGCAAACGCTCATCGTGAGCCATAAAAATCGGTTGCGGTAATTAAAATTATTGCAAAATGATTTTAAATCTTCACGAGACTTACAATGTGGATGTTTTTAAGTGCTTTGGAATGTGTTTTTAAGATATATCTACGTATAAAATTTTAAAATTAAGATACCGATCAAGTTTAGGAACATCTTTTAACGTAGAAATTGTGATGAGGCTGAAAAATAGGAAATTTATTGCTAGTGCTCTTCAGATAGTTGCAATAAATATATTGATAAGGTTAAGGCTCCACGCTGTGTTACCTATGAGTATATGTTTATAATTATATTTTAGTCAATTTAAATTGCCCTATTTATTCAATTTGGATATTCAAAATTATTTTTCAGGCTAGCTCCTGTAAATGCACTTGACTGAAAATCAGAGTGAATTCCTTTTATCTAGATTGCTTATTCTGAAATTTGATGTTTCGATTTTAATTATGACATTTCAAAAACGTCTGTCAAACGGTACGTCAAACCAACTTTGAAGATTTAATCACAAATACTTGATCGTTACATTTGTTACATGACAATCTCAAATAATAAGTACTTCCTTAATAATTAATTCACTCTTTATTTTATTTCAGTTCTTATTTAATACCTAAACTCATTTACCTTTTATTTGAACTTATCACTCTCCTCTGCAGAAACCAACCCGTCCTACTCTGCTACTGATCACAACCGCTCCACTCAAAACCACGGTGTAGACCTCCACTGACAACGAAACCGCCAAACTACCCAGAATCAGGATCCGTATTAACCTAGGAAAATGTGGCTCGCCTCAGGAATCAGCCCACACAGTTTCCTCACAGCATGGATCTAAACAGACCCCAGTCGTAGTTGTTTCTCTTCAATATTGAATCCAAACTACTCTCCTGAAGTACGGCATAGCTCAGCACCAAGAATCCCGACCAAGGACAAGCCACCAGACCTTACTTGACAAGCCCCACAAACATGATCACTCTGCCAACGACTTCCCTGCGACTTTCCTTCCGTGTAAATAGCTCGTAATCTAACTCAATCGACGCACAATGTAAATTTAATTCCACAATAAACTTAATTCAGTATTTCTTTCTATTTATTTTTTTTTTGTAGATTAGAACTGCTTTAGTTTAATATTTTCACCATATTCTTAATCTTCATTCATTTAGTATGCCCACCTTCTTGCTTTTTAACATTTCATTTTATTTCACCACGTGAATTTTTTATTAACTTGCAACCTTTTTATACTCCAAACATATTTAAATTATTTAAACAGGGTTTATTTAATAACTTCTATTTACAAAAATCGGTTACATCATTTTATTTTCAAATTTATTATATCAATAATAAAAACAAACTTCTTAACGATATTGATTATTTTTTCCATCCAACACTCTATAAAAGCTTTATTTTGATTTCTACCCACTATGTGCAATAGTCTATATGAAAAAAGTATTTATGATCATTTTCCAATTTCATATTTAAAAATTTTCTAAAGAAATTTTAGTTAAAAGGTAAAGGTGCAGGATCATTTCAATTCATTCAACTGGGATTGGGCTGCTACAGGGATATTGCGTCTCTCTTCAGCCATGGACGGGAATTGCAGGATGGGTGAGAGAAAACATGGGTGGAGAATAGAAGAGAGGCCAGGAATGGTGGAGAAGTACTGCATCGGTATTCTGTTGACTGAAAATCGCCTAAAAACCTGAATCAGAGCACGGCCACGGGAATCGAACCCACGACCTTCCGAATGCTAAGCAGACGTGGTACCCACTACTCCACAAAGCTCGGTAAATTTTAGTTAAAAGCACAGTTGGTTATATAGACAATAGGAAAGGCGAACAAGAATCATGTACAATGAAAAGTCTATAGAGAAACTAATGTTTGCAGAGTATAAATGAGAAATGGGAATAGTACAAAGCAGAGGTGCTAGAAATAGCCGCATGAACGAGCAAAAAGCTAAATTCCAAAAGGACAACAGGATGGTGGAACGAATGTATAGGACTCTAATCGAATAGAAGAGGAAATCTGGAAAAAAATAGGCAAACCTATAGAAACGAAGTAGAGCGAGGAGTTTGAAAGAGCAATAGAAGAAAAGCACTCATGTAACTATAATTATTTATGTTATAAGGCCGGAAAATTACTTATTAAAATACGAGTTTAGATGTTTACAGACGGGACGAGGAACGAGCTGAGTCGAGAGTTTCTAAACGAGTAACTTAATAATATTTTACGGCCGTGTATCGTACAATGTTTTATTTTATACTGTTTTGTACAATATGTTCATTAAAAAGTCCATAAGGGGCGGCTGTGGAAATTCAAACGTATGAATAGTATGTTGGTGGCACTGTAAGTTTATGTCAAATTCGAGGTTAGCGAGTTACGTTTTGTGTCAGTCGGTGTCAAAACTGACGCAAAACCTAACCTGATAACCTCGAATTTAACATAGACTTACAGTGCCACCAACATATTATTCAGCAGTTGCCCAACAAGACTTTCCGGCCTTGTGATGTAATGTTCCACTTTCGGACTCAAATTGATGACGTAAAGTCGTATTTTCCGGACAGTATGAAATAAAAATGCTTCTGGTGTATAATTAAGAAACTATATTTTTAAAAAAATAATTTTGTCTTCTTCTTTCCTCTGCCGTGGTGGATACGTTCTGTTATAGTGCGCTTTCGCTCCTCGCTCTCGATAAAGCCTCGAAAGTGTGCGAAACATTGAGTTTTTCTGACACAGTACATTACTAGTAAATGTCATGAGATAATAAGTGAAGACAAATAAATTCTAAAAAAAACTAAACAGTCAACGGAAATGATGCGGGGACGGAATATGAAATACAATCCGAGATAGAATACTAAAATGTCGATATAAACGAAGGGAAGGAAGAAATGAGAAGTAAGTGATTCACGGGAAGTGATGATATCTCTCTAGTAAATTTGGAAGGGATAAAACTACATTCATTAATAAGAAGAAAATGACAGGAGCTGTGGCTCACGGGAAGCATTCCAATAGAATGTGAAAAGAATGGCAAACGAACCGGATATTCACTTACAAAGCCTCATTCGCGAATTATGTCATACCAACAGAAAAAAGTGGGAAAGTACTACAGGCAGCAGTAAACTTCTGACTAGAAGAATTTAAAGAAAATGGAATGACACCGCATGTATAAAAATGCTATGTAAGGGGTTTGACGAAGCAAGAACAAAATAACTAAAGATAGAAAAATAGATCCAGAAATGTACAAACGAATTACTAAAACCAATAGTGTATACTGCCAACTAAACAAGATAGCGGAAGCCAACAAGCCGAAATACAAATGATCAAAAGTGTATATTTACTTACTGTACCATATATTATGAAATGAAAGTTGGGCCTCCGCAGAAATGAAGGAACAGGAACAAAGATGAGACATCTACAAAAAATAATAATTTAATTACGTGGAGATAGAAAAATCTTCAGTATAGGAGACGATTTGGAACGAAGACCGGTAATACAAAACATAGAAACGAAACAATAGAAATGATATGGCCACATACTAAGCGTGACACACGAAAGACTTCTCAATAGAAGCTAGATCATTCAGAAAACGAAAAGAAAAAGAGAAAGACTACTACAGCAGTGGGCACAGAAAATAGTACAAGAGGGGAAAACAGAACTTGGAAAAAATATTTTGAAGAAAAAAGAATTTCTGAAACGGGCGGAAACCACAATAGTTTATGATAAGGGGAGCTTTTAAAAACAAGAAAAATGTCGTTTGGGAAAAGATAACATATCAGTGTAATTAATTGGTCTTTACTTACAGAATTATAAAATAATGTGGTGTGTATAAGAAACAAAATATTTCTGCCTACTTTGAAGAAAGTTCAGCTTTACCATCATTTCTAATAATATTGAGTGAAAGTTGAAAAAAAGTAAAAAAAAAGATTACAAAGCAGGTGAAATAGTTTCTTGAATGGCGTGCAATAAGCTTGAAGTCAATTATAAAGAAACGTTCACTTCTTCGTTAGTACTCTATCTTCTACTACATTTCCAATATTTATAGCACTGGTAGATTGGTTGCATCTAACTTAGCCAATATATCTGGCTCGGAAGCGCACCCTTTTTCTTTCGCCATTCACTTTGTTTTGTATGCATAGTTTTTTAACACCATCTTTTCTAATGACTTGGTCAAAGAATACGAGTATTCGTCTTTGAATAGTTGAGTGGAGGTATCTAAAAATACAATTGTTGAATACATGCGCCTATGGTATATCATGTGCTTTAATTCTACTTCGGCCTGCGAGATTAATTAAAAATATTAGGGTATTAACAAGGCGAAATTTAGTTTGCTTTAAAATTTGATGATATTTCCAGCCTTGCTAAGATTGTTTTGCCATTTCTATACGCTTCTTCGTTTCTCTTTGGCAGTTTCCGATATTTATTTTGGGGGCTCCCAAGTGGACAACCTCGTTTTTTATCGACGTCGGGGATTTGAGTAAGCTGTGAAGGTAAACCATTTCGACCATCAGACAGCATTTTGTATGATGACTTAAGACGTACTCCTGCACTACAAATTCTAAGCAACTCCAGTTCATAACCCCAAAGTCCATAACGCCGAAAGTACTCCCACAACATCCAAATACTTATCAAAGTTAATTCGCCCAATATGACCACAACATCTAAAGATTTAGTAGGATCACTTTGTCCAACGCGATCACAATGCCCAAAGATTTTCCAAAACCATTTCGCCTAATCAAGTAGTCCATAACCCCAAAGTCGTGAACTCCGAAAGTGCTCCTACTACTCCCAAATACTTAGCAGGGCTACTTACTTCGCCCAATGCGACCACAGCGCCGAAAGATTTAGTAGGATTACTTTGCCCAACCCGACCACAATGCTCAAAGATTTTCCAGAACAATTTCGCCCAAGCAAGTAGTCCATAACCCCAAAGTCCTGAACTCCCAAAGTGCACCCACAACTCCCAAATATTTAGCAGGGCTACTTTTTCCAATGCGACCACTACTTGCAAAGATTTAGTAGGGTCAGTCCGCCCAACTTGACCACAATGCCCAAAGATTTTCTAGGGGCACTTCGCCCAATTAATGGGTCCTTAACCCTCAAAGTTCCTAACGTCCAGTGTGCGCCCACAACCCCCAAACACTCAGCAAGACCAATTCGTCCAATCGAACCACAACGCCAAAAATTTTTCTAGGAACATACGCCCAACTAGTTGATCCATAATCCCAAATTAGCTTCGTGTACTAAATTCGTTATTTCCTTTTGAAAACTTGTACGTCTGCTGCTTCCTCTTAGATTTTCTTCAAGTCTACAATCCCTATGTAATTATAAAGTTCAGTTGAGTGTATGTACAAATGAAGTTTTTTATATGAAATCGTTTTTTTATTTTACCTTTGCTTATTCATAATGGGGGTTTATGGACCAACTAATTGAGTGTTGCATCCCTAGAAATCTTTGGGGGTTATGGTCGCGTTAGACGAAGTGGTCCTACTCAATCTTTGGGGGTAGAGTGTGTCTTTTGGGCGTTATGGACATTGGGGATTTTGGACTTTGGGCGAAACGTCCTAGACCCATTGAAGGTACTTTTTGGATTACTAGAAAATGTTAATTATAAATACTCCATATATAAATATGGCACATGAGAGGAATTATATGAAAGCATTATAAATTGAGAATTGATGAAACAATGGGACTTGGAGGGTCACGGTGGTTAAACAATGACTAAGTAGGCATAAACAGTTGCAGTTTAGATTTAAAGATCATTTCAAAAGCAGAAAAATCTACTAATTATAATACATTTTAGTCTAATAATAAATTATTTGTTTCATAAGATGAGTGTCCGTATACTGAGTAACGAGTAACAATTGTATTTATTTTTTTCAAAATGTTATACCACTCGGCAAGAAATTTTTAGTTTCTTTTTGTACTATAAAACACTTGAACATGTACTCATCTTCTAAAATAAATTAAAAAAGTTAAATTGTTAAGTACGAAGAAGATTGCGTAGAATTTTTAAAATAGAATAATCATTGTATATAAGCAGGATGACTCCAAACTTCCACGATTTCAGATATGTACCTAGATAACTGATTGTAATACGATTGTACCTTCTACATTTTTTGAAAAATCAAAATTGGTGAGAGCGATGTATGTGCCTGTAAAACAATGTTGAATAAACTTACGACGTTGCCAAATGAATTTTGCTTTATCGAAATGTTTTATCATTCGATAGGTTGATTTAATAGTATATTAAAACACAAATGTGAGGTCTTATAAATCAAATTCATTACACTGTTTATATACTTTGTATAAAAATAATCAAAAACTATTAATTTGATATTTTATCCACAATCACCTTATAATTGAAGTTTTATCCACACTTATGAACCGTCTAAAGTACCACTTTATCCACTAGTGGAATAATGAAATTACTTTATTCTACTAGTGGATAAAACCATGTCACTTACTACTGCATTGTTGATAGCAGTGTCAAGCTATGCCATATTCGAAATTTGTAGGTTAAGTTTTGCGTCAATCTGTGTCAAATAACAAACAAAACTTAACCTATTAACCTCTCGAGTTTGACATAGACTGACAATACACTTCTGTACTGCCAAATGTTTATAACATTTGATCTTTCGGTACTTTCCAAATTGCCACTATGACTTTTCATGGCTGTCAATATAAAACGATTTTTTTAGATATTTATTGAGTTGTTGGATAAAACGTTGTATTGCATTCGTGTTTTAGTTGCGTTTTATCCACTTAAGAAAATTAAATGCTCGAACTGCGTTCTCGCGTTTAAACATTCTTGTGTGAATAAAACACCATCTAAAACACTTATACAATAAATAACTATTATAAATGAGACAATTTGTCTGTTGTCTGAAACAGAAAAGGCTATTTCAATGTTTTTCATATAAAAACGGTGTAAACACTGTTTTCAGTGTTTTAATAATCACAATAAAACATCAAAGTAGATAAAATGCATTATTTACGTTATTTTTTTAAAGTTAAGAGTAGACAATTGATTGCTACTTAGATGAACCATAAAGCTTTATTACATAACGACATGTATTGTCTCGTGGACAGGAGCAGCCTCAATCGCCAAACTTGATCTTTTGCAAATTTATACACCTGTATTTCTTTCGCCAACATATTTTTCTATCCCTCCTCTAAATTTTTATTGATAATGTTCTGCGTCTGCGATTTATGACATTTTGCAAAGATATCTGATGTTAAAGCAGTTATATACTCGAGACGGGAGCCATAAAACTGTACCATGCTGTACCATGAACGAAAACAAACTATGCTATGTGGGTATCAACTCAATTTCATTGTTATTAAACATTTCCTGGACCTAAAACTTTCGATTTTTTATCTGCTTTCGTATGGCAGTTAAATTAAACTTGTAAGATTTTCTGGAGTTTTGACAGTTTCAGAAAAGAATTATAAAATATAGTGTAAATAGTTGTGACAGTAAATACGTTGGAATAGAGAAATTAAAGACTAAATATAAAACAGTCGAAAAAACAAAATATATAATTCACATTTATTAGGTTTCAGGTTATTTATTTATTTTAAAATGTTTTAAACGCGACAGCATAATATATCGTATATTCAACGTTCTATATAAATTCAAAATATTAATTTAACTATTCATAGCCACAAATTGCCCTTTATACTGAAACGAATTACTGAAAACGTCTATAGTTTTACAGAAAACGGATTAAGCCAGACGTTTACCAAAGCAGGAAATGTTGCGTGTTACTCTGATTAAATTTCCGTGATCACTTAGAAGAACAAGTGTTTCGCTGCGGTTTTTGATATATCTAGTTTTCCTATAATGAATTTATCAGTATCACTTCTATTACATGCTGATTCATGAATGCGGTGAGACTTGTAGTTGTGGAAACATGAAATAAATATACACTTTCAATTCTTTTACCAGAAAAGTCAAACTTTCAAGGCTAATTGAGTCTAGAAAGTTAACCATTACACGACTGGTACAGTAATATTTTTCCTGGCTGTTATTACTGTACTAGTCGTGTAATGCTCAAATTTCTAGAAACCTAATGTTTTTTAATATACCTGATCACTAGTTTTTTAAACGATTGTCTAAATGACGTTTTCAAAATCTCAAGTTTATGAATCGGTTTTATGCTTTAGTTTCACTTTCTTAGCGATTTCAGGTAAAATTTTATACATATCATGAAAATTATTCTACTGGACTCAGGAGCTTAACAGTGACTTACAGTCTCGTACAGTACACTCCTTCGTCCAGTAAAAGATAACTTCCATGACTTGACATATAAATAAATATTAAATGCAGAGATAAGTAAAAAATCATATAAAATAACAGAATATATAAGATCATAGTATAGTTTGTTTTCAATAAAACAAATTGTGGAATAATATCTTACATTTCTTGCTGCAACCCTGCTTTTTTGAAACATACAATTAGTTACTATAATAAGCAAACGCTTTTTCTTACCTGCTGTTACTATATTATCCAAAAACAAAGGCAGCACGAAAATATAACGGGAATATATACAAATTGACAGCATAATGAGAAAAGAAGCAGAAAAAGCTAAACGAAAAATTAAATTAGGGCACGAGAAGATCATTGAAGAAATATAAAGTATCTAATTGAAAAGTGAAAGTGAGAATTGCTAGATATATTAAATCATTGGAGACTAGAAATTATAACACAAATTAGGAAATAGAGGAATTAGCAACAATTAAGATATTCAATAGGTCTGAAACAAGAACGCATATTGAGCTCTATACATTTTAATGTATTTCTAGACGAAGCCATAAAAAGTGCAAGCAATTATGTAACAAACGGCTTACGGGATTGGACCGCGTCGTTGTTGAACTAGAGAAACTCAACGTTTAGCCCACTTTCACAGTGCGTTTCATCAGGAAAGAAACAAAATAGGGAATCTTTTACAAGGTTAAGGGATAGAAAAGCACGGTAACCCAATGTGTCAACCACGCCAAAAACTAACTCTTCTACTGTTTACTGTATACATAAAACCAAACTATTGTTTTATAGAAATGAAAAGCACAAACAAAAATTGTAGTACATGGATTTAGGCTAGTATAATTACAAGGAGAATCATTATAACAATCTGGAAGTAATATTGAAAAAAAAGGGAATCGACAATGACAAAATAAAAAAACAAGAAGGTTATTTAATACCAAACAGAATAATATATTAAAGAAAAACAAAATTGAAGAAAGGATCTAATCAGAAAGAAAATCCACAAGGAGGGCCTGAGTACAATATCGATAGGGATAAATATTATTATGATACACGAAGTGGTGGTATGATCAATCACAATAAAGAAATATTTAAAACTAATAAATTTGGAAAATTACTATAATTAAATCTTGATGGGTGTTAATTTTTAAATATTAATAATGAAATTAATTGAGGCAATGAGAGAGGTAATTTGATAGTAAGATATTAATTTAATATACAAATGTGATGGTTCCAGTAAATGTTAATAAAGAACAAGCCAAGGTTACAATTGACAAATGTATTTGTTATAATAATCAGAATGAATATCCTATAATAATACAATATGTAAAAATGAAAAGAGTGCCATAAGAATAGTATCTAATAGAAATGAAATTTTTGTTTAGTTTAGTTACATAAATAAACTCATTGAAAAATTTTTCTTGGAGTATTTAATTTTGCTTAATAAAAACTAGAAATTATGCCTTATTTGTATAGTTGGTTGAATACAAATATTAAGGCTGTTAACAAATTTACGAGGTATAGAAATGAAAGTGAAATATTAATTTTATTGGGGCTGGACAATCTGTGAAGAGATTGACGAATACAGTGACAGATATAGAAAGAACCAGAGAACTACTGAATTGGAGAAGATTGGATTTATTGGTGGACGTGACAAATAATTAAATATTTATTTTTGACATTGGTGGTTGTATGGAAGTAAGATTATTCATCTAGAAGGAGGTTAGTAGGAGTGCTACTAGAATTGGAAGGCTTCTGAGGGGATTGCTGAGTGCAGAGGACTATCTAAGGAATAAACAAGATAAGATCAGATTCATTTATAAAGCTGAAACTTACCAGGAGTCTATTGGAGTTGAAGTTGACGTTTGATGAGGGGATTGAAGCTGGATTCAGCGGATTCTTGGAATTGGTTGACAGCAATAGGCTGTAGGTATCACACAAGATGAACATCGGGATCACTTGAGGAAAGGAGCAGTAGTAATAAGGGAAAAAGTAAAACACAAAACAGTAATTATTTTAATGAATTAATTAATAATTATGTCAATGTAAAAAATAGATTTGTCAATACCTGGTTTGAGAAGGTGTGGAAATCAGTTTGACAGCAAGTGTCATTAAATATAAGTTGAAACTTCAACTAATAGAGATCTAGATTTGGCGAACCACCCCTGAAATAAGAGTACTTGATTTGAAAGCAATTATAGTTTAACTAACGGGGCATTGTATTAATTAAGGGCAGGCTTAAAGTAAAATATTAAATACATAAATTATATGACTATTTCAAATATATGAGATAATTCCAATATATAACATAAGGTCACCCAACGTAGTGCAATTGTAATACATAATTAATGACTATGCAGCCTACGAGGAGCTCGCATATCCAAAACAATATATTACAAAATTACTTGATTAGGTCATATACACAGGTAGAAGGGAGAACGTTAAGTTAACAAAGTGTTCGAGGCTCAAGAATTGAAAAGTCAGAAGAGGATGGCCAGGATTAATATGGAAAGAGGAGGTGTAGAAACCAGCAGGGGGCAGAGGAGTGTCATGAAGAGAAGTACCCCGTCTCGCAAGAGAGATAAAATACTGTAGACGAAGATATAGAAAAAGATGTCATACAAAATCAACTTTCCATAATGTAACTGTAAGGATTAATTCTAGGTTATGTAGGAAAGCAAGAAAACACTGTTTAGTTTAAATACAACACTTAAATTGTGTACAACTATCTACGTGTCCTAATTTCTTTTTACAAAGCTGTTTGTTTTCTTATTGATATAGCAAGTTCAGAACAAGTGCAGAACCATTAGTGTATGTATATATAAGAAAGGCTGAAGAACATATATATTTTACTGTATAAGTATCATAATTGCGTCATTTAGCAAAATCCAATTTTACTGAACAAGCTATAACAGCTATAATATTCCTAAATATCTTCAAATATCGCAACGCTACGAGATTATATTTGAGGATCGCCAGCTACGCTCAATAAAGACGACGTGCAGTTCTTCAAATGATGTAACTACTAAAAACCATGAGCTCCAACAAGTCTTTAAATTACAACAAATATTCTTAGATAGGTCGAGAACTTGAAAATTCAATAATCTCAGCAGACAATAACACCATATCTGAAATGCAAAAGGTAGCAGTAATGAAATCAGACCATAATTGGCATAAACAGTGCATAGGATTTATTAAGCAACGTTGCATAAAATAGTCAGTTCAGTAATTCGTAAAGGCGTTACTTGCGAGAAAGGTGCACCCCCCAATACATATATTAGTAATTAACACAATGAAACAGGTAGTCCAAGGTCATACAAGTAAGATGTAAATTACATACTACGAACAGCTTTAATTTCTCTACATTAATACACCTAGAGGTTGTAGGCTTCGGCAGTGGTTAAATTTCATAGCCTCCAAACGGGCTCTCGCAGACAAGCTGCTGTAGGTCGAAGGTGCCGGCAGAGATCAGCAGCAAATCACCAGGCGTGTGGTCCAAAATCAAATTATGCTCCTAGAAGCAGGAAGAAATGCACGCTTTCTAAAAGTAGGCGGACCAACGGAGCTCCAAAACTCCCGGAAGAGAAAAGCTAGGAATGCTAGGCGCAATTAGTCAAAATGTGCAACGCTATCACCAAAAATAAAGGGACCAACTCACCCTGAATTACAGGCTTTTCTTGGGACCGACGAAAAAATGCTATTCAGGTCGCAACAAGACGATTCATATCTCAAAAGGCAAACCAAACGATACCTGCACGAGCAGATAAGTGATTATAAATACTTGGAACAAGCAATGAACGACATAGAAATACATAATGAAGCCTGCCGGTATTGCAGATAATCAAGTATCAGTTAATATGCGAGCGGCTGATTAGGTTACGTTCAAATAAAGTAGCGTTTACACGACCAAGAATTATGCACAAAATAGATCCAAAAGCTAATTACGCTTTTACACGTAACAATAGATCAAGATCGCCTAATTTGAATGCACGCAAATTACAGCTATAAGAACTTAAGAACTTATTTCACATTATTTCCATATTTTCACCTCCCTGTTTAAATTTAAACAATAGGCAATGAAATTTATTCAAGTAAACAAAAAGAATGATTGATTTGTGTAAATTCCAATGAGTAAAACAACGTGGAAAATGTTGCTATGGGTCTTAGCGACTTTAGCTAATCACAACTTTATTCATAAGTCTCAACAACCTCTTTTTCCATATTTGTTCGCTATTCTCATTGTGACCCAACAAGCTCTTTAAGGTACTATATTATTATGTTTTCGTATTTACACCGTTATTGATCGTTTCCATACCATTTTTAAGTATATATGCTCTTCAATATTTTTTATAAAAATATTAAAATTATTTCTATTTTTTAGTTGAAGAAAATGCTTCGCTTTATTTTTTCTCTTTTAACGTATGTATTCACTACAATTATAGTTTCTTTTAGTTCTTTAATATGAACTAAATTATGTTTAGATTTATACAAAGCATTAAAATAAGAAGTACATACTGATTATCCGTAGATAATAGTAGAATGTTGTATAAGATGTGTC
>OW679199.1:48589119-48676847 GCA_940337035.1 Agriotes lineatus
AAGGTCTTTAAGGTACTTTATTATTATATTTTCGTATTTACACACCATAACGCCCTAGGGCATTATGGACTGCTTTTCGAGGTTTTCAATTTATTTACGTACTCAACGCGACAAATAAAAAGTTGTATGCGCTACGGGCATTACTTGATGTTTATGTCCGTTCGAGGGCGACAAGATTACAAGCCCGAGTGTCTGGCCCGAGGGTTTGTAGGTCACCCTAGGAGTATAAACATCATTCATAATGCCCGTGGTACATAAATAACGTTTGCAACGTGGCACTATTCGTAATGCAATCAATGTCTCACAGAATGGTTCCAGCTAATAAATGCTAAACCATGCCACGACACTTATTGTATTATTCATCTGTCAACGTATTTGTCATTTTAATATTTCTAATGTGTTGTTTGCTATTTATTTGCTCCACATTGATTCTATTTTTGTCCTTACAAGGTGTCTCAAAATGGGCGCATATGATCTGTAGGGCGTTATTATACCTACAGTTTTCGAGTGCACTAATATTTTTCAAGTTGTGGAAAACAAAAAATAAACGAAATTACCAACATCGTTTCAATTCCGTAAGTGTATGGGGTGAATTGTTAGGTCCTGAATGGTAGACCAAACCGTGACAATTCTGCAAGAATATGTCCCGGAATTCCTAGAAGTACTATTAGGTTTATTAAAGGTATCGTTTGAATTTCGAGCACTGAATAAAAATGCGTTTGTATATACGAAGATCTATTAATAAATGCTTATATATTTTGTTTGTCGCGTCACCTTACCAACTAAAACCGGGTGACGCGATCACAACATTACTCTCTCCCCCCTCTCCCAAAAGAAGAGGGAGGTCACGTGGGAAAACTAATATAATTCCAGATGAAAATAGAAGGATTATATTTAGCTATAAAACCGCCTGGGTCCTTTCAACTATAATTAAAATAATAAAAACAAATGATAACAATAACAATAACAATAAAAGATAATAATAATAATAATAAAAATAATAAATAACGAACACACAACACTACACATACGTTGCCACTGGTTACTGACTCTGGGTCGTTGATGCAGCGTTTCCTCCTACTTCAGAGATAAAAGCTGCAAAGAAAGAATAACGGCAAACGTATGCATGAAAAAGTAAAAAATGATAAGAAACAACTAAACGCATAGAAGCGTGAAAGGTTATGTTATTATAGAAAGTAGGCTGGTTTAGCCGATCGTAACTAACTGTCCCGGCAATGTCTTCCAAGCGACATGTATTTATCTGTCCGTTTACAGACTTTAAAATTATCAATAGTTAGGTTTCATGCCCTTCGTGTGTGTACTATTTCTCAAATCATGTCGGTCACGAAATATTAAGGAATGTTACTTCATAGAGTTGTATGCAAGTAATTCCCTAAATTTTAATCTTGATTACTTATATACCAGACAGTCTGAAGTTTTATAAGAATCGGGACGAAACTTTCCAAGCTATGTGTATAATGTAATTGCATTTTTCGCTTGCTACCATTCTGGAATATTCTTCATGCATCTTCTTATTCCTGTTTTTAATTAATAATTATTCAGTGCCTATTCGGAATCTTATCTTGTGTCTAAATTGTCACTTCATTTGTTCTGCGGTCGTCCAATACTTCTGTGACGTTTGTTGTACTAACTGAGTCAGTTGTTCTGCAAGTCTGCTACTTCCATATTTGAGCAGCTTATTAGAGATTTTATCTGGCCCAAGAGATTTCCTGCTTCAGAATTTATAACGGTTCTTCAACATATTCTTTATTTATTATTATAATGTCAACTGCTACTATTTCTAGTGTGTCATTTGGCAGTACACTTTTATCATTTAAATGACTCTGTTAAGTAGAGTGTCCCTCTGTAATATGGATGGTCTCTATTAGCTCATTTTCTTCTTTCCTTTGCATTCTAATCATCCTCCAAGAGATCACATGTTATTCTCCTAACTAATATTTTGGTTTCACTAGGAAGGTTTTTGTATAGTTTATACATTTCTTACGTTGTTAGAGATCTGTATCTTCGTCTTCTGACATTTTTCATTTACGTATTTGCGAAACCATGATGTCTTCCTTCTTTTTCTTCTTTGATTTATTAATCATTCGTGTACTTAAAACCTCATTTGCTGCTTCTTCAATCTTTATCTTGAGTTTTTCCCAGTTCATTTTGACAATATCTGCCTCGTTTATAGGGTTGTCTTTATTGTTTTTGTAACTAACCCGTTTTGGTACAAAATTCTGCTCGATATGCTCCATGGTGACTCTGTATTTATTTTTCGTCTTGTTCTATTTGTACCTATGTCTTTGTATTCTTCATTTTTATTCCAATTTTATAGTAATCTATAAATGTTACGTCTATTACTTGTAATACGTGTATTTTTCTATTATTGTTATTAAATATCATTTAAGTGATTTGGCGTAGTTTTAAATTTTTTTTTGCGCTATTTTGTATTAATTTCTTCCTCTTATTCTCACAATGCTGCATCAGTCTATTCGAGGTAGTTTAGAAAAGCTATCTTGATGTTAGACCAAACCAGTTTATGAGGTGTCTCAGTCAGGAGTAACGCCTTCTTCCTGGTTTTCTCTTCGCATTCAGTTTTTCCTGAAGTTTAGTAGTAAAACTAGGTATTTGTTGTTTCCCATAATGTGTCCCAGCTGTCCCAGGCTTCTTCACTGAATATAATATTATCTTTACTTAGTCTTCTGAGAATTTCAAATGCTGTACCTCTTTGTATTTATATCTGCTCACCTTCACTTTAAACTCTTTTCTTTATATCCATTAAATAGATTTTGCTTTTGCTTCTTCCTTTAATGTGAAGGCCAGTGGTCTGTTTAATTGTCTTTTCTATACATTTCTAGTGTTATTTTATTATAATAGTCACGTGATCGTCACATGCATCTTTATAACTTTTTAACATTTGTTTTCTATTATAGGTACTTTCTGAAATTGTATTAACTAGTAGTGGTAACAGTGGTCTTCTTGTCCGATATTCTTTTAAAAATATTACAGTTCTCACTTTCTACTTTTCAATGTTGTTTCGTACTTGCGTATCTCCTGTACTTAGTGACATCTTGTTCTTATAAAACACATTTTGGAATATTATAAATAACACATTAGTTATTTCTTGTGTTCTTCAACACTGTCGTTCTATTTGGATGAACCCCACAATCTTAATCTTTTAGTTGCTATTTTGTGCATTTGTTATAATATTACTGCTGCAGCGCTCCTGATACCGTATTTGGCCAGGTAATATCTTCACTTGTTTGACATTTTCTGTAATGACTATATCTTTTCTATTGACAGATACATATATTCCTTTTCAAATTCTATTATTTTTATATTTTATCAGTTCTCCACTTATGAGAAACAGATGTTATATACCATTGTAACATTAGATTCTACATGGTCTATCGTCATAATACTTCCAGGTGGCAAAAAATATCCAAGACGTTCTGCAATGATAAATATTACTCACATGGTTTTCGTATTTCTTTAAAATGCATATTTGAACTTGCATGTGTTCCATCTGGCATATCTTGCAAACTTGTTTTCAAATCGAAATATATAATCAATGGACTGTTGATTATGTGCGCCCATCGAGCAGAAACACCCCAGATGACAAGATAGCTTTACGGCGAAAATAAAGCAAACACCACCGGCCCATAAAGCGCTCCGTAAGGGTCGTCTCAAAAAGGACGATCTTTTTGTACAACAATGTAAATCACGTGTAGCTCCCCAGGTCGGATGAGAAACCGATTTCTTAATATATGTTAACCGATAAAACAGCGCTGATCAATCGTCGGTCAGCACGCGATGTTGTAGCGGAGCGGGTGCCGTAAGGTCGCTGCAAGGGTAATGACAGGGTATACTAATTTGTCAGTATAATTGGTGTGTTGGCGGCCGGGCAGGTCTCGAAGGCGGGTTTTAATTGTCAGCACGGCGGCCGCGTTAATTGCTTAGGCCCAGGCAGGTAACTCGCGGCCTTCGCCACAAGGAGGAACCAAACTACTCCCGTCTGCTCCACTTTTAGCCATATGGCGTTCTCCGGTGGCCAGGCAGACGGTTTTTGCGACACAACTGCACCCTTCAACAATGTCATGACTGCCCATCGTCTGACAAGGTTCTTTATGATAAGCTGAGTATTACTCGTATTGGTGCTTTATAACGATGAAGTACCCTTGACGTCGTAAGCTACAAGAGAACGGATTAACTGAAACTGCTCACTTGATGTAAAAGATATCCATAATGGCTTTTTCAGTACCAGATACTACAGCATGTACTATATGAGTGTTTTCTACTTCTAGTTCAACTTAATACAACGTGTCATCCAGTGCCATTCGAATATCTCCATATAACATGAAATTCAATTTGTCCATCGTGACTTTTTTAGTAAAAAACAAGAAAGATTTTATCGGTACCCACAACGTTTTAATATAAAATACGCTACATATGTTTCGGTAATGTAATAATTGTAGGTACCCTCTTCAGACTAAAATGTTCAATTGAAATTTTAAGATTTAAAATTGTGCACATAGGGAACGTTATGTTATAGGTATGTTACATACTTTAAACTTACTTTAAATAAAGTCATCCACCTTCGTGGAGCCCTTTGGATTAGCAATAGAGCTTTATATCTTGAGATGCTCGTCATGACGATGGAATATTTTAATATTCTGTTAGATACTGGAGCTCGTATGAAATGTATGAAAACCACCTTCAAATGGGGAATTTGAAGTCATGGTAAGGTTGATAACCTATAGCCAACTTAATATAAAGAAAACGAGGGAGCATTTGAATTGACTACATATGCAAATTACATATGTAAAACAGAACCACATTTAACTGTGTATCTGTGTCCTACTTAAGCAACATGAAAAACAGAGATAAAGTTAAATTCATATAGAAACAAGGTGAATCAAAAATGTTCTTCTTCTTCTTTTTCTTAAGCCTTGTACCCTTAGGGGGGCGGGAAGTGTACTGTAATCCATCTCCTCCATTTATTTCTATCTCCTGCTATTTTTTGTATTTGTTCAAGTGTGGTGTTATGCTTCTTAGCTATGTCCTCAATTATTTTTATCAGCGTTTCCGGAGTCTTCCTGGTGTTTTGAAACAATTTTTTGGCTTAGACTAATTGTTTCGCCATTTATACAATTATTTCAGGCTTAACCTGTATATTTTTAGTTGAATTATAAATCCTTTTGCATTTCAAATTCTTCAATTTTTCAAACCAACGCATTTTGTGCCTGTATCAAGTTCTTTTCGTTTGCACGATGCCCTCTCGACCTCCGCTATCTCTTATCAGAGTCCGAGTCTTCCTGTGGGCTCGAAATTTTCGTACCTGGCACTTGCTGTCTTCGCTTGAGCCCGCCGATACCGGCGCGGCTGAGGTTTGATTTTAATTATGTCAAATTACGTGCGCTCAACCAATTTTAATGAGCAGTGTGTTTTCTAAGGGCTGATTATGATCAGGTACGATTGCGCTTTTCTGTCTTATTATCCCCGTAGTAATTATATTTTTCTGAGCTCTTAATTACCAGTTTCATACACGAGTTTTTCTCGGAGGCCAAGCCTTATCGCACTTTCAACACCTGCTGGCGCTCTGCTTAGTTGCTGCCGTTCGAGGGTGCTTTTGCTGTATTTCATTATGATAGCAGATCACGACCAACTTATTTTAAACAACAGGGTGTAGCAACCCCCAGCCGGCGCGGCGTTCGCCTGTTAGCCGTTTTTGCACGTTGGTGAAGCGAGGTTAGTTTGTGGTATTCCAAGATATATCGTATCTTCAATACCTGTATTTTACATTTATACATTTTAAAACCGTAAATATTTAAAATTTAAATGCATACGTTCCGCAATTATTAACATGTAATGTAACATTCAATTTCATACATACTCTTATTTTAATATTTAAATTTTTATGCTTATATCTAATTATGCTATATTTAAAGTTGCTATTTTGATGTGTATTTCGACCCTCTGTAAAAGGTACAGTCACGCTTTTTTATTTCAATAGCCTAAACAGAAGGTATTCTTAAATGATTGAGGTATGCATATCCCATGAATATTTTGAATTTAGAGTTATTAAAATAACCCGAAAGGGGTTTTTAATTTTATGCGTGTCGCAACCTTCAGTTCATGTACACAATGTTGTTATAAAATTGTTTGCATTTTAATTATTCTGATAATTTATTACTGACACTACAAGTCTTTTTTATTGCTTATTAATTAAACGCTAGTCACTTGTGGTTTATTTTTCTTATTATTTGAAATCTTTTGATTTCTGGCGCCCATTTCCATTTCCTTTCATTTTTTGAAGACATTCCAGGGTACATAGCTGATGATTTAAACCTGCCGTGGTGTATAAACTGTAGGGGGGTTGATCTGCGATTTTTACTACCATCGATCAATTTTATTAGTTAATCGCAGGTCGGCTTCTTTATTGTTTCAGTTTTCCTATGCGTTGTTTTGGCATGTAGATACTTTTCTGTATCTCTGTTGGGTTCCATTCTCTAATTAAGTTGTTTTTTCTCTACTTTTGCCGATATTCTTTCTTGTTTAATCGCATTGTATATCGTTTCGTTTCTCCATCTCTCTAATTATGTCACTCCTTATATTTTTCGTAGGTAGGTATTTCATTTCTATTGCCGTTAGTTTCTTGTTATGTTCTGGTAGCGTCGGAATTGCTTCTGTTGCGTATAGTATCGAAGGTGTTACTACTGTGTTGCATATCTATTGTTTTGTGTTCTTTCCTATTTTTCTTTTCCAAGAATTGTTCTGTTAATTACGTAGTAAATGTAGTTCGCGTTTTTAATTTTGTTTGTTATTTTTGTCTCTATCCTACCGTCGTTACTATGTAATTTTCCTCCTTTATATATAAACTGATAGATGTTGTCTTTCGTTTTCTTTTAATATACATTACTTTTGTTTTACCTTCATTTTTCGTCATTTCCATTTTCTCTATTTCTATTGTCCAAATGTTAGTTAGCTTTTTCAGTTTTGTTTCTGTGTCTGCTATCAGTACAATATCATCCGCGTACATTAACGCTTCTATTTTTATAGGGATCAAGTTCTTCTACCCTCATGATTGTCTTGGGAGTTACGTTTTCGCAGTTTTTCATCACTCGATCCATATACAGTGTCCCGGGATAGGTGAAAGAACTCTTGTAAAAGATATAAAATTCTCGATTTAAATTTTAATTTTTGAGGGTTCAGCCCTGCTCGGTTAAAGTCGAATTTCTAACATAGTTTCAGTTTTGAAAAATCAAGTATGCCTTAGTGTTTTTCCATAGAGTAGCGTGTCTTTTATATAGCAAATTCGACAAAAAGTTATTGAGAAAAGTTGTTTAGAATCAACATCTAGGTCAACTTTGATCTCTCACATTTTCTTTTATGTTTAGGCCCCATATCAAAGAATTTTACTCTTAACAAAGACTGCCATGGAAAAACAAATATTTTAACAAATTTTTTATTTCATAATAAAAAATAATTCTTTGATTTGGGAAATAAACATAAAAGAAAATGTGAAATATCAAAGTCGGCCGAGGATTTTGAAATTTGGTATAGAGGCCTAGATGTTTCTAAACAACTTTATCCCGCAGAAAAATAGGTTTTTTGAAAGAAATGGCTGGAACAAATCAGAGAAATAGGAGCAGAAAGAAGAGTGACAATGGATGAAATGAAAACAATAGTGAGAGACAGGAAAAGATGGAAAAAATTGATACAGGACTAAAGACCGCCATCCGACGCAGAAAGGCATCAAGAATTAGAGAAGTAGAGGAAGAAGAAAATTTCCAAGACATACTTGATTTTTCAAATCGAGAATTTTTTACCTTTTACAAGAGTCAACTCTTATTTTCTTTTTTCATAGTGTTCTAAATTCTGTTTTAGTTTTTCTTGGCATTCCTCTCTCGTTTTATCATCTTGTAGTTTTCTTATATTTTTCGCTTTATATTTTTTACTTTCTTGTGCTAGTGGTAAAGGTGCCTATTACTAGTTTGTGTTGTGTACTTAGTTCTAGTGTTTTGCTTATTTTTACGTTTTGGACTAGGGCTTTCATCTGTTTTGTGTATACGATGTGATCAATTAGGCTTTTTGCTTTTCTTTCTTTAGCCACGCAGTTTATTTTTTATTCAAAGAATGTGTTTCCTATTCTTAGATTGTTATTAATACCAAATTGTAACATTTTTTCTATGTTGCTATTCCTTCCTGGTTCTCCGTATCTTCTTATGGTTTCAAGTCCTTTGTCTTTGTCGTTTCCTGTCCTTGCATTCCAGTCTCCTATTACTAGTATGTTTTCATTTGTTTCTCTTAGTTCATCTAATGTTTCCTGTAAATTATTATAATGTTTATCCATTGTTTCCGCGACTGTTCCTTGTACTGGAGCGTATAATTATATTATTGCTAATTTTGTGTCCAATTCGATCTCTATTCTAATTATTCTTGAGTTTATTGGTTTCCAGTTCAGCGCCCTTTGGTTTATTTCACCAGTAGCTATTATCCCCGCCTTTTTCTAAAAACCAAAAAATTAAAATTGATAAAATTTTAACCGCCTAACCGACTATCTATCGATATTTTAATTCTAAAGTTTTTGCTATATTAGAAAAATTGGGTATAAAGTCATTATCGCAAATAAATTTAGAAGAATTATTGTGTTCAATATTTAGTAGTTTTCAAGTTTTTGAGGATTATTTCTGGTATTAAGATTTTTGGTTATCTTACTATCGTACATGAAACTGTAATTTTCTGTACGGCTATGTAACCTATAAATGCCAGATTTTCATAAATGGTTATGTGGAGGATCGGGTTGTCGATTCAAACTGCCCTGCATCCTATTATAATTTTGGAAATGTTTTATAATGATGTAGAAATCCTTCCAAAGTAAGGTAGAGGAAATCTCATTCCTTTCGATTTTGATATTGATTTAGGGTAGTAATTTCTTAACTTCAAAATAATAACTATAGAAAATAATAATCAAGAACCTAATTCATTTGAAAACTGCAAATACATAAGAATTCTACTAAATTCAATTGCGTAAGTAACTGTATGCCTAATTTTTCTAATATAATAAGAACTTTAAAATTATAATACTAGTAGAGTCTGTTTGGTGGTTCAAATTGCACTAATGCTCCTAAATTTAATTTATCTGCTCTAGTGGGATAAGTAACTCATTACGTCACTCATTTGACACTATTTCCGTTAGGTAATGGCTCATTACACCACTCAGTTATGTAATGACTTCATTACTTAACTGAGTGGTGTAATGGCTTCATTACCTAACTGAAATAGTGTCAAATGAATGATATAATGACATTTGCCTACTAAAATATTTTTGAAAATGACAGATCTGACAATTCTCTTAATGCACTTTTCTCAATTTTAGGCAGTTGCAGATAAATTTTGTACAATACATGTGTGATAATGCATCATTAATATACTTGTGTGCTTACATAACTCGTGCTACGCACTCGTTTGTAACTTACACACACGTGTATTAATGATGCTCTTAGCGTACTTGTATAGTAACTAACTATTTTCTCCAAACTTCACTAAACATGACGTTTGTTGCATCAACTGACAGGACTAAATTGTAATTTTTCTGCCAAGTCAGAGAAATTGTTTTTTACCTGACTAGTTAGAGAAAATACAGTTTGCTTTGTTGATTTTGTGTGGAATCTATAACAACTCTCCATTGCATTGTGTACAACTCAAAATTATTATAATGTTTAATTGAAAGTAGCTATTTCTATGTTTGGAGAAAAAACTGCATATTTTATTCGAAGCCAAATCACTTTTCACGACTAATCTGTAGTTCTCGGACTCACTTCGTTCGTCCGAGAAACATCTACAGACCATCGCGAAAAGTAACTCATTAACTCCTTATAAAATAATATACCTACTATGCATAACTTTTGATTATAGGAATTTAACATTCGATCAAATTTTAATGATGTTTAAGTAAGACACAAATACCTATTCAACTGTGCTTATTTTCTACATAGTTTGCATATTTAGTCAATTCAAATTTCCCTCATTTTCTTCATATTAAATCGCCTATAGGTTACCAACCTTCTAATCATTTTAAATGTCCTGCTAAAAGGTGGTTTTCATACATTTCATACGAGCTCCAGTATCTAACAGAATATTAAGATATACGAAGCTACATTTTAAAATTTCAATTGTAGCTTTTAGCCTGAAAATGGCAATCATAATTATTACATTACCGAAACATATGTAGTGTATTTTACATTAAAAAGTTGTGGGTACCGACACACGCTTTCTTTTTTTTCTATATAAAAATATTTGATGATAGAGCTTTCGAAGTTAGATAGTGTTGATTACATTTTAGTGCTGAGAGCAACAATATTTTTTCAAAGTACCTTCCTTTCCTTCCTTTAGCAGCCTTTTCCCGTCCACTTCTTGACATAAGCCTCCCCTTGTCTTTTCCATTCTGATCTATCCCTTGCCACTTGCTGCCATCATCTTCCCAATTTCTCTTTCACGTCGTCTATCAATCTTCTCTGTGGACGTCCAACACCTCTTTTGTGTCTTCTAGGGCGCCAGTTTAGTATATGTTGAGTCCATTTTATATCGTCTTGCCTGGCGACATGACCCACCCAACTCCATTTCAAAGTGGCTATTCTTTTCATGACATCTGCTACTTTTGTCTTACTTCGTAGCTCTTCATTTCTGATGTGGTCTCTGAGATTTATGCCTAACATGATTATTTCTATCTCTACACAGAGAGCGATAGAAAGAATAAATTCAAAGTACATTAATATGTACATTATTTTATATGTATATAGTGATCATTTAAGAAACAGATATACATAAATATAAGACAGTTATTTATGAAGCAAGGATTATAATGAGATTTATTTGTGAATGGGTAAGTTTTTCCATAGATACCTACGAAACCGAATGTAACAAACACGAACGAAATAAAAACACACTAACAAATTAATAACAAATTAGTAAACGATTTCGAGAAATTTCAAAGGATTAGCCTCAGAACCCACCAGTAACGAAGTGGAGAATTTTCTAAAACTGCACCTACAATTTTTAAACAGTTTGAGCTAACACTCGTGATTTTTTTAGCACTAAACTAAGCTGGCGGTATCTGTACATTTCGTACTTCCGTTGGGATATTGCTTGCAGTATAATTGCGGTCATCCATTTTGAAAACGAATCAAAAGAAATCCTGAAGCTCACATTCTTGCTTCTGTAATAAGAGCCTTGCCAACAGCTCACGGCCATCGTAATCCTTCAAAGAATGTCGACATCTGGGACTCCTTATTGATTAGGAAACCAAGCAGGTAGAAGGTTGCAAGTTCCGAAGAAACACGTAATGGACAGCACTCTATAAAGCTAGTTTGTAAATTTGGATCTCTTTAACTAAACTAACGTTTGCTGTAGCTATTTTTACAATTTTGTACTTGCATAAGTTTAAGTATGATATTAATGTTTATATTTATTTCGTATTTCATTTATTTACTTGTAAGTTCAGCAACAGGCTAAAACATCTATATAGTATGGCGATCGTCCTATAAATAATATTTATACAAGTAACTACAATGTGATCGATATATAAGTAAAAACAAATGCGTTATTTTGACTCTCATATAATTGCCATGGCATACCCTAATTCCTATTTTTCACAAAATAGTTGAGAGTTCAAATGTGGCATACTAAGCGCCATGGTATATCGTCCATTTCATTCATTTATAGTATAAATAAGTCAATTGCACTAGCTGTAAATGCTTCACTTCGTATTGTTGTTTTCATATACGTATAATAACTTGTTCGGAAAGTAAAAGCGTACAATTCGTGTTCACTATAAAAATTTCAGGATCGCTTCATTCAAGTTTCAACGTATTTCAAATTTCGGGTTTGATATTCTACGACATTTAAAATTATTTATCGTAATGACGAGAAAGTTATATATAACTCAAGCCAGATAGGCAAACAAACAAACAATTTAGGAAAAAGGCAAGCAGACTTTCAAAAAAATTGGAAACTATTCAGCGGAAGACACAAAAACTGCAGGCATAAAAATTACACTTGAGAAAATAACAGGATCTAAAAAGTCAATATAAATTCAATTTTAAAGTGTTTCTAAGCATTTGACTTAGAAAGGTCAGCCGAAGTAGAAAGGTTAATTTTTTTTTATAAGGTTGCGCTGTAATTGTGTTTATTCACAACCATATATGTAATTAAGTGATTACGGACTTTTAAAAAGTTGGAAAATGAACTATTGCCAACTTTTAAACTTTCCAACCGGTCGGAAAACTAGTTGCCGTGGCAGCGGTTGGAAAGTAATCAATTACGGACCGCTGTCTGGGTAGGGACACTGGAAATCTCGTTCATCCATTCATGCGCGTCACAACCTGTCGAAGTGTCCAATCATAATACAATAATAATTTTTCCAAGTATTGTTTAGAATAAAGTGGTTGTTAATAAAATAGTATACATACCACGGTAAAAAGTTTCATTCATGTCTCGAGATAAAGTTGACCTAGGCGTCTCGGTTAACTACTTAATCTCTCGACAGTAATGAAACATTTTCCATTTTGGTATGTAATATGCTATTAAACAGTCACGATTAGCAAAAGAAAAAAATGAACTTCAGAAAAATTTAAAAAAGGTGCTACAGCTCCAACTGAAGATGAGACCCCAAAATAATGTATATGCTTGATGAAAACACAAATTACTTAAAGAAAATAACCGCATTTTAGTTTTTCTAGCTAAAATACGACCACGCTGGGCGAACGGCTTGGTGAGTGTCATGTTCAACCGCCCACTATGGGACCAAACGTTGCTCACGTCCTATAGGGCACATGTTCTCTCAATGAAAGCACTTACAAACGTAATAATAGATTTTTGCTACTCAAATTAATTAAACGAATATACCACAAGTACGGCAAAGGTCCCGGGTGGTGTAGAGGTCCCGGGTGGTGTAGAGGTCCCGGGTGGTGTAGCTTGAGCAAGCGTCCACGTTCGATCAGCAGAGTTAAGCAACGCTCTCTCTGGTCAGAACTTGGATAGGAGTTCCACGGCTGCATCTCTCGGCACCTCGTGGTACGGCTATCACGGAAAAAAATTGGTCCCGGATATCATAATAACATCATGATAGTCGTTAGTGGGGTTGGAAGTCCTCATAACTGCACAGCGACGCCTATAATTGGCCTAACGGCTGTTGGCAAAGTACGGAATAAAAGATGAAGATCAAGAGAAGAGTGTGACAGGGCGATACTATGCCACTAAAACTTTTTGCCCTGTTTCAGAAGATGTATTTATGCGTATAGACTGAAGCAATAAAGGTTGAAAAGACTTGAGATTCGCAAATGTTATATTTATCATATAAAAATCTAACTAAGGATTAATAAGCTCGAAAAACGACGTAAATGGCACAATTTATAGAAAAAATAGGAAAATATATCAGATATGAACATACCTCTCCACCTTATATCAGAACGGTACAATCAATTCAGGCTATCTGGCATGACGCCGACGTATGGAGCAGAGACCTAGGTTCTGACTAAGGTAATCACAGACAACTCAGAATAAAGCAAATTACGATCAAAAAGAGTACTTGGAATAACATTAAAGAATCGTAAATAAACATATGGATCAGCGGAAGAATGAAAGTGCCTAACGAACATAGAAATGGGCTGGACATGTGTCAAGAGCAGATAGTAAATTTAAATGGCAGGACTACATCGATACCGAATTGCACAGGATCGCAAACAATGGAAGAATATTAGAGAGACATATATGAAACGGTTAAAAAAAAAGATGAATCTAAAACAGATTGTAAATTTGTTGTTCCTTCTCCATTATTTTATTAGAGGGATCAGAGTTACCAACACTCATTGATTTTGTATTGAACTCCGCAAAAGAAATATTAAAACAAAATAAAATTCCCGTATGTTCCGTCTAAACAGCTAAAATAGGTTGCTGATGATATCCTTAATCAAACATTCTGAAGAAAGCAATACATTTTTAGTCAAAATATACATCCCTTATTCCTCAACTATTACCTCGTTAAAACAATCAGTCACGGTCACTCTATGAGTATATATCTGACTGCCGTAATCATACAACCGCCCATTAGCCAAAATAAGTTATTGATGATATCCTTAATCAAATCCGTTGGAGAAAGAAACATATTTATAATTTATTAGAGGAATCAAAGTTACCATCACTTTCTGATTCTATACGGGACTACCCCAACTAAACAATGACAAGAAGAATATTTTCAAGCAATAAATAAATTGCCCATATATTTTGTACACTCAACTAAAATACGAATAACCTGTTGATGATATCCTTGCTCAAACCTTCTGAAGAAAGCAACAAATTTTGAAGCCAAAATATACATTTTTTATTTCTCCTCCATTACTTTATTAGAGCACAGAGTTACCATCACTTTCTGATTCTGCATTTAACTCCCCCAATGAAGCCAAAATAAGTCGTTGATGATATCCTTAATGAAATCCTCAGAAGAAAGAAACAAATTTCAAAAATAAAATATAGATCCTTTATTTCTTCCTCCGTTACTTTAGAGGAATCAGAGTCACCATCACACACCCCTAATGGTATAATGACAAGCGAAATATTTTCTTCAAAAAGGTTCCTCTAAGTTTTTGATGCAATTTTAGTCAAACCATCTGAAGAAAGAAACAAATTTAAAAGCCAAAATATAAATTCTGTATCCCTCCTTCATTACTTTATAGGCATCAGAATCATCATCACTTTCTGATTCTGTATCGGACTCCCCCAATGATAAAATCATAAGAGGAATCATTTGAACCAACAAATTTCGTCCAGTCAGCCAAAATAGGTTGTTGAAGCAATGATTACAAAGTTTTGTTATGTCGAACATTTTAGCACGGCTGTTCTTTAAATCAGACGCATTGACAATTGATGACTCGCTTACCCAGTCTGATATATCCACCTTTCTTCGTGTTGGTTTTCAGATTGCCGCATTTCTCAAAAATTTTGTTTTAGATGCAGGGATGTCTCTTTTCACACAAACTTTTGTGTTCGTTCACGTGTTTTGTTATCACATACACAACAGTACGGCCTTGGAATGGTTTTGGCTTCTCTGACAACTGTCTTCCATCTGTCTCTGTCTTTTGCCATATATGTCCAGTTGTGTCTTTTTATAGTTTTGAGATCATTTACCACATTGTCTCAGCATCTCGTTCGTGGGCGTCCTCTGTTTTTTGTCCATCTGGCCTTTGAGTAAAGGAATATCTAGCAGTTCTCGTAGAGAGCATCCTCCAGACATGTCCTAACCATGGTATTCTTTGTTGTTTTATCCATCCCACAATATCTTGGTCATTTAGTAGTTGCTTTAACTCATGGTTCATACGGATTCTACAGTCATTTTCGGCGTTATCATCCCCAGGTCCGAATATTTTTCTCAGTACCCTTTCAAAACGGTTTAGCATGTCTTCGTCTTTCTTTGTTGCCTCACACCCGGATATTACTGTTGGCTGTATTATGGTTTTATGGAAGCGTCATTTGGATGGTTTTGAAACTGATCTGGATTTTAATAACTTGTCTAGCACAAATATACATTTGTTGCCTGCCATGATTCTGTGCGTTTTCTCACTAGTTATGTCATTGTATTGGTAAATTGTTATTCCTAAATGCTTAAATTCCAAAACTCTTTCCAGATGTTTCCCTCCGATCGCCGTTTCCCTTTCTCTCGGGGCACCTCACGCCTGGTGGTCAAGGCTTTTATTTTGATCCCTCCCGATGTTCCAGTATTGCCATGTCGTCCGCATTGCAAAGCTCTGCGTGCTTCTGTTATAGAGTGGACCTGCAGGATTTATGTTTGCTTCCCTCAGAATATTTTCTAGTACTAAATTAAAGATTATAGATAATAATACATAATCTTGTCTCAAGCTGCTCTTTATTTAAAAAGTACGAGATGATTTCCGTCCTGTTCTGCATTTACACCTGCTGTCAACTATCGTAGTTTTTATAAGGTGGATTAGTTTATTGGGTACTTGAAATCTCGTAACATTTTCCAGATTGCTTTATGCTTTATACTATCGTATGCCTGTCTGTAATCTACATAAAATTAGCTGACATCAACCTTAAATTCCCAGCATTTGTCAAGGATCTTCCTTATGGTGAAAATTTGGTCTTCCTTAATTTTTCTTTACGGAAACCTGCATGATATTCACCCAGTAGTTGTTTTGCAATTGAGGAAAATCGTCGGTTAATATGTGTCAACATCTTGTATGTGGTATTTGGCAGGCATATGATTCTATAATTATCACATATCAGCCTATCTTCTTTTTTGTGAATAGGATTATTCCTATCTTCCACTCTTGAGGTAGTTCTTCCACTCTCCTTCAAATATTGAGTATATGTTTATGTACTGCTTTTACCAATTCTCGAATTCGAATTTCATCACTTCTCCGGGTAGGTTATCGGATTGCTTTTTCTTAACTTTTGGATGGCTTCTTCCACTTCTGCCAGTTGGTTCTTCTATCTGTTTTTCATATCCTTCCTGCTCTTGTTCAGATATTTCGCATTTATTTATTTATTTATTTATATCGCACTCAGCCAACAACCGTTAGGCCAATTATAGGCGTCGCTGTGCATTTATGGGGACTTCCAACCCCACTAACGACGGCCATGATGTTGTTATGACCGCCGGGACCAACTATTTCTGTGACAGCCGTATCACAAGGCGCCGAGAGATGCAGCCGTGGAACTCCCATCCAAGTTCTGACCAGAAAGAGAGTTGCTTAACTCTGCTGATCGAACGTGGACGCTTGTTCAAGCTACACCACCCGGGACCTGTTTCGTTTTTATCTTCTTATTGGCGACAGGTACTGCTTTCTCAGTATAAGATATCTGAAGCTCATCTTTCTAGTACATCTTGTTCGTTTCACAGCAATTCTCCGTTCTTACTTCTACAGTGATTTTGATTTTAAAACCTTGCCCCATTGTACAATTTTCTA
The DNA here is from genome assembly GCA_940337035.1 of Agriotes lineatus. Taxonomy (NCBI): domain Eukaryota; kingdom Metazoa; phylum Arthropoda; class Insecta; order Coleoptera; family Elateridae; genus Agriotes; species Agriotes lineatus. The sequence goes on from OW679199.1 coordinate 48,606,105, forward strand.
GTTTATCTTTGTTTATGGTGTTCTTCCAGCTCCTCAATTCTTTTTTCCATGTTTTGTCTTTTCTTTTGTCTACATAATTTTTGTGCTTTCTTTTTTGTTCATTATATTTGTCCAATTAACTTCTCGATCTATGTTGTTGTACGTATATAATTTCTTCCTTTTTTCTTTGTTCAACTGCAGCTTTGCATTATTCGTCGTACCAGTGTGAATTCCGCCTCAAAGTTTCCCTATCGACTCTTCTGCTGCTTCTAATATAATGTCCTTCTATTCGACCTCTACATCGTTGTCTTCTTCTATTTTTGTCATCTTTTATTCTAGTTTGCTTACAATTTTTGTCTGATATTGGGTAATATATTCTTCCTCGACTAGTTTGTCTAGGTTCCACTTTTGGGTGTTTTTTGCTTTGTCCACGTAAGTTCTTGAGATTCTTTAGTTTACTTTTCCGTGGACCAGGAAATGGTCAAAGGAGCAATCTGCTCCTCTTTTGTTTCGTAAATTTAATAAGCTTGTAGCATGTCATATGTCTGTTAGTACATGATTGATTTTTTTGATAACTGTACCATTTGGGGAACCACGTGCCTTTATGTGTTTCTTTATATGGGAAGATTGTTCCCCCAATTCTTAGTCCATTGCTCGCAGCAAAGTCGACCAAACGCGTTCCGTTATCGTTACATTGTTCATGCAAGCTATGTGTGCCTATAGTTGGTCTCAGTGCCCTCTCTGCCGACCTTGGCATTTAAATCACCTAGTACAATTTTTAAGTCATTGCACTTTTTTATCGTCTTTTCTAAAACTGCAAAAACTCGATCTTTATCACCGCTATACATGAATGTATGGGATTCAATCTTAAGTATCGAGAGATAAAAAAAAACTGTTCCTCAACAGGCCGTGGAATGAAAAGTCACGTCTTTACTTGTGTCAGTTGGAATCCACTACATAAAATCGTTGGTCTCTTTGTATCTTTGGTCACTAGCTCCTAGGACGATACTGGACCGATTAAGCTGTATGATGGCTTAAAATGTTGCTAATGGTTAGACTTAGATCGTAGGCCGGTTTTTATTTTCAAAAAAGGTTTTAATTAGATTGTTTAATTAGCAAACTAAACGTAGCTTAGGTGATTTATTATATAGCACTACAGCAGCGCGTCGTTCAACAAAGTTCCGTAGCTCGGTGGTAGAATGCACGCTTGCCACGCGGGCGGCCCGGGTACGATTCCCGGCCAGTCGACCTTTTTTTTAATTTATATTAATGAATCTCTCCTAAATTTACGAACCGAAGCGTAACTCGGGTGATTCACTAGTTAAATAATAATGAAACGTCATTTTTAGGAGCAGAAATCTTTTAACAATCTGACAGATTCGTATAGAAAATGACAACTAATTATTATCTGGCACAAGTAAAGACGTGACTTTTTATTCCACAGCCTGCTGAGGAACAGTTTTTTTTTTTATCTCTCGATATATCTTTTGCTGGCCATCTGATTTCCTGTAAGGCTGTCACTTCTAGTCGCTAATCAAAACAATTAATAAATTTAAAATACTAAAACACCAACCTTAAAAGTACAAATCATGGCCAACTTTCTATAGCTAACGTATGATCTGGAATCTGGAAAATATGTACTATGTCTTCGAATCACGTAGTGACTATAATATAATCTTCTGTTTCATAGCGATATATGCTTAAGTGTACCGATTGAAGATTTAATGTGATGCAGTTGCATTCAACATAATTCTATTTTGCTACGTTTGACAGATGCGCTTTGCCAACTTTAAATTAGCTTCTGCCAACGCCAGCAAAAAATCGCGCCTCTTCAGGAGCAGAAAGGGCGTGATAAATACAGTAAAACAAAACGGGCCGATCCGCTACAAGATTGTCAACTTTTATTTCCAGCGCTAACTGCAATCTCTTTGATGTACGGCGATCGCGTCTGCGGAGGTCGATCCGACCCATCTGGAGTTTTCGACGCCGACACCCTAAACCGCCCTGGGCTCGTAAAACACATTTAACAAAATATAAGTCTCTGCAGACACACTCGGTTACTACGGCGAGCAGCAATTAGTAAGTAAACAAATAATGAATGAACCATAAATAAGACGGTGTTATTTCAGGGCACTCGGCCACTCAAATATTCGCCCTGAGATTAATTATTGGAGTGTTAATTGACGGGGCGAGCGAGCTGGTCGGGTGTGGTAATGCATAATAAATACTGGATTTCCAATTATAGCCTTCAGACGGGCAGGTTCATTTACACCGGTGATAATAATATTTCAAATATTTGTTCGAGCGTTAATTGTTGTGTATTATGCGTAGGAGTCCTTGCGTGCATCCTTGACGTGCGACTCCTCCGTGAGCTTCGCAGAAAGGTAGTACAGTTAAGAAATCGCGAACCAATCTAATCGGGAGGCAATTAAAAGTTTAGATTGATGTCAGGGAAGTTGACAAGTATACGACCAATTTCTGTCATACAAATTTTCTTGTTACATTATTGGTTTCACTATAATTATGAGTAAACATCCAATGCATACTACCCTTTAGCAAAAGGTTACACTATCGTCCATTTTTAAGCTCTTTATAGCTCTTCAGTTTGTAATCTTTTTAAATATATGCTTGTGTTATCTAACCTTCTGTAGTGTTTGTATCAAAAATTCTTCCATCAGGTACATCTATATTGTGCTACATATTGTTGTAGTATTGTACCCGGAGGCAATTCTGTTCGATTCAATTTTGTGTTTCAGCACATAAAGCACCAGCCTCTACACCGCAAGGTAAATGAGGTTACAGATTATACATACATACATAATTAAATAAAAATAACGGCATTTTTACGGGTTAATTGTTAAAATGTTGATACTGGGGAAAATAAAAACTGTCTAATAAACTGATACATCATATTTTAACTTAAAGTTAAATGGGTTTAGGTGCACAAGATTGACTATAACTTGAAGCAGGTTTTCATTTGGAAGACTCTTCTTCTTAAAGTGTCTTATGCTTTATTTACATTGTTTACATTGTACTAAGTTATATTACAATAATACTTATAACTAAGTAGAGCCAGTAGAGCCCTAAACCTCAATCGGTTTGTTTTGGTGCTGCTACTTCATGGAAGGTGGCGCTGATGGGAAATGTAAATATTGCAGCACGTTGACGATTTCAGCCCTTGAATGGGGTGGAAACATCCTGGGGATAGATTCGGTGGCATCGTGGTGGTATCCCGTTGCCTTCCACGACTATTTTCAGGCACGAAAAACGCTAAAGTACGTGACCCCAGCGAGATTCGAACTTTGCCACCTAGAGGAACGTGGATCAGTATCCCAGCAAGCTAAACAACTGAGCCACGCTACCTCCTTTTGGAAGACTAGTAACTGAAAATGAATGTTAATAATTGCTTTTACATCAGATTGTGTTACATTTACTAAGGATGGTTGTGCTAACGTAATGTAATTAAGCTGTAAAATGACTTTAAAAAGTAAGGCTAAATAATATTAATACATGCTCAAATTAATATTGAATTACAAGCTGTTTCAAAGGGTAAGACTAGTCACATAACGCATGATGATTACATGAATGTGGACATAATTTAAGGAATATATGCCCACGCGTGGCATAAAGAATGTGTAATTGCAAATAGGAAATAAGACAGAAGGTACCCGAGAGCAAGATTAAAAGCGTGAACTAAGGAGAATATTTGGAATGTGTTAGTGACCAAAATTGTTGACATTTACAAAAATTAAAATGAAAACTAGTATTAAGTGAATGTAAAACAAATAAAATGTTACTAAGTAATAAAGGGGAGTTGCAAGCAATGATATACAAATAAGATCTCCGATAAGTAAAATTGTTATGTTGGGTTGTTTTTCTCATATATTAACTTAATAAAACCCAGTAATCAAGTTACACCGTGTTTAATTAAATTAAGGGCTGTAAAGCTAATGCCAGGAAAAATAAATTAATACATAAAGTATAAGGTGGTTCGTGGTTGAGTGTAAGCTGCGGCCATTGGTGAAGCTCGTTTACGAATTTATGGTGTCGCTGGCAAAAATGTGGACTGTATGACGTTTGCTGGTTTCTGAATCAGTGGTTGTAACTTTACAAGGAAGGAGCCGTGCAGCTGAAGGTGGTTGCAGCTGTAGCCATCTAGGGTCGGCAGGTAATCCTGAGTTCGGTGTTCGTTGCGGTTCTTGGTTTCCAGACTGTTTAGCGTAGCCATGGAATTGGAAGTAACCCCTAGAAAAGAGGATATCTGTGGTATTGTTATGGTAAAACAATATACACACACAGGCACCTGAAATGAGTATTCTTTAGAATTGAAATACAAAAAAATTACGAACATGTTCGAATCTATGCTCATGTATTTTTAGATCGTGGGAGAAGCAAGAAACAGCTTATACAACGTGTTCTAGGGGTCATTCTGAACAAAATAAAATTATATACACTATGAGTTAATTATTCTCCATTATCGAGTTACACCCTCCTAAAGAAGGAGGTTAACATTAGGTGTTTTCATACCACTGAAAACAGTATTAATAGGGAAAATTCGCAGATAGCTTCTACTTACTTATAAAATTATTTTATTAGAAGTTTCAAACGGACATCTATTTGGTTATAAACAAATATCTGTTGAAAATCCTGATTATTTAAAAACTTTCTATCCCTTTTTAGTTTTTATAAAGTAAACAATTTTTGTGTAAAAGAATTACATACATTATGGTGAAACGCGTTTTTCTGTTAGCTGTGCTGTGCACCATAATGCACATTATTTTAAAGAACTCGGAGTTTCTAGTACATATTTTTGCATAATCAAATTCTCTCCTTTAAAAAGTTCTAATATAACCACCCCGTTTTTGGAGCATGTAACTCGACAGGAAGGGTTGTAAAAGAAAAAGTTTATATGCAAAATTTTTATGTTTCAACGTCTCTTATAACGTCCTTAAGTTTGCACTATACCTCATGGAGCACCCTGTATATTTTTTCAGTAAATAAGCAATACTAAGTAGTACTACAATTAAGTACTAAACAACGTGAATAAAAGACTCACCCACCTTAAGTAGTACTCATTGAATTCCAATTGCGTTATTCCTCCCTGGTATTTCCAAAGAAGCTGTTACTATGACGTCCCTTAAGGACATGGACGCTTTCTTTTTGACGGATTGTTGAATATATGGGTCGATAAAACTTCGATGCTTTCCGCGAGGTTAGTAAGCTTCTACTACAATAATTCTTTGTTGTAGGAGTTCTCCAAGAAAATTTAAGAACACTCATTTTTATCTAACGCTGGACCACCCCCTAAAATCTAAGGGCGCCTCTCATGCACATGTGCCTATGGCAGTACAAAGCACACTCCATCTCCTTGCGTTCATTCCTGGCATCTCCCGGTATGCGCAAACACATCAGCGCGTACTTAAACTACCAGTGGCGTTCGCTCTACTTTACCCACTTTACCAAATAGAATTATTGAAATCTACTAAGAAACCATAAGGAGCATACATGTACAAAGCAGCTGTACACAAAGCACACTCAGATAAGCAAGGTTACACTTCGGAAAACCTAATTTAAGTATGTGCCCGTGTTCGTATTTCAAATAAAAGAGAAAATTGCACATTTACCGTGGAAGTTTGCTTAAATGAAAGTGAACGTGAATAGTGGGGGGAATTAAAAGCTGGAGGACAAAAACTGGTTTTAAATAGTGACCTATCCTTCTGCACGCAACTGTCTGCATTCAAACAGCAAACAAACAGCGGTCAAGAAACTAGATCAGTAGTCAACATGTAGCCTTCCACATATCAGATCTTCTTAGATACAAAACATTGTATAATATAAACTGTCATGCATATAAAATTGGAGTACCCCAACAGTCAATAGTAAATAATAAACGATTATATCAGCAATAACGATTTAAGGTTAATACATGTTGCAAGCAAAAGCCTAATACAATCTAGAAGCATGTACTACCCCTAAACAGAAATACATACTGCGGATCTCCCACCATGCAAAGAGCTAAACTAAATTGATAATGTACTAGTAGAGAAGAGAAATGTAAACTACATTAAACGTGTAAAGACTCGGAAAGAAGCAGATGTGGACTCTGACCACTTGGTCAGGATGACTCAGAAATTCTTAAGCAAGAAAAAATAACAAGAAAGCACAAGGGCAAAAATCGGCCAAGTAAACTGACGCAAATGTTACTTTGTTTATGATTATGAGCAGGCTTTGCATACGCATTCTGTTAACGGTGTAAAGCCCAGTTGGTAACAAAGATCTTACCAAAGTCAAAGCAAAATATAATATTTCATCATTCTTCATTCACCAAGTGAATTAAAGTTGTTGAAAATAATATAACTGATCCCTCTAGTTCAGGAAGATCCACTAATGGGTTTCTATCACTGAAGTACTTTCCAGAAGTTACAAAATGTTAATGTCAGTTTGACATTAGCATCTTTTTGTAACTGAATATTTACAACGGGGTATATGCACTATGTGACTCGTGCTCCAATGCAGATTGAACTCTCGCAATTTTATCCCGAACACATTTTAAATTACGCACCAGACATTGACACTTGGTGTGTTCTAAAATAAAGATTTTACTTTCCGGTTCCGGAATTAGTTTTTATACGCGAAACTTGATGGACGCCAAAGTAATCATCTCGAAAGTTTTTAGACGCGTAGGCTAAAATTTCATTCTGAAAACGTACCCTCTTTGCAACTCCGCGTGAACCCATTTGACCACCTGAAACTGGGTTTCTGATCATCTAGTCCTGCTGCTTTAATAAGGAATGAACCATTTTTTTTATTGTTAAGCAGATGCACGACCTCTTCTCTTCTGGGGTCTTTAAGGAACCTTAATTTGGATGGTAGCTTCTGGTTACCGAAAAATGTGTATTATCTAGGATTGTGGGCGACACCCTCGTCTACAGCGGCCGTTCGCTTTGGGGTCCCTTCTCCACGTCAGTCTTCCTGAACTCTACTAGAGTGCATTATTCTTGGACGTGCCGTGGATGGTAACATCGCGAATAGTTTGATTTGGTACCTGGGGTTAACGCTACAGCAAGGATTTGATCACCATCTCCATTTCGAAACCGGTAGTTGGGTTCATACAGGTTACGTTCTGCGTTACCAAGTTGTGCTAATTATTGGTGATTATTCACCCCGCGTATTCTGCGGCATAAACTCTACGCATTGCAACGACTATTGTTGTAATTGATATTTTTTCTTAGACGTGTTGGCAGAAATGTGATGTTAATTTACTGTTCAATTTACTGCGAAAATTGCCTTACTTACTAAAAACAACTTGTTTACGGTTAGTCATGTAAGCGGTTATCAATTACCCGCATAGGGTACATTCGAGCGTCTTAAACGAGTACTTGGAGCTCTAATTACTTTTACTGTTATCCTTGAGGGGTGTTAAATTCTACTTCGGTTATTCGACCATTATTTGTCAACATTTTAATATCATAAAAGCGAAAGCTACATTTAATAGAAAAAAAAACTTTAATGTCCAAATAATAGATGCTTAAGCCTTAAAAAGACTAATCAAAAACTTAATTTATATGCTCTATATGGTTCGAAGACATGGACAATAAGCCAACCCGACAAAAGAGCTATCGAAGCATTTGAAATGTGGTGTTGAAGAAAGGTTTTAAATATACGACGGACCGACAAAATCACAAACATAGAAGTCTTGGAAAGAGTTGAAGAAGATAGACAAATATAGAAGACGATAAAAAAAAGACATAGACGGCTACGTCATATATTGCAATGACCCTTGCCTGTTTGTTTACTTTATTTTGGTAGAAAATAAATATAATTTAAATTAGGGTAAATCACCACACAACTCTCAGGTCAATTTATTATTGTGCTTACTTTGCCTGTCAGACTAGTTTAAAAAAATGTATTAGTTGATGTTCCAAATAAATGGTTAAATGCCCCCTTCTTAATATTTTATTTAACTGCTATATTTTATACTAGCTCACGGCAAAACACAAAAAACTCTTTTTTCAGTTGGGATCAGAAATTGGCTATATTCATAAATTAGTAGTTCAAATGTGCGATTCTAGTTCATATGATTTACAACCTCGTAAATTGACATGTAACACATAAAACGGTTTGTGCGTGCAGCATGAATTTGAACGCCTTAATAGTGAAAATAGGCGAGGAAGCGTCAGGTAAATAATTTGAATATTCCGCTTGGCAACAAAACTTCGACTTATTTGTTATAGGATGACGTAGGACCCACGCCAACAAGCAATTGTTTCTGATGCTTGAAAATGTCCGCAGAAACGCAGCTTCTGATGACGCCTTCCAACTTGCTAAACCCACGGAGTATTTGGACTCTTAGCAAAGCGCTAGGCTTCTTCAGCAAGGTTTGTTCTTGTATTTAAATAGCTTTCTCAAACGCCAACACCCGATTTACAGATATTTCATACCTCGTAAAACCTTGTCGAGCAGGAAACGATGCTGGTCGCAGATGACGCTGTTGATTTTTTACTGCTGGAGACGCTTCCCTGGCTGCAAATCTCTCTCAGGATAATCCTGCACACTCTGCTGATGTCCTGGATTGCTAACCCTGGGTTCCGATGCTTAAATTGGTCGTAGACGAAGATCGAAAATTTCAGGTGATCGGCTGCCGTTCCCACTCGAAGATCGGATTGGAAAAATAATTTTTCGTTGTGAAACTCGCCACAAACGCTACTACAGCTACCTGAACACTTATGTAAATGAACTGTATACTTTTTATTTGGGTAACAACACTTTTATTATGTAAAAACATTAATTAATTTTGGAGTACAAATTTCCAACAAGCTTCATTAATTTAATTCGATTGTTCTCCTTCTATTAACAACAAAAAGCATCACGTTGCTATGTTACCGTAATCTTCTGCTATCAATTAGAAATTAGTTTTGATAACAAATAACTATGAACGGAGTAACGTTTGAATACATAAATCTTAAATTAACATTTTCTTAAATCTAAATATTGTCTTCTGCTTATAACTAGTATTGTTCCTTCTCGTTATACACACAAACATTTTAAAATCACTGCTCTGCTTTTTGCACTTTGTTTTTTATTAAAGCACTGGTATTTGAGTTCACCACTTGCTTTTCTTCTATTCCGTTGTCTAATTGGATTGCTCTTTGCAATTTTCTATTTTATTCTTATCTTGCTTTCATCTACCTTTCTGATTGCTCGCCTTTTCACTAGCCTTTGCTTTTATTAATAAACTGCGCTCATTTAGTATGCACACAACAAACCTTTTGTGTCAATTACTTTCGTTTGGTCTGGTTTTAAATATGCACAAACCTATCATTTTGATTGTATTATTTTACTGAAACTTCAAATTCAAACCCTTTGAGATATACTTTGCTTTTGCGTGCCTTTATCCGACTAATTACTGCTTCCCGCATCCATTACCAATGCATTTAATACTTTTATTATTGTTTAAAATTGCAATTATATAAAATATCTTAACTCTGTGCTTTATTGACTTGGTTAAATATTTCCCGCTGCAAACAGAGTCAAATTGTGGGCTTAAAACCACTTCAATATACAGACACCACGAGTTTATAATAAATGTGATAGAAGAATAAGACCAGGAAGAGGACAAGCACGCCTTGAATACATACAATAAGCGATGTAATACGCTGGCAGTGGTACATACAAGAAGATGAAAAGATTAGCCAGTGAAGTAAGTTAGAGCGTTTCGAGCCAATCTATGGATTGAAAGAAGAAGAAGATATATTATATACATTGAATAATGCATTGATTATGTGGCATTTGTAATTGCTATTTTCTCTACCGTATCTATCATTTTTTTAGTTTATATTTCGTCGTACCTCAACCATCTCAGATGGTTCTATGAGATTTTTGATGATAAATATAGAACTTGAAGCCCGGGATTTACGATTGTTTATAGCAATTGAATAAATTTAGTGTTCCTATCCCTGCAGCTGCTATCCGGCTTCCAGTTATGGGTTGGTAGTTTCAGTATTACATTGCTACGTTGATATGGGGGGACATAACTTAAACTTTTCGCAACAAAGTGTAATATAAACTCTTTTAGTTTTTCTTGACAAAGTTTTTGGTAATAGGTTTAATAAAAAAAATACATCTCACTTTATTAAAAGCACATTTCCAAGCTATTACGAAATTATCGGCCAACTAATTTCCCACTGGCGAAAGGTTCCCACAACTTTCTCCTTTAATTATTCCAAAAGCTACGCCGCTGCCTTCATTGCAACGCCATTACCGCCACCTGCGATAAAGAAAAAATCGACAGTCGCACCAACTCGAACCATGACATTAACTTGATAGATTCTCGAGGTTAAGGAAAGCCTTATTATTTATTCACGATAATTATTTATGTCAAATATTCGGAAATAATAACTTAAAGTAAACGTGCGAGCCACCAGGTGCGGACTCAAGCTCCGGCTAGATCAACTCCATTATCGGACAAGATAATTCCAAACACGTCTATCATTGTCACAGTTTTGACACACGTATCAAATAATTGTTTCGGTTTCGTTATTTCTGTATTAAAACGAGCATTGGCATGCAAGCTTCGAGTACACGCCGATTGATTATCATATTTAGCTATTTTTTATAGATATTTCGGCAACATTTCAGTTACCAAACGGGGAAATTGCACTACATACCATTGAAGATCAACTAGCCGACGGTGTCTAAAGGTAACTAACACTCTGCAAATCTGTACCTTCTGACTAGTTAATAAAATCAAAACAAATATCATATTTTAATATAATTATTGCAGAACGTCATGCAGCTTCTTTTGTTGGTTTAAATTGGTCTTAGCTAAATAATGTATTTTATAGCAGCTGCTATGATCGCTAATCATGATGAGTTTGCTCATCAAGAAAAGTTATGCAAAGACGCTATATTAAGTCTGTTTTTAGTTTTACGATACCAATAAAATCTATAATTTACAGCAAAACAAAGTTAGTAATAAGAATGTAACCTTAAGTTTCTAGTGAAAGATAACAAATTAATTGAAAGTGTTTCGGTCATCTCTGTCATTTGTAAATAAGTTTTGTAGATCTTAGATTAACGAACAGGGGAACAAATCACTGATGACTTTTAGTTAGAATGATTACGTCAGCTTAGCTTCAAGTGTTAACCTATTTAATTATTAAGAAACCATTTCAAAATTATGATAAATTTTGCAACATTTATAATTCCAATATAAAAGTAAGCAAAATGGGTACTAAATATGTAAATATAAATTAAAACATTCACAAACAGCAAACAGTTCAAAGACGGTTGACCGTTGACAGGTCATTCAGACCCAGAGTTTGACCACATCCTTCCATAATTTTGTATTCCTGGTTTTCTTCTCCCAGTCCACTCTCATCTTCTCTCGTAGGTTTTCTTGTACAGTTTCCTTCCACCTTCTCCTTTCCTTGGTCTTTTTCTGTTCTCTTTATTATCCAGCTCCCTTCATACTATCCGTTTTAGTATTTCTATCATTTGTCATAACCCCTTTGCTTTTGCCACTGTTCTCGTTTCGGGACATTCCGTATAATTTTCACTAGTTCTTCTTTTTTAGCATTTTTTCTGGTTTTTTACTCCTAATGGCATCCTTAGTATCTTTCTCACACACCTACGTCTTTGTTGACAATTTTTATTCATTATCCTAATCTCGCCACGATACAAAATCTTTGGCCTTAACACTGTCTTATAAAATATCGTATCTAATCTTTGTGTTGATTGATATAAGTTTTAACCCCAGAATCCTATTCATTGTTCAAGCACATATATTTCTTTTATGTCTTCATATTTACCTCTAGTCTTCCTTGGTCCGTCATTACTTCTAAGTTACTTGCTTGTATTTCTGCCCCTATTCACAAATATTTACTTCTCTTGTTTTTTTTGTAATTCTATTTCTTGAGATACCTCTCCTGTTCTGTGTGCAATTTCTATTAGCTATTAGCTGATGACTTTTGTGCTTTAAATGGTCTTTTCTATTCACCTAGTAATCTCCTACAATTTTCTCTACTAATAGTTTGAATAACAGAGTTGATAGAGGGTTCTCTTGCCTTCTAATACCTCTACCTTCGACTTTTACATTTGTCCTGCTTTCTAGAGCTATCCTTGTCACCCAAATTGGTTTCCTGAGCACATTGAACTCCTTTGTCATATTTGTTACCATGATTTACTGAATCATACGCTTTCTTGACCACTACTAACAAGAGTACTATTGTTGGTGTGTGATATAAGCTAATAAACAGCGACTAATGTTTCGCCTATTTCTCGCTTTTCATTTTTTTCGTTTCACTCAACCTCGTTGAAAATTTCCAGTATATATATAGTCTCTCTACTTCTCTCTAAATTTGGTTTATCTTTCTGTTTACCTCTAACGTTATCTGGTTTTGAAATCCTCCCTTTTATTTCTTTACTACTTCATACAAGTATTTGTATTCGTCGTTCGTCTTTCTCTTTTTTGTCATGTACTTTAATCCTCCCCCCAAACTATTTTTTGTTATGTCAGTATCGAGCAAACGTTACTATATAAAAGCGTTAGCTAATTGCAACTCTCTTGTTACCCGCCTGCTGTTAAGAACATGCAATTTGTATACAAATTCAGGGGAACTCAACTTTTTACTCGTTATTTAAACTATGTTTTGTAAGAAAATTACGGTTCTAAGGCAAAAACGTAATGTTTTCGACTAATTTGTATGTTACAATATACACTTGATTTTATTGAAATCGACTACACCTAAAAAGCCAAGTAGACACTTTTTAAACTTGTTTTCTAGCATAAATAAAGGCTTTACTAAATATATCTAGTTACTATTTATTTTCTCTAAGACTACCGCTGCTTCCCGGAACCGCTCACGTATTACTTCAGGGGGCGCGGGGGTCACCTAAACCTTAATTAAGTGAAAATCTGGATCGGCTGTGCCGGGAGTTGAACTCTCAACCGCTTCGGCTCGAACGCTTCATGATTTTCACTGTGACCTCGGCTGCAGCGGCAATCGCCGCTAGCCTACCGAGGTCCCATCTAGTTACTATTAGTTGGTATTTCGAGTAACTGAGTAACTATAAATACATAATACAAGTTTATAGTCGATTTCAACGAAACCAGGTGTACCTCCAGAAGCCACAGGGTCGACTTAAGAAGCCCTCTCTATATGAAAATAATAAAAATTCGTTTTTTTTCAGTAATACCATCTAATGAAGTAGAACATTGATATTTGAAAGGTTTTAAGGATATATGACAAGATACGCTAACAAAACATGTTAAGAAAGATCTATGACAATAATATAAAAAGTGAATGATTTGAAGGGTGTCTTCTTAAACAAGAACTGTATGTAATATAGCGAATGCTACAACTGTGCACCTCTGACTTGCATTAATATTGACTTGGAATGTTTCGATATTAAAAATATACAACAAAAGCAAAGCCACATTGACGCTAACAATTCGAACATCAAAATAGAGTGAATATTAAAATGAACCATAGCACAAGACAGATCATATCCAAACTTTACGCGTTTGTTAATTTATCTGTTTATTTAATAGTAACTATTGGTAAACCTGCGAAAGTTAGCTTTAGTATAATTGAAACGTGGTAGTGTTTTAGCAGTTTTTGGTAGTTTATAATAAAATTTAAATGTTCCAACAAAGTTTTTGCTCTGATATACACCGGTGTGACACAATTATGGTACACCTCCTTTTTCTCTTTATTTTTGTAAAATCGTTACATCGTTTGTACTAGATAAACGCCACTTTTTGACATGGTATTTTTCCACTTTCGGTTTGAGCAGAAGTTATAATAACTTTTAATTTTCAAATAGAATACCCTGTATATTATTAGATTTTTGAATTCTAAATATTTTTCTCAAACTAATGAAACGGCATAAGTTACATTTCATGGGTCAAACTTTTATAAATTTAATTTATATTTTTTTAATTTACGAGAAACTAGACGAGCTCATTCAGAAATGAAACCGATAAAAGTGGAAAATGCGAATCCAAAAAACCAAGTGGAGAAGCAAAATGAGAGAATAGAAGCACTGAAGAGAAAAATAAGAGGGAAACCCTCATAGTGAAAGGGATCAGCGATGATGGTAATGTGGAAGAAGAGGAGACCAAGGAAAAAAATATGCTGAATAAAAGAAAAGATGGGAATAACCCTGGATAGAAATACCGAAGTAGATGAAATAAGAAGACTAGGAAAATTCACCAATGGAAGGAAAAGACCAATATTAGTAAAACTGACAAAAGAATATACAAAGAAGAAGATATTAAGAAATGCAAGAAACTTGAAGGGTTCATATACAGGGTGTTTCGGAATTTCACGGCACTATTTTAGGGATGTGTTCTCCAGCACGAAATAAACAAAAAAGTTCATACAAACATGAGAGCTAAACGGCTTCGTTTTCAAGATACAGGATGTTGAAGTTTGAATAATTTTTTTTTAAATTTGGAAAATGGCTAGAGGTATTCTAATGAAACTTGGTGTAGGTTAGTATTTCATAAAACGGAAGTCTGGATTCTCCGGCTAAATCTGCATTAACCGTGAGTCTTTGTTCAAGTTTTACTTTTTACGTGTTGTTATTATTATGTTTGGTTTAAGGCGTCACCGTGTGCTTATAATTGCACGCTAATTTAACCGCTTAAATGTTTAACTTTATTATGTGTTACGCTAACGAAATTGCTTAGGCCGCTCTAGTTCGTTGCGAATTCTTGCGACTTATCACTGACGGTTTAAAACACCTGTACTTTAGATTATAAGAATAGAACTGGCTGCATTCGTAGCTTTTGCTTGTAGCGTTGGTTTGACCTGTATCTTACGAGAGTGCTTATGATTAACTTGTTGCACCAGAATAATCGCTTTTTATAAACGAAATATAACTTGAAATCACTAGAACACGAATCTACCGTTTTCTTATACAAACTTAGACTAGCTGCAAAAATACAACATGGTGTTATATGAAGTGCCGAACAGATGTATGAAACTCTAAAACAAAAAATTAAGGAAGCGGCATATGAAGTTCTTGGAGAAGAAAATAAGCAACACAGTAAATGTGCACAATACTGGTGGAATGAAGAACTTGAAGAGATGGTAAAGGAAAAACAGAAGCTATACCAAAAGTGGCTGGCAACAGGTAACCCCGCAGATAGAAGATTTTACGATGAAGGAAAGAGGAATACAAAAAGGGCTGTTGCCAAAGCGAAAAACACAAGCTGAGAAAAGAAATGCGAAGAAACTGACAAGTATATAGGTGGAGCAAAGACAAAGGAAGCGTGGAAGGCAATACGCAATATAAGAAAAGACAATACAAATAATGTAAATATACCGGTTGCAGGCCTTAACCAATGGAAAAATTATTTCGCAAGTTTACTACAAGAAGACCGACAAGAATACGTAGACATTCAAAATATTTGTAACAATCAAACAACCAATATACGTGTCGAAGAAATAACTAGAGATGAAATATATAAGGCGTTAAAACATACAAAAAATGGCAAAGCTTCAGGCCCTGGAGGTATCCCTATCGAGCTTATAAAATACAGTCCATCTAGTGTTATTGATGTATTAGTTGAAATATTTAACAAATGTCTTCTACACAAAGACAACGTGCCTACAGAATGGAAACTAGCTTACATCAGCCCAATATATAAAAAGGGAAATAAAGTGGATTTGGCGAACTATAGAGGCATTAGTGTAACAAGCTCAATAGGAAGGTTGTACGGGCGTATCATAAAGACCAGAATTGAAAAAGAATATGAAGATATTGAAGAACAATCTGGATTTCGTGCGGGCAGATCCTGCATCGACAATATCTTTACTCTGCGACAATTAATAGAGAAAAGGTATGCTCATAACTCCGAAACGCACATGATATTTGTAGATTTACAGAAAGCGTACGACACAGTGCCATTAAAGGAGATGTACTTTGTGCTTGAAAATAGTGCTATAAATCGTGACTATGTAGATGCAGTAAAAAGTCTCTATAATGACTGCTACAGTATGGTTAAAACGGGCAACTTATTATCGGAACAATTTAAAACGAATAAAGGTCTGCGGCAGGGATGTTGTATTGCCCCTACGCTTTTTAAGCTATACAGTGCAAATGCACTGCATGAATGGCAAAGGAAATGTGGAGCCATGGGAGTTCCCATATACGATGACTGTTTACACACTTTATTGTTTGCTGACGACCAGGTTGTGATAGCAACAGATCGGGATGATATTGAGTACATGATGAGGAAATTACACGAAAGTTATAAAAAATGGGGCCTGCAAATTAACTACGACAAAACCAAATATTTGGTAGTAGGGGAAGAACCAATTGACCTAGTTTTAGAAACTGGAAAAATAAAAGGGTGTAGGGATTATAAATATCTCGGTGTAACTATATCTGACACAGCAAATAGCCAGAAAGAAATAGATCTAAGAATAAGACAGGGCAAACAAGCAATACAAAAATTAAACTCAATATTTTGGTCGAACACAATAAAAGCACACGTTAAAAGAAGAATTTACAAGTCGGTCGTAGAGAGTATTCTAATATATGGATCAGACGTCTGGGAATTAACAAAACGTAATAGAAGTAACGGGTGTTCATAAACAGTCGTCATCCCAGTTGCTTTGAAAAACAAAATGTTATGTCTTTGATTAATTCGTGCAACACAATGAAACGTCATTGAGTACTGTCATAGCGCATTTTTTCTCAATTTTAATAGACATACGTTTCTGAAGTCAAAACCTACTGGGATGACGACTGTTTATGAACACCCGTTAGAATAAATACCGTAGAGATGGATGCAATGAGAAGCTGCAGAATTTCACGTATAGAACATGTGAGAAATGATGACATAAGAGCAAGAATGAAAGCGGAGGCAACTGTGCTCGACACCATTGAAGCTAGGCAACTATTATGGTATGGCCACATGATGAGAATGGGTCCTGAGAGGTGGCCTAGACGAATTTGGGAATGGGTTCCAAGAGGAAGAAGAAGAAGAGGACGACCACCTAGACAGTGGAAACATGGGATACTAGAAGCCATGGACAGGCGTAATTTACAACCAAACGATTGGCAAAACCGACAACAATGGCGTGTAGGATGCGAGAACCGGCAAAATTAATGCTGGAAAAAGCTGGCTTATATATATATAACCCTTTTCATATTAACTTTGTTTTTATGTATGGCTAATGCTAGTAATACATGTGAAAAACCTTTTTACAGTCTGTTTCAGATCGTAACAAATTTGGCTACGCAAATTTGAACGAGTTTAAAAATTTTCGTAAGCTAGTGGAGTTACCGGTTTTATTAAAAGACTTCTTGGCGCCCCCTGGTACTTTCAATGCCCATAAAAATTTCACAAAAGAACCACACGCTGCTTTCACTGTAGCTAGACGGTCCTCCGATTTGTCCATATAGCCTGAACGTTTTTTATACAATTTGAAGCTGGTCATATAATAGTAATGGAATCTGATTAGTCTGAGACGGAAGTCTAAAAATTATTTGCCGTTCGTGGCAGCTTGTGTACAAAATGTAAATAATATGCAAAGTTATATCTATTTAGTCGATGAATTGACTAGATAAATTATATAATAATAATGTGAATTCAGTTAATTTGTGAAATACTATGAAATAACAATTTATTGTCGATGTGATATCGAAAACTAATATTTATTACGTTGAAATAACTTAATGAAAAACCAAATGCATATTTCAAATTGCAACTATTTAAAATGCCATGTAACGATCCACAGCCAATCGATATTTGTTACAGCATAAATTGCTAAACCGACACTAGGACGTTATTTTTCACGATGTACAATTCATCAAATTATATTCTGACTTACACGAACGCTTCAGAAAACCTTGTCCTGTCCACCAACAGTTGTTCTATACAATATTGAGCTAAAGTGCAGAATAATCTTATTTTGCACTTCAACTAAACAAATTCGCTTTTCCGTAGAATAAGTAAAGTATGATTATTTTCATTTAGTATGGCTATGGAGTAGTTCCTAATTTATGAATGCAGCTGCTTTTATACATAAATTTCAAACCTGCCACTTGATTTTTAAGTGACTTATAGTTGCATTCATAAATAACGGACTATTCCATAGTCATAGGTACTAGATGACAATAGTTTTTGATCATACTATAGATATTCTAAACAATAACGGATTATAGATTTTCACTGTAATATATGCAACAAATGCAAGCGTCGTAGCTGTTAGGGTAAAAGGCGAATTTGTAACTAGTATGCAAACGCTTCTTCAAAGGTACTGGAAAGATGGCATCGCCGAGAGCATCGATGAGTTTTAAGAAAGTAACAGGTAGAGGTTAAAGATAAACTTGAAGAAAGCAAATGTATGGCTGTAATTAAGACAGACATCGGCTCAGTAAAAGGTTAACCCTTAATAATAAAACTGAAAGGGTTCCCATTTTACACATCTAAGGAGCTTTTTAAAGCGATATAGAGTTCCTGGAGGATAAATTAGAGGGCGCACAGTACTAGGTAGAGTATTTCATTACATATGGTCAATTATTTTATATGGTTGTCAAACCTGGACCTTGAAGATAAGTACAATAACTATAATTGAAGTCTTTAAAATCTGGATGTATAGAAGAATGCTGAAGATTATCTCGATAAGAAGAAAAAGAAATGAAGAAGTACTAAACAGAATACACTATCCAAAAAAAATATTTGAAACAAGAGAATTAAGATACATCCTGCTTTGTCTTACGCGTATATACAATAGAAAAATTGCAAGAATTGGATAGCTCGCAACAAACTTTGACAATGCTAATGGACGGAATTAACACCACGCTACCCCAATTGTGAAGATGGTTGTCGTCAATCCTGAATAAATAAAGAACACTTTCAAGAAGACTATTGGCCTTCTATTTTGTGGCCTATTATAAGTTCATATAATTTGCATAGTGTGCTAGTTACGGCTATTCCTATATAATTTGTGCATTTTGTTTCATCATCAATCAACCCTCTGCGTCCACTGTTGGACATAGGTCTCCCCCATTTTCGTCCATTCCGTTCTACTTTGGGCTGCCTGAATCCAGTTTCCGGCCATTCTTCGGATATCATCCGTCCATCGTGTGGGAGGTCTTCCTCTACTTCTCTTATCAGCTCTCGGCCTCCACTCAAGCAGCCTTTTTGTCCATCTCCCGTCCGTCATCCGGGCCACATGTCCGGCCCAGTTCCATTTGAGCTTTGCTATCTGTGTGATTATATCAGTTACACCTGTTCTTCGGCGCAGATCTTCATTTCTAATATGCTCTCTTAAGGATACGCCCAGCATCGATCTTTCCATTTTTCGCTGTGTTATTCTTAGCTTTTTAGCCGTTGCGTTGGTTAAGGTTAAAGTTTCGGCACCATATGTCATGACCGGCAAAATGCACTGATTGAAGACTTGTCGTTTTAAGCATATCGGCAGATCACCTTTGAAGACCTGTCTAAGTTTTCCATAAGCAGCCCATGCGTGGGTAACTCTTCTCTTCAATTCGCATGTTTGATTATCTCTAGAGATTTGTATTTCGTGCCCAAGGTATATATATTTGTCTGTTAGTTCTACTTCGTTGTTGTCAATTTTTAAGTTCTCACTAGGCACTAAGTTTGTCATAAATTTTGTCTTGGAGCTATTTATTTTTAAGCCCACTTCATTACATACCTCTTGAAGTTCTTTTAACATCAACGAAATATCTTGTAGATTGTCTGACATTAGAACTATGTCATCCGCAAATCGAAGGTTTGTCAAATTCTGTCCGTCTATGTTTAGGCCTTTTCCTTCCGAATTTAACTTTTTAAAAGCATATTCCAATACTGTCGTAAACAACTTGGGGGACATCACGTCTCCTTGTCTAACTCCCCTTCCAATTGGTATACTTTTGGTGTTCTCGTGGAGTTTTACTGTCATTTCTGCATTTTTGTAGATGTTGTATATTAACCTTGTGTATCGATAGTCTACACGGCATTCTTGCAGCGCTCCCAAAACTGCCTCAATCTCCACTGTGTCAAATGCTTTTTGGAAATCCACAAAGGCTAGGACTAGCGGTCTGTTGTACTCAATCGATTTTTCAATGATTGTTTTGACACTTTGTAGATTATCGTTGGTCCCAAATCCAGCACGAAAACCGGCCTGTTCCATTGTTTGGTAGAAGTCTAATTTTCTGTCTATTCTGGTAGTTATAATCCTTGTAAATAATTTGTACATATGGCTTAAAAGACTTATAGGTCTATAATTCTCCAATTCAGCTATATCACCCTTCTTATGAAGCAGTATCGCAATAGCATGGTTCCATTTATCTGGTATTGTACTGCTATACAGGCATAGATTGTATAAGTCTCTTATTTTCCTAAGTAGACAAGGACCGCCTATCTTTATTGCGTCAGTAATTACCTTGTCTTCTCCAGGTGCCTTATTGTTCTTTGCTTTCTTTAATGCTATATCTATTTCTTCTAAAGTAATGTCTGGTAGTGATTCTGATCCTTGATTTATTATACCCTTTCTTGATGTTAAAATGTCTGGCTCTAAATCTGGAGACGAGTCTGGTTCTTTTTGACTTTTATATAGCAGTTGGTAAAAATCCTCTACTACCTTCAATATCTCTTCTCTGTCTGTGGTCATAATTCCTTCTTTGGTCTTAACTTTAAGTATTTCTTTCTTTCCATTTCCAAGTTTTCTGCGTAGCACTTTCATGCTTTTGTTGTCTTCTATGGTTTGTTTGATTTCTTTTGTGTTGTATTGTCTAATATCTTTCCGTATAGCTTTTGATATTCGTTTATTAATCTCTTTTAGCTCTTCATTTGTTGTCGTCTTCTGACTTCTCATGTCCCTTCTTCTCTGCATTAAGTTCTTAGTCTCTTGACTGATTTTCTCTTCCCTCTTTGTTCTAGGGCAATGTTTGTTTTGACTTTCTACTATTGCATTTGTTATTCTTTTGTTTAAACTATTAACGTTTTCGTCTAATTCGATGTTCTCCAGCACTTTATTGATGTCATGCTGGAATTTTTCAACATCTGGTGGTTGCACCCATGGTCTGTTTATCTTCTTGTTTATCATTTTATATCGTTCTTTGCTTATATTAATTTCTATTTTCGCTCGCAATATCCTGTCCTGTGATCGCTTCCAATACCGAACCTGTTTATTACCGACACGTCTTTGACTATGTGTTTCTTATCAGTTATTATAAAGTCAATCTCATTTTTCGTGCGTCCGTTTGGACTTGCCCATGTCCATCTTCTATTTGGTTTTTTGTAGAAGAAGCTGTTCATTTGGAATAAATTATTTTGAAGCAAAAAGCCTAACATTGTTTCTCCGCGATCATTTCTGCCTTCCAAACCGTAACCTCCTAGCGATGTTTCTGTAACATCGGTTTTAATCCCTATTTTGGCATTAAAATCCCTGCACAGAATAGTGTACTGCGTTTTCTTTTCTGCAATAGCCGCTGCTACATCATCGTAGAATAGATCTACTTTCTCGTCCGTATGGTCTGTGGTCGGTGCGTAGACTTGTATAATTTTGATACAGTATCTCTTACATAGTCTTAAAACGACATATATCACTCTAGTTGAGATTTTCTTTACACATACGATTTTTCCACTGTGGCGTTTATGTATTATAATTCCAGTTCCTCCTATGGACTTATCATCTTCGCCCGCATAATAGAAGGTATTACCATTTTTTAATTTTATTAGTTTTTCTCCTCGTCTTCTCACCTCACTGAGACCAATCACGTCCCATTTTACGTTTTGTAGTTCATTTTCAAGTTCGGTTAGTCGTTCTTCTGTTAGTAATGATCTTGTGTTGTATGTTGCAATATGCCATTTGATAGTATTTCGAAGATATTTTGGGGTTATTAGCGAATCTTTGCCTCCCCCAGATTCCTTGAGGCAGCCCTCCTTGGAGGGGTGGGATTTGTGTTTACCCACCTGGGGACCAGATCCTTTTGTTTTAAAACTCGCCATGTTGAGAGGGGGGGGGGGTTTGGCCATAATCCTCCACGCTGGCCAAGCGGGTTGGAGGATAGGATAGGATATAGAAAGGATTAAGTGGAGTAAGATGGATTTGGGCGAAAAAGGACATGGTTCCTTTCAGTACTAGGAGGTAAGAGAAAACCAAGGCTCACGTGGGCAGGGTCGCTTCCCTGAAGTAAACCTATCTCTACTGGAATGTAGAGAATGTCTACCCGCTACCAGCATTTTGTTTACTACCCTTTTTATACAAGGATATCATAATTACGTACTTCTTTCCATTCACTAAGTGATGATTCTCCGACTAGTATTGTCGTCACGTCATTAGTTTAAAAGGTTACATATTACAATAATTCTAGCAAATAGTTTCCTTCCACTACTCGAAACTTCTCCATTTGAGGGCGGGTAGTTATGCTACTGTGTGGGAACATGTTTTCTAGAATATTATATGTTTCTTCATAGTTTGACGGATTACTTACAAATGTGTTCTTGGGTCCCGGGTGGTGTAGCTTGAACAAGCGTCCACGTTCGATCTCTAGAGTTAAGCAACGCTCTTTCTGGTCAGAACTTGGATGGGAGTTCCACGGTTGCATCTCTCGGCGCCTCGTGATACGGCTGTCACGGAAATATTTGATCCCGGCTCTCATAACAACATCATGACAGTCGTTAGTGGGGTTGGAAGTCCCCATAAATGGACAGCAACGCCTATAATTGGCCTAACTGCTGTTGGCTGAGTGCGAAATAAATAAATAAATAAATAAATAGCTACTTATAAAATAGTACAAAATATATAAACCGCAAACTATTGATCAACAAATATATTTTGCAGATTGGCGACAATTAATAATCAAGGACCATCCTTAATATTCCACCCTCAAATAGCTCTGGACCCAAATACGGGCAGTTGCGTCGGTGCGGTATTAACCTCAGGTGTCCATTCCCAAGCTGTTCCATTTCCCGAAAGCTACTTTGTGTTCTAGGCTAATTTCAAAATTTAAACACACAATAATTGCAGATCCTAATTGTAGGCCTTTCAGGCGAGTTGTTAAGGTCGAAATCCGTGCGGTTCGGGCCTGACCGGGCGTGAAGCCTCTCCTTACCGTCCTTATCCACCGACTAACTAAAGCACCGGTTATTACGGACTAATTTTGGCCGCAATTAAATGGCCGGTGTAATTATCTCATTTTGTGGCGTCTTGCCAACGGACCGTCTGCGGAGCCGTTTGGGGAATTGTTAGAAAATTTATACTCGCGCGGCCCGCATTAAGACCAGATAAGATTTTTGATGGCACGTCGTTGGCCCGGATTTATTTTAATATTATAATGCTCGCTCTTAAGCAATTTTGTAATTATTTTAATTGCCGCTTGTTGTTCTTACCAAATTGGTGCCATGAATGTCGAAAGTGGTACTTAAAGCATTCCATAACCATAAGGCCATAAGTAGCAGATGCTTGCTTTTTGAGATGCCATTGTGGAGTTTTCGACTGGATTGCACCCGTCTGTCGATGCTACAGAAGTGTAAACAAAAATATAAACAAGATTAAAATTTAATAAATATATATATTAGAAACATAGAGCGTGGTAAAAAAACAACAACAACTAGAGCCAAGAAACGAAGCAACGTTTATGTTTCCCTAAAAGAGATATGTTAGAAAAGGTTTAAAAAAATTGAGAGATCTAATTTTTCTATAAGAAAGTATCTAGTATTCTTTAAAAAGTGAATGTAATGTTTGTGCTCTTAACATGTTTTTAATGTAAACTCTATTCACTATAGTCCCGGATTGTCAAAAATTACGTTTTATGGTAGCACTGTTGAACTTCTATTGGTTTTTTTGTTACTACTAAGTTGGAGAACGCAAAAGCGTAATTTTTAAAATTTGGGTTTTTGTTACCTGGCAACTTTTATTTATTTTTTGCTTAAGTCAGTTCAAAATAAAAAAATATTTTGATTTAACCATAACCTATAATTTTTAGTTTTGACATTATTATTTGACTTAATTAATTGTTTCTAGTTACCCATAGCTTGACTTAAAAATATTAACCAAGATATAAAGGATCGTTTTTAATTGGATTTTGACATTGACAATCCGGACTATAGTGAATAGAGTTTCGTTTAGTTTTATACATCCCAAATTCAGTAGATCTATTACTCTTTGTCTGTTAGAGTATAGACAGATTTATAATAATACAAAAGGCAAGACAAGTATTTGTGTTAATTTCATTAACTCAAAGCTGGTTTAGGTTTCATATTTGCAAAAACAAGTAAAAGAATGAGATATAGATCTCAGCTTCAGTAGATACCGATATTTGTGTTATTTTTTATTACACGGTATAGGAAGCAAAAATTGGAAAAAACAATGTAGATTCAGAAAAGGGCGGATAGTGTATCTACTTTGTTACAAATTATTTTTTTTAAATAGACACTGAACGCAAACTATAATTTTAATATTCGCCGTTCTCACAAAACAACATGATACTGTGCCACAGCAAAAACTGGGGAAAACAAAGTTGAGAAGAGCAATGCAAAGATCTATCGATAGTGGAAGTCGAAGAGAACCTATCTAAGGGATTTAAAGTAAATAAAGGTCTACGACGAGGTGGCACAATATCACTTACATGATTTAAACCTTATGTCTACAAAGCATGGGGAATAAGCATACAAGTAAGCAAAGATAGAAACAAACATATAATAGCTTTATTACGAGTATAATTAGTAATACCGCGTCGTGGCTGCTAATAAAGTAAATAATAAAACAGTAAAAGCTCTGGAGATGTAATTTGGATACGAAATAATACTATCAGTAACATAATAGAAATTGAAAGAAGTATTCAATACCCATACTGAAGAAGGCTACGGGGTGGTTTTCCTGAGAACGTATCAAAGGAATAGGCTGTAGATTCGAAACAGGGTGCCAGTGGGACGTGCTAAAAGAGACTAATTCAAAATAAAGGAAAATGGAAAAAATTATTGGGAATCGGAGGATGATAGATACCCCGAAGCAACGCTATATTATTTTTTATGGTTTGTGTGTTAGAAGTAGTTGTATATCAGAAGTGTTTAAAATTTCCATATCACCCCTTCTCTTCTCGGAGAAGTGTTTAGAGAGGAATTAAAAAAAAGCAGTACGGGTGTCAATAACTGCAAATGATAACGAACTTTTAAATTTCAAATTAACTTTTACACAATTATTTGCCGGTTGTGCGCTTAATACACAATTGCATGATTAGAAACCGTGTACGAAATAGTTCTGTATACCTTTGTTCTAATATAATTATAAAAAAATATATATTAAAAGCAACTGAAATCGTGAAGATACGTATATTGATGCTACAACCTGTATAACCCTCGTTTTCATTTCAACAAGCAAATCAAAGCAAAGACTTAATTTCGTTTAAACAGGATTTTAAGAACAATTTGCATATAAAATAGGCAGCTGTTAACATATTGTAATGGTATGATGCTTATGGCAATTCTAGTTGCATTGCTAACTCACAAATTCTAATAAAGGATTCAAAGAGGACCATAATTGGTATTGTATTTATTGCAACAATATAAGTCACTAGTAAAAATTGTAATTACATAAAACATGAGCAGTCATAACTGTATTTAATTAATAGAGGGTAGTAATTGAATAGAACAGTGTCGTCAGGGTTGCGTTTAGCTTGTATTCAAGCTTGGTGTTCGATATGGCAAATGTAGCTAAGCTATAATGACCGACAGATTAATTGAGTAACGTCATGACACGATAATGACATTGCTTAAGTACAAATGTGTTTCGAAGCGTTACAGAGGGTTCATGCAGCGTTTGTATTCATATCGTAATGCCAACAATCAATAACGCAGCTAAAGGGTTATAAAGCATTGTAAGAAAATTAATGAAGACTACAAGAAAGTGCTAATAGCATGTGAATCAGTGTTTAACTGAAAGTGGAAAAGTGCAACGAATTGTTCGGTTTCCTGAATGACAGTTAAAAATAATTAGAAATTAAGATAAAATATTGTAAAGTTACTAATAAAAAAATTCTAAATCATCGCTTGTTGCTGTTTTTTGTGGGAAATCAAGCCGAAAGCTTGTGTATTGTTTGGCCCCCGATTTTGATTAATTTTGTCTATAAAAGTACCCAATTTTGAGTTTTATTTAATAGCCTGTGTGCGGAGGCCATCTGTGGTTAATTTGACAGTTTTCCAGAGTGCAATTCCAGAGTAAATTGGACCTGGAGCTGCGCCTGCATGTGTTTCGGACCTACGGAAAGCAGAAAGCAGAGTGCATTGCATAGAGGAGGTCTTGTTTGTGGTCTATAAGAAGAGAGCAGCCGCTAAAATGTCGCCAGAGGCAAATTCGGCAGGACTGGGAGCTACGAGAAGCGGAGAGCAAAGTGCAGCACGTGGGGTAGGCTTGGTTCGTGGTCCAGAGACAGGCAAGAACAGCTGAAACCGATCCAGGAGGCAAATACAAGCTTGGCGTCCCTTTGGGGAGACCGGAAATGAGGACTGGCGAGCCATCAGGAAAACAAACGCGGGTGGGTTTCATCTTACGCTTGAAAACAAATTCCAGGTTAGCCAATCGTACTTGATTATTTGAAATGCATTGTTATAATTTACCTGAGGTGAACTGATTGCTTGTTGGTTTGTTTGTGTTCAAAATACTCTGGATTTTCTGTGTTTCGAACAGCTTCGTTTGCAATCAAATATTTGAGAGTATCTGTCATTCGTTAGAATCACGCATTTGCCATACAATCGTTAAATTTATCTAAAGTGTAACAAGCTAACCCTATAGGTGCGAGTCTCAATAGCTAGCCGGCGTTTTAATAAGTTGCTAATGAATAAAATATAGAAAGCAATATTTAAACATAATTAAATAATTCTATTTTTAATTAACCCTAGAGAGAGAGGCAAATAAAATTCAAAAGCAAACTATCTGTGTTGTGGTCGCTCAGATTATTTATTTATTATTTTTATTACATAAAAAATGAGCAGATCATCACAATATATCAACATATCAGGAAATTTTCTTATTTTTTTAGAAACTACCAACTAGTTATTTATTAAAAGCATAAGTTTTCTGAAATTTCGATTAAACTAAAGTTGACTTGGTAGTCTACATTTACTGAAATATTTGAATTCACTACGTAAATCTCGCTTATTATTTTCTTTTTTACGTGAAACCGTAAGAGTCTTTTTCTTCAAACGGCAGTAAAATATGGCATTATACTGCTGGATTGATGATGCTAAACTGTCACTTTATTGCCAAGCGGCAGATAATATTATCTGCCGCTGACGAGCAACAGAAATAAGTAAGGATGAAATATTGGCACATGAACTTTTAGATGGATAAGGGATGGCAAAAATATGGATTAGTATTTAAATATTAAAAACACAATTGTTGATAGTTATCATACTATAAAATTTAATTAATAAGTCACATTTAAAATATTAACCTTGAAGTTTTGTAACCAAGCTGGGTACTAGGAGACTAAAAATAAGAAAAATAGCAAACATAATTTATTTTTTCTAGAAGAAAATAAGCACCAACTTTGAAATGTAACTAACTTGACTTGTATTCAATCAGATTTGATTGAATAATTTATAATTAAAGTACAATTTATTGATATTTGTCAGGTGTAACATATACCAAGTAAAGCTCAATGTCGTGGAGTGTAAGGTGCTGTGAACAGGTTGGAGGTAGCAGAGATCTGTGGAATTGCAGTTTAATATGTTGGGTATAGAAGATTGGAATAAAACATATCTGAAAGAGAATATTTATTTTATTATATAAAGTAGTGGTGGGCTTATTCGAATGAAAAATAACCGGTTATCCGGTTATTGAAATAACCTGAGTAACTCGGTTTTCGTTCCAAGTATTCGAATCAAAAATAACCTCAACCTGATAAGTACTACGTGCCGTATCTCAGCGACCTGCGAGTGATCGAAATTCTGTAAATAATACGTCAAGACCTTTTCTACGTATGTAATTAGATTGACCCAAGTGAGGCTCGCCGCTGCTTGTTGATGTTATTAAGACATTTGAGACTCCCAGTCGACGAGTTAAATATATGGGGCCGTTCCTGTTAAAGATAACGTTCTGCTGAGTATCGGATTTGCCGAAGCTGTTTGGTATTAATTTATAGCGGCCTAAATTTTTGCTTCGAAACGCGGTTGATTATGCCTAATAAGGGATAAACAGAAATCGAAATAAGATTTTCCAATATCGTAACAGATTTATATTTAATTTTTAATAACGGATGGGCCGTCGTCATATAATATGAACGTGGAACAAGAAGTGTATTTCGATGTTTAAAATTTTAAGTGTGCGTCCTTAGAACCGCGGAAGGCAGAACGTAGATAAATTATGGATTCTAAAATATACCGGTATGATGTGC
The DNA here is from genome assembly GCA_940337035.1 of Agriotes lineatus. Taxonomy (NCBI): domain Eukaryota; kingdom Metazoa; phylum Arthropoda; class Insecta; order Coleoptera; family Elateridae; genus Agriotes; species Agriotes lineatus. The sequence goes on from OW679199.1 coordinate 48,634,446, forward strand.
AAGCGAAAAGGGAAGGGTGGCTGCTAGAGAATTTTAGGAACTAAAAATAGATTCAATAGATACTTTGTATTCGCATATTTATAATTTCTTTATGATTAGTATTGATATAGCTATTCTCAATGGTTTAAACTCCTTAGAAATCAAATAAAAATTATTTATACAATTATTATAATTAACGATTAACTGAGTTCCTCTGCTATCTGCAAGTTACGGTGCCGATGCAGATGACGGTAAACCGCCAACCGGCAAACCGCCAACCGGTGAAATCGAAACAAATCGAGAGCCAAAATTGATTCGAATTATTATTCAAATAATCATTCGGTTATTAATATGATTCGAATGCAAATAATTCGGTTATGAAAATTGTCCGGTTATGCCCATCACTAATATAAAGTACACTATTTATAGCCTAATTAGTAACTACCATAAATAAGTGAAAAATAATATTCCTAAGAGCTATTGATGTAACAGATTTGATAAACTGTAAGTGTACACTTTAGATAAAACAATCTACATAAGCGATTTAGAGTTTGAGCCTAAAAATATAAATTAAATTTAAGAATAAAAACTACATGTCCCAACTTGAGTAAGGAGTTTCATGTTTAAATAAATGTTTAACTGAGCTAGTTTTAAGATTTAATTAACCATAGTTATTTCGTACTCCGTATAAATGATAAATATGACACAATATCTACATGTGCATAAATATCTTGAGTTAAGCCAATATGATATGTAAAGGAATAAAGCTTTATGCAAAAATAGGTGAAAGAAGTTTTAATAACAAGCAACTGTAATATTGATTTCAAATATCTAATAATCATAACAATGCAATAACTACATATTTATTATATTGTTTTTATATTGTTAATATTAGTGGGGCCACAAATGTTAAAAATCTTCTTCAGTTTGATATTATTGAAATTATTTACATCTGACATCCTAAAATTGTTTTGATTAGGTTAATGACGAGAAGAAAAGCTCTCCGCAACTGCTTACCCTTTAATTTTTAAGTTGTGGTGGACTGGAGCACACCGCTTCTTATTGTTGTATGCAGTTTTTTATAGGTGGAGTGGCTTTAATATAATTACTTTTATTCACAACTGCATGAGATGCAATTAAAATATTCTTGGCATAATGCTAGGCATGGTGAATGATTCCCCAAGCTCAGTTTTAGGGATTGTTTTAATTTCTAACGTATCATAAGTTAATCGATTTTTAATTGGATTGTTTTTGTAAAATTTTGGGTGAATTAAAAATGAAATTATGAAAATTGTTGATAACATGGTCTAATAAGGCTGTATTGGATTGTTTTTGTAAAATTTTGGGTGAGTTAAAAATGAAACTATGAAAATTGTCGATAGCGTGGTCTAATAAGGCTGTACTAGGTTTATTAGAGGTTACTATTTTAATTTTAATGAGATTTTTGTGTTGATTTGCTGAAACATTTTGACCAATTGTAGTATAATTTATCACTATTTGAAAATGTTGTTTCTTCAAATTTTTATATGTATTAGTAATTTAAAAATAAATTACAATGTTATAATAGTAAGTGTATTATTAATTTGGTTATTATTATATTATAGGTTATAAGTTAATAGATTGCATTTTATTTTCATTTTTGTTAAAGTTTCGTATTTTATTCGGTATATTAGTATTGATGAATTGCATAGAAAATTGCGAAAATGTCAAATACGCAGCATGGGTTCATGCCAAATCGATCAACCGTCATGAATTTGTAACCATTTACAGACGATAACTTACAACTCGATGTTATATACACCGACTTCCCCAAGGCCTTTGACAAAGTAAGCCACACTATTTCAGTAAAACAATTACACCACTTAGGATTTCCTAACAATTTAATTTTATTTTTTAGTTCCAATATTAGAAACAGGAGACAATGTGTGGTTTATAGAAGTTATGTTTCGAAGGAATACAATGCAGCATCCGGTATACCTCAAGGTGCCAATTTAGGACTGTTGTTATTTCTCTTATGCATTAACGACTTGCCCATTGTCATTGGAAACTCGGAGCGGATGATCTTAAATTGTGGAAGGTGGTTGAATCTACCAAAGATTGTCAGGCGTTACAAAATGATATCGACAAGATTTATAAATGGAGTCAAGAAAATAAATTATACTTTAATCTCAAAATATACTAGAAAGAAAAAGATTATTAGATTTACGTATAACATGAATGCTACTGCACTTTCAGTTAAAAATAAAGTAGTGGATTTAAGCAACGCGCCAAATAAATCTTTTAAAATGTTGGGATTCCTGATGCGCAAGAGTTTTAACTTCAAAATAATTCAACCTTAGTAAAAGGCTCGGGATTAGGATGCAATTATATGATCGCCAACATATACTGTCTACAAAGTTCAAGTAAAAAGAATTCAGAAGCGTTTCATACTGTTTTTGCACTACAAATCACCGGGTATATACCCTTTAATAACACCTTCATATGCTCAGTTACTTGACGAATATAAACTGCAGTCTTTTGAAACGCGTCGTTATATTTCATCTTTAATATTTTTACATCGCGTAGTGCATTCCAAGATTGATTGTTGCTCCACAATTATTCTAATGCAACTAAATTTTCTTGTACCCTGAGTAACTTCTCGCTTTCGAGCCTACATTTACTTGGATAAACTAAGAACCAATATCCTACGCCACTCACATTTATAATTATATAACTTGCAGTATAGCTTACTGTCCCAAGAAACTGACGTCTTCAATGGAAAAAAAACCATTTAAGTATGATTGTATTTGCGCGCTCTACGGGTACGACATTGTAGTAATTTATTTACTTTAAGTTTTTATCAATTCAGTATGCTTTATTTTTTACATTTCTATAAATATGTGCATTTACTTTCTTAAATCGTTCAAATATAACGAATGGAATATGAAACTTTGACAAAAATAAAAATAAAATTGAATCTATTAATTTACAACCTAATCTTTCCGACAAGAATTTAATAATAGCCAAATTAATAATATACTTACTATTATAACACTGCCATTTATTCCCGAATTATCAAGAAAATTTGAAAAATAAAAAGATCCAATTTTAAATAGCGTTAAAAAATCATAATACAATTGGTCAAAAAATAAGTAATTTAAAAGATAGATCATTACTTAATAATTAAATAAATTTTCTATGTCAAATTATTTGTAATATCGCAAAGCTACTTATATTAGTCAAACTAAACAAAATGTAATAAAAAGAATAAATCAGCACTAATATTCCATTAACTTCAAATTAGCTGCCCCTAATAAACCTAATACAGCTTTGTCAGACCATGCTATTGACAAAATTTTACAAAAAGAATCCACTTAAAACAAAATTAATTTATGAAATCTTAGAAATTAAAAAGTTATAAACTACCGAACTGACATTGGAAAGTGAACACTATTTACTACAATTAAATTTAATATATAACGGCTTTTTAATTTTTTTTTCGTTAGCAGCTTAAATTTATCATTCGGGATAATGCCTTCAGCATCAGCAACGTCTCCCACTAAGCAAATGGTCATACAAACATTCTTGTTCGTTTTCTCGTCTTGTACGAACAATTCCATCGAATCTGGATTTAAACGGTTAGAAACATACAATATGGTTCCATAAAAAATTGACCCAGCTATAATAACTTTAGTTGCATGATAGAATAAAGCCTTCATCACGTTCATTCTGTCAACCTCGGGGGCAAATTCAAACCTGCTCATAGCTCGATGCATTTTGGGAGAATTCGATTGTTAAGTTTAACATCCCAGCTGATAAGCGAAGTTCGAGTTTGACGAGACATTTCCGTCTGGCACCTTGAAGCACGAGGTGTAGTAAGTTCTGTTGGTAGCTTTTTGGAACCTGGCGCCCACGATTAATTCTAAGAACATCCAGTTTGGAAACAGCTCCAGTTTTATTAAAGCAATGGAGCAGACTAATTTGCCAGTCATAAAGTTTCAGCTGCACGTGTTCTTTGGGCCGTTATCTAACGTGAGGTGAGTACATGTTCCTGGTTAGGATTGTGGTGTTAATTAATCGTTAAATTAGGCCCGGTCTTTACGTACTGCTACGAACACTTGTACGCATTTTGTATCCCCTGCGTACACCACGTCCGGATCCACCGCCGACAACTATGCTCTATGCCCGTCCCTTATGATGTTTGGAGATAAATATTCTCCGCCGAACCTAAGCCAAAACGCTCGATATTGGACGGACTGCATTCTCATGAGTTGCTGCATTTCAATTCAACAATGCAGGAGATGGCTTTAAGGGCGTCATATTTACGCAGCGCGCTGCTGTAAATTTAAACCAGTTTACTACATAAGCTGTGAGTACTAGCACATGCCTCCTAGCTTACATAACAGCTCAATTTTTGTATTTGTATGAAGCGTATTTTGCCTGCGTTATAAGGCGACGTTTAGGTACAAAGGCCTTTGAGATTCATCGCGCTCGGTATGAGATACAAGTTTAACTTTTTTTTAAGAGAGATAGCTGCCTTCAATAAGTGATGGTAATTAGCTTGCCGTGTGTGCTAGGGCCTGCAAGCAAATAATGCTTGCATCTGGTTTGATTAAGTTTTTAAGATTTTAAATTTAGTTATTTAATTGTGTATTTTTTTCAAATTTAGCTTGCTGGTCATATTCAATGTAGTTCCTTTTACAATAAAGGAAGTATTGGATTCACCCCAAAAATTCGAAATTGAGTTTTTAACAGATCTTCACGTTTTAGACTCCCCTGAACCCAAAAAACATGTTTTTTTCATTGGTCTGTCTGTGTGTCGGTGTGTCTGTCTGTGTGTGTGTATCTGTCTGTCTGTCTGTCTGTCTGTCTTTGAACAGAATATCTCAAAAACGAAAAGAGGTATGGCGTTAAAACGTCATATATAGTTTTGTGTACTATCTAGGTGCGACAGCAAGCTTTTGAAAAAAAATGATTAACTGGAAGTAGGTGTTTACTCTTATGATTTTTCAGTTTTTTTCGATTTTTCAAAAACGGCTCAAACGATTTTTTTCAAACTTTACATTTTTAATGTGTGTTGATGTGAGATAGGTGATTTTCCAGTTGAATAACTCTAAAATGGGTTTCTTTTGTTTTTTCCCATTTATATTAACTCCTATTTTAAATAGAACACCCGGTATATTATTACATTTTTTAAATCAGCTTAAAATTATAGAGAAAAGTTGTCCCTTCAACTAATGCTCTATTTTGTACTGTTTTTATAGAATTTGTAATTTTTGACAAATGCTAAAAAATGTAAAATCAAATTTTTGGCTAATTATAAGACCATTGTAAAAGGAAGTTGTGTGCTTGTATCATACCAGATTTTTTGCTTTATTAATGCATCTTGCTGGACGTTTACATTACGACCCAGTTATTATATATTTTGTTTCACTACCTTCTTTGTAAGTGATCCTGTCAGATTTGAGGGATGTAGGAAACATTTAAAAAAATTGTTACGGTTTCCATGACAATGTACTTACTTCGCTAGAGAAGTGAATTACTTACATCCCGCATTTACTATAACTGACGAGATGCCGTGATTGCAATTTGATTAACATAAAGAAAACCACTATCGCTCGTACTATTATCCATTTTTAATCACAACACAAGCACAAAGCTCACAAAATAGCACTCGCAATCGTATTCACGCATTTTTCACAATGCTCCAACAGTGCCCCAAGCTCCGAAATAGGCTACTAGATAATTTTGAAAATTATATAATTGTACGCTATTACCATTTATTTTACATAAGGAGATATTGGTAGTGAAAAAAAGTATGTATTTTACACAGGATGTAGGAAGATTTACACTACCTCGCAAACGGTTCTCGGTAGTGTAAATCTTACCTACATCCCTTGTAAAGTAATATACTATTTTAGGTTGACACAACATAACCTTATGGTATTAATATTTGCTATGGCGTCCTCAGCTTTACCTGTGCGTTTAGCACGCTAGGCACAATTTGTTTGAAATTATTAATTTTGCCTGCTTATGTATTTTTAACGATTATTAAAGCCTTTTCTTACTCCTACTACTGGTATTTCTGTCTATTCAACCCCACGCTACGTGCTCGCTTTTTAGAATCTAGGATGGTGAAGCGAGAAACAACGAAAGGTAAATGCGTTTTGTATTTGACTGTTAACTAGATCTGTATTTTTTTGTCGTAGTTAACTGGTTTGTATTTCCAAATTGCCCCATATACTTTTTTAACTTTAAAAACTGCCGCCTAGCCCTTATTCACATCAATAATCGCCGAGCGCCGGGGCTAGCCAGGGTTGTGGTCGCCTTTCGTGTAAGGGTGACACGAATATGTAATTATGAAAAAATATAAAAAAGCTCAATTCAACTTAATCACATTGACTTCGTATGAATTAAAGGGGGCAATCATTCACCTTGCCTAGTATTATTACAAGAATATTTTCATTTCAACTCATACGGTTATGAATAAAATTAATTATATTAAAGTTACTCTATCTATAAAAAAATGTGTATATAACAACAAAGAAGTGGTATGCTTCATTCCACCACAACTGAAGAATTCAAATCATGTAATTAAATATCTTATCAACAGGTAATCAGTTGCTGAGAGCTTTTTTCCTCGTCACTAACCTAATCAAAACTATTTTAGGATGTTAGATGTAAATAATTGCAATAATATTAAACTGAAGCAGGCTCGTATAAGGAAAAATATATTTTGTATTTAAATGTGAGGCTTTTCGTACATCAAAATGACTGCCTCTTAACCACAAATATTAGTTCATAAATTACCAACAGCCCTAAAAAAATATGATTTAAACAAGTATATGATTCATATTTTTATTCAAATTTCGAAGTCTTAGTACTGAAACAATACCTACCTACTCTCTGAGCTCAAAAGTCTTATTATGTAAATCACGTAGTTTCCGTTAAAATCAGACGCCTTCGTGCTTTTCAAACAATCAAGACAGATAACACATTTTCCGCCAATCTCCATAACCGCGAAGTTGAAAGTGTAACAAACCAAAGGAATGCGGTATGCAAGGAACAAACCCAATACGGCCGCTGGTGGTAAAGTGTAAGTAATAAAGTATAATTAAAGGAAATTATTTTTAACATGGCAAGTATCCCGAGCTTAAATACACGATTTGTTATTTTGATTTATCAAAATAATTATTAAATAATGCACACTTAAGGCAGCGGCCCTTCGCAGCAGTGGGCGCGCCGGTGTCTCCATCTAGCGGCAGTACCGCGACGGGTCGCTGTGGTAAAGTGTATGCTAATTCCCCTATTATATTCAGTGCTATATGGCGTTTATGAGCTATGACGCGCGTTCGGAGGCGATCCTCGTCGTCCCCAGGAGGCAGAGAGAGAGAGAGAGCCTCCTGCGAGTCCTCGCCGAGGAGCGATTATACACCCACGACCTGATGTAATTGTGTACGTTCGTGAGACGAGATCTGACCCCGGGCTCTTCAGTGGTACCAACCAACATGGACTACTTAAGCCCTCTTGTCTCTTAAGAAGGATATCGTCTACACCGCGTTACGTTACGAGCTTCGTGATAGCCTTTATTACAGAGAGAGTGTTGATATGGTATTATTAGATGAACATCTGATTTTTTTAATGTCGGTTTGAGCGCAGCACTTTCTTGATCGTAATCGGCCGTTGCCGAGAGACGACGGGTATTTGTTATTAATATGTTTTTTCGTTTTCGCCTCTGTGCGTAAAAAACTGAGGTTTATTGATCTTATAATCAGGCCCGGTGTAGATTAAGTTTTTATTTTCTGATGGTAGCAATCTAGCCTCTGATTTATACGACAAGTAACAGTTGCTGGTCAAAGAATTGGCTCAGAAGGCTCTGTTATTAGGCACATCCTGACCCGACGAAGGATAATTATCGCAATTTAATTACTGAGGGCCTGATAATTTATGAAGTGATTAGGAAGCGACATATGCTTTCATAAAAACCTGCAGAATTTCCATTTTATTTAATATGTATTTTATATTCTCTGAAAATTTATTATATAAATCATTTTTGTAGTTTTATCAACACCTTTGCCAACCAGGCATCAGATAAAAATTTAATTAATAGAGATTACTACACGACTAATTGCTTACAGACGTCACTGGAAGACTAAAAATGTGGTTTCACATTTTTGTTCTGGTCACTGTTCCTAAAATATTATGAAATTAACATAAGATTTATTGTAATAGCGAGCTGTTACAGGTTATAATTTAGTCGACTCAAGCAACTATTTCATCGTAATCAGATATCTAAAATACATGAATGTACATGTAAAGTTCTTGTTATTCTACATTTTCAAATAATTTTAAAATTAAATAAACCTACATAAATGACTGAATGATGATTCTCTGAGTATAGTTTGATTTTTGAGTTAATAATTTCCTAGTTTACACCAAAATTACTTGACGAAGATTACATCTATAAATGTTATCCTAGGTCTGTCCAAATCCATATGCGTAAGAAAACCAATGCCCAAACAACATCAAATTCAAACTGTTTTTTACATATAATCCATTGCCAAGTACAAAAAGAGTTACGAGGACTAATTGGTTTCACAGAAAGTGATATTTAACATCCACGCACTTACACAGAAATGTACATATATGAATTATGAACACCTGAAACGATTGAAAATTTGATATATTGCGTACTGGTAAGATAACCAGTAATCGCAGATACGCCGATAACACACTTCTACTGGGGAAAGCTTACAGAAAATTTGAACAATTTGAACCAGTGAGTAGAATGGTATGGAAGTGTTTAAATGCACATTAAATAACGACTGGGGCGGAATAAAGAGATTAAAATAAGAATAGAAAAAACTTCCAATACTTGCTCTTTTAAATATACGCCTTTATTGAGCGGATGGCTTCTGGATGGCCCAGGTTCGATTTCCGACGCGCGGAAACTCTAGAAGAATTTTAAAAATCGTAAATCCCCGGTTACCAAGCTAACACCTGTGGTATTCGTTAACTCCTAACAAGGGCAGTCTTCCTCGATTTCGACGGATAAGTCTAGTCACCTACCCGACTTACGAGTAAAGAAGGCTTATAAAAATACAACTTTGAGATACTAAACAATCCACTGGCCTAATGTAAGAGGATGAAGAAGAAGGATGAAGATATTACACTGTTACGTATTTCCATTTCCCACGTATGGTGCGAAAGCACGAACATCACACAAAAAAGATATAAAGAAGATTAGGCTCCTTTCAACTGTGATGTTAGGCTGACGATGAGAATCTTATGGGTGTATAGTCTATAAATGCAATAATATGGTTTTTTAAAGAGTACTTTAAGCACTAAAAAACGAAAAATGAGATACTTTTATCACTTAGCGAGAAACAACAAATACCACCTGTTAATAAAAAAATCTAAGGAAAAAGTCCTGGCAGAATGGAAAACTGTGCCTTAAAAAACTTAAGCATCAACTGGAGTTATTAGAGCAGAGTTAATTTGTTTGTCATTCCCTGTAAAAATACGGCGTCAACGAGATGATTATACCGGGTAATCATTTTCACTGCGGGACACAGGACATAATGTATGCAGAGCTGGGCAGTAATTAATTACTTTGTAACTAAATTACTAATCAAAATCCTTTTTGTTGGTCTGTTTTGGAATTGAATTAGATTTAAAATTACGGTAATTGTAATTGGTAATTGCTATTTTTGTTATAGAGTACTGACAATTACTTTTTGAAATTAATTAACTACTACATTCAATTACTTAATTACTGTTGAGTAATTAAATTACTCTAAAGTATTTAAATTACACTATAAGTATTTGAATTACTTGTTGTAATTAAAATTGCACGAGGTAACTTAATTACTTTCTGGTAATTCAATTACTAAATTGCTGGTCTCGATTTGGTATTAAATCTCCAGAACGTAAAAAAATAAGATGATTGCTTATTAAGTTACTTGTTAAGCAAATGGCAATAGGTAATTTTTGGAGCATAATAAGTATAATATTTAATATGATTTCCTATGACTAGTCGGATAACAGCTAGTTTTGTGCACGAGCAAAGAGATACTTGCTACAGGCATGTATGTTTGTAGATGACATGTTTATGTGCTGTGTCTTGTGCAGTGTAGGCTGTGCATTGTAGCTTGCTAATAAGTATTGTGTAAGAAGCGAAAAAATACGTCCGCGTTAAGAACATATTACAGAGTAAAGTACGGTAAAAATATAATTTATTTTTTTCCACAGCAATTGACAACAAACAGTTTCATTATACATACAATATTGATTTATAATTATTTGTTTAAAGCAATCTGCCTATCTAAACCGATGTATTAGAACATGGCTATCTAAATACTACTAATAAAAATATACAACTTCTAGTGAAAATAATTGAAAACGTAGTTTATGCTGTGCAATTACAATTACCAAGTAATTGATTATTATTGACTTACTATTTTATTTGAGTAATTGAAAATCTGGTAATTCAATTACTTCATTGGACGGTAGTTGGTAATTGGTAGTTAATTACTTTTTCAAAGTAATTTTCCCAGCTCTGAACGTATGTCACATAAGCATAACTATTGACGATCATTGATAATGGTACTGATAATGAAACTGACTGCTGTTTCTGAATGGTCCAAGTCAAAGTATACAGTGTGTCCCTGTGTACAATTACAAAGTTTGCGTAAAGTAACCCGTCGTGTCGTCAAATGGTGTGAACTATGTTTAGCTAAGAGTGGCCAGCTTTTTAACCATTTCATGTGATTATCGGAATTACGTTTTGTTTTTTAAATACTTTTTGTTTGGCTCCATATAAGCCTACTCGATTAAAATGTAAAAACAATTAATTCTACTGGAATTTTTATACAATCATACGTTACCTTACATCGTTGAAAAGAGAATAAAAAATTCTATTACGTAATCTAAAAATTCAATATGGCGACCATTTAACTTAAGGAAGTTGATACGAGTACCTCAAAAGCAGACACCTTAAATTTTTGTTCGACACCAATTTTAAATTGGTCTCATCGAAAACAGTAACTTTCATATGCTCATCTAAAATCTGTTTGAAAATGTTCAAAATGTCGACCCAGTCAGAAGTTATTAAAAAAAACTAAAAACTGTCATTTTCTTGTATGCCAAATATCTTCGTAAATATAAGAGATACAAAAAAAAGTTTCATATGAAAGTCACTGTTTTCGATGAGACGAATTTAAAATTGGTGTCGAACAAAAATTCAAGATGTACGTTTGTATTAATATACATCTTATAATTATCATTATTTTTATTGTTACCAATCAACAATGATACATGAATAAAGTAAAATAGTCCACTTCTATTTGGTAAGCTACAGTGTGTTCGAATGTGAAATAGACACGAGTTTGGATGGATAATAATGTAATGTATAATTACTTTTAGTTCTAATGTACTGTACTGACGTTGACAAAATAATGTAAGTAATCAATTTTCTGTAATACCCTCGGTATAAAATAATAAAAATGTCTACTATTATCTCAATCACTTTATAAACACAAGACCTTCAGATATAACTATTTTGTTCTACATTTTCTATATGCAGTTAGTAATTGAACTATTAAATTTATTATTTCCAAAGCACTCCTTCCTTCATATGATAAAAATTCATATAAGCAATCGGTACATAACTTAAACGTTGTTATCTTAAAAGAGAACGTCTCGACAATTTTCGTATACTTTTATACACATGGTATTTCAAACTTAGGTTTATAGTGGACGTTGAAACAAAAATTTTGCATGTAAACTACCTATTTCTTTTAAAATCCAGATATTCTGTCGCTATGAACAAAGTAGAAAAATGTCCATTATTTTTTCAAAATTTTTGTTGAAAAATTAATGTTAACATTTTTTTTTAATTTAACTTTAAGCCATTTGATTACAATATAAAATTTTAAAACATTTTATAGATAAATTTGCTCATGCAAATTCATGTTCTTATAACTTGAAGAATATTCGTATCAGGAAAATTGTGTTTATGATATTAAATTTGAACTGCTCTCTGAATTATATGACGTATAAAGAATATGCACTATTTCTGAGACACCCTGTATACAATGTGTTTCATTTATCACCACCCCTGTGATTCTATTTGGAATTTTGCTCATACTACTCTTTAAAGGAGCAACTTTTACAGTTTTAAAATAATTTTGTTGCAAAGCAGTAGTTTACTGCGATAGAATATATTGTTATGAACACCCTGTAACTGAATGCTATTTATTATCTGATGAAATTTAATAAGAAGTTAGGGCAAATCCAATCACACACAATTCTCAGATTTAATAATTTTGTACTGTGTTTTCACCTTGCCTGTCAATCAATTGCGACTGGTTAAAAATGAAATGTAATAATTAGTTACACAAATAAAATTGTTGAAAAGCCCCCTTTCTATTTTGATCTAATTGCAATATATATTTAAGCTAGCTCTCGGCAAAACACAAGCTCTATTCTCAGGGTGAGTGCAGAAATGTACTATACATTATATTCCTAAACTCCTTAGCTCTATTGCACGGTTCTTAGTAGATCATATAATTGACATTCTGACAAATGACATAAAATGTCGCCAGTGTAAACAGCGTATCTGAACGTTTAAACTCGTGAAAATACAGTGAAAAACGCGTCAGGTAAATTATTTGAAATTCTCCCGCTTGACAACTAATTAAAACACCTCCCCTTGCTTGTTTTGCAGGATGACGTCACCGCCTCTTGCTTGTTATGACGTAGAAGGTACACCGATTTTTCAATTGTTTCTCGACGCCTCGACTCTCGCCAAACCCAGCACAATCCACCGACGCCACTCGATTTTCGAAAAACACAAAGCAACTGGGACCTAGGGAATACGCTCGGTCTCTCCGGGAAGGTTTGATCTTGTAGTTTGGTGCGTTATCCCAAACCTAACCCTCAAATTGCAGGCTTAATCCTACCTCGTAATGATGGCTTCGGAGCTGCTTGTAGTGACGCTTCTTAAATATCTCGGCTGGAGACTCTCCCCTCGCTGCAGATGTTGTACGGGACGTTCTTGCAACCCTCGCCGATCTATTACAGTACAGGCCTCTGGCTTTGGATGCTTCTTTGGGCCGGAATCGAAGTTGAAAAATTTCACTTGGACGGCTCTCAATGTCCTCGAAGGATGATGTTGGAAATTTATATTTTTACACTGCGGAACTTCTTACAAACACTCCCACATAAACATGGACACATAGGCAATAAAATGCGATACTTTTCGTATGGTAATATGCTCGTTTATTAATATAAAATTGTATTCAAATGTGGAGCACAAATTCGACAAACTTCAAATAATTTTAATTCAATTCTTCTCTTGTTCTAAACAAAATAGCATCAGGTTGCTAAGTTTAATGAAAGGTTACAAATGGAAGTAAATTTGCGTACATAATTAATATTTACAATTTTCTTAAATCTAAATTATTGTCTTTAACCTTATAATTAAAATTGTTCGATAGCGTTGCACACACAAACGTTATTTATTTATTATTGTCACTGCTCTGCTCTGCACTATTGCACTTTATTTTTAAATACACTGATTTTTAAGTTTTTAAGTAAGCCATTTTCTCGTCACTAACGTTTCTCTTCTGGTACCTTCTTCTAGCATTGCTCTTTGCAATTTTCTATATTATATTATGCTTTACCTTTCTGCTTTGCTCACTATTTTCACTATCCTTCGCTTTTACTTAACAATTACGCTCCTTTTAAAAGGCAGCTAACAAACCTTTTGTGTCAAATACATTTTATGTGGTCTGGCTTTACATGTGCACAAACCTTTCCTGTTAGATTATATTAATTTATTTACAAAATTTTTGAAATATGCTTTGCCTTTGCGTGCCTTTCTCCCACTAATTATGCTTTTCGCATCTCATTATCGATGCATTTAATATTTTACTTTAGTTTAAAATTGCAATTATATGAAATATCCCAACTCTGTGCTTTATTGAATCGGTTAATTATCTTGCACTGCAAACAGAGCCAAGTTGTGGGCTTAATACCATCTCAATATGTGTGAAAATTTGAAAAATCCTAGTAGACCTAGTTTTGATGTCGACTATTTTTCCCTGTAAAACTAATCCTACTACGATTTGTTATTTTTTTGCACGATTTTTAATTACACTAGACTACGGGTTTGCAGTAAAATTATTTAATAATTGTAAAATAACCCTTTTAGAAAGAAGTATAATTGATCAGAATTTTAAATCGATCAGAAAATAAATAAAGTCGTAAGGAGGTACGAAAATGCGAAGTTAAATACACTGTCTAGTATAGGCAGATCTCCGTTTCTATAATTTTATGCCGCCGTACATGCTTTCACAAGACGACGGTCTAGGGCTTCAAAGGCAACATACGTTTTTAGATTATTAAATAATGCAGAAGTACCTTAACAAATTTACAAAGGACTTTACACGGAACTTACCTCACAAGTACGGCACCGGATGGATAACTTTACATTGCTGCCTGCTATGATGCAATGCGCGGCGATCAGTACAACTGTACGTTGCACTGGCTGCGGTTTGCAGCGATCTTGTTTGTCCGTTCTACGATCTTCACCCTATATCAGTTGGATCCAATTTTCATCAAGGGTGGGAATTTGACCTATGGGAAAATTATTACTTTTGTCTATTCCTGAGTTAAAGCAAAAAAAAAAGATTTTTTAAGGTGCTAGCTCTGTATATATTTGAGCGGAAGTGCATTCGGTTTCGAGACAGGTAGACATATCATCTGCATGGAAAATATCGTCTTCCTCCATCAAATAGTTTTTGAGCTTTGCCGCTAACAGACAGGCGAACAGACAGACATACAGACAGACAGATCGGCAGATAAACGAATAGACCGACAGACGTACAGACTGAGAGAAAGACATACGGATGAGGAAACCTGTTTTTTGTCATCTAGGGATCCTGAAACGTGAATAACTCTACATCTCGATCTCGGAAGGTAATTTTTTCGCGATTTTAGCATTTCCTAACTAATAGTAGCACTTGTATTCAGAATTTCGTAACAACTTTTATGCAATATTTTGAAATATATTTCCGTTTTAGGACCTTATTTTAGTTGAGAGGTACGCTAGCTCGCAAAAACATCGCATACACTTATATTTCGTTGTATTAAGTCGGTTTTTATTTTCTAATTTGTAAGTGTCAAAAACGTTGAATGTCAAAATCAGCAGAAAACGAGAAAGTTCTTATCGTTTCTAAGTTAGAGGAGGGATGGCCTGTAAGATCAGTAGCAAATAATTATGGCCTAAGTAAAAGTACTTAATTTTTTTAATTTACGTGATTTTTTTGAGCCAGTGTACGTTGTAAACACTAATATATTATATACGACTAGCAGTCGAGTGAGACAAATGTCTCATTTAATAAAACAAAAAAGACCGTTTTTCAAATAGAACGCGTATTCACCATACGTACGTATATGACGTCATTGTTGGTAGCAAACTACCAGTCGCATTCGCCTTGATAAAATTTGCCTAGAATCTAACCTAAAGGATAATTAAGATAATAATTAGTGTTAGAGACTGAAATTCGGTTCCTGACCTGACATGACCATTCCAAACATATAAATTTCATAACTTTTTTCTCTATCTCTTACGGTTTGGCTGCTGAAACAGCGTCCCGGACGGACAAGTCTATTAGATAAAGGATAATTGTGTTTTACATTCAACCATCTCACGTAATATAACTATGCACATCTATTTGAAGTTTTGCTATAAAATCTGGAACTAATGGAGGTAAAACATAAAAGTGGAAATGGCAAGAGAAACGACAAAAGAGTGCGATATCACAACAATGCACCAGCTCACACCGTTCTGTCTATACAGCACTTTCAAGTTCGTTTTCTTGTCTAAAGAATATTTACGACAGGTTTCAATCGTTGTAGAAATATTAGTGTCCTTATATACAGTGAGCGCCAAAAAGCATTGGTCAGTTTCAATTTGTAATAACAATTTATTTGCTTAAATTACACAGTTAATCAGAACTATTTCTTAAAGATTAAGAATGGGAGATTCACTTATGAAAAATGCTGTCGGTTAAATGACTCCCCTCTTGTTGAATGCACTTTTTTAAACGGTGGCCGAAATCTCTCATCACACGTTGCCGCATATTCTGCAGTATAGCTTCAATATTTTCCCGAATAAACATTTTAAGCTTTTCCAGATTTCTTATCTTTCTTGTAAATACTCTGCTCTTCAAGTAATCGCAAAGAAAAAATCAGGAGTGGTTATGTCCTGCGATCTCGAGGAATAATGAAGGTCACCATAGCAAGAAATCAGTTTATTTGGAAACGATTGTCGTAGGAGATTCGTATTAATTCTTGCGGTGTAATTTGTAGCACCGTCCTGTTGAAACCAATATTCATTTACTATCTCCTCCTCTATTTGCAATAAAAAGATCTTTAAAGCATGTAATGTCTTTGAGATGTAACCGTTACCGCTCACCAATTTCCTCGAAAAAATGAGCCCCGACAATCTTTGACGGTGAAACAGCACACCAAACTGTCACTTTCGGAGGATGTCAAACATTGAAACAAAACTCCCAAGTTTCCGATTTATGAAGAAATTATCATTGATTCCATAGGTGAAGTGTATGGGTTTTTATTAGGTATTGAAACTGACCAATGCTTTTTGGCGCTCACTGTACAAGATGTCCCGGAAATGCACCCTTATTCATACTGAGTGAAAAAATCGAATAAAATGTTTTCGTGTACAATCCGTTCTACCTTACTATGCGGTGCCAAAATTCACGACATCAGTTTAACCAATTGTGAAAATGTAGTAACTTGACAATGAGTACGTCGTTTAAACGTTAAAGAAATAATTGAAACATGTTCTCATTCAACAGTGTTGTCAAACTTAAATTTCTTCCTTTAGGAAGCAACATAATTTTATTTTTCAATGCAATTTTCACTCAGAAATTATCAGGCTACATGGCTACCTGGCGTTTCATTTCCATTTCTGGACACTCTGTACGTGCTTTCAAAATAAATATGAACAATATATAAACATATAGGTATACGACAATTCGACGTTGAGATATAATTAACGCCATTGTGCTCTAAATATTAATCTATAAATGCAGAACTTACTAAAGTTTGAATAAATATACTTACTAAGAAGTTAGGTCAATACTAAACTAAGAAACAGATTAACTATATCATTGAAAAGTGAAAATTACAGCTTAACCCTATAATTTAGTTTGGTAGATGATAAAGACACGCTCGATTTAGTAAAAATATTAGCCATTTTATCTTTGCTACGCAAGATAAAAATATATATCACAGACGTGCAAATTTAATAAAAATTATGTAGGAAACTGCAACTTTATCAGTAAATCACATAAATCTAACAAAAATTGGAAACAGCGTCAGGCATGGATACTATCTTCTGTTTAAAGCATGCTGAAAAACTAAATTAGAAGAACATCATAGGTATTAGTATACATGGTAGTAAACTAAATTCATACCTTTTACGATAAATAGCAAGAAAGATGACCAAGAGCGGTGGAGAAATAGATCAAAATGATCAGAGCCAGATAGATGATCTAACAATACAAGAAGTAGAAAGTAATATCTACGGGTCAACGCATCACCTTGACAAACAACAGTCATAAAAGGAACATAATGGACAAATTAAATTGGCGTTTAACATTGAGTCATCAAGGTCAGCAAATGGATAAAAGGATAAACACAGATACAGGGTATAATAAAAAAGATGGTGGCAATAGGTGGTCATAAATGAGTAGTGAAGACTTACATTCAGAGAAAACCCCAATGAACGCACATACGATATTAAGAGAGTTGTAAATTATAATTTGTGTCTGGAGGCACAAGATAGACAAAGATGCAATCATTAAGAGACCATGTGAAACAAATATGATGACAGTTTAAAATTAGTAATACGCGACAATTCTTCAGTAAAAATGTATATTTAGAAGAAAAAACTGGTATAAACTATATTTAGGAAAAGGCAATTGATATTTTTTTTGCTATGTTAAATGATTTGTAATCGTCGCAGAATAACAACGCTTAGAGCTAGATGAATCACTTTAGCCAGGTATGGATTCGAGGAACATTTTGAGAGTCTCTGTTAAAGTCCATAATTGTAGGAAATTATGCTACAGAACTACATATAAGATCAAGAACTATAGAATAATTATTACATCGGGATTCGAGATTATAATTATAGCCTTAACTTTGTAACTACAGTTCGTCAAGCAAGTAGTGTCACAAAAATGGAAAGCGCAGGTCGACATTTACGATGTTCTGCTATGTCTAACCACAATGGTACACACCACAATCGGCCCTTAAGTTGAGAGGCGCGATTGATCCGCTTCGGCTCTAGAACCGAGCAGGCTGATTGGATTCGAGGTGATACAAGTCTTGGCCTAAAGCGAATTCACGGATACGTATAAAATTATATACAGATTTTATCCGCGATCATTAAGATTATTAAGGGCGGTGCAAACAGTCAGGCAGGTATTGTTCGAATTTGATGTATAGGCGCGTTGTTTGTTTGGTCGCCCGCAATCAAATCAAGTAATGTATGACATCGCCCAACTTATCGTGATTGCTTTAATATTGGTTTTATGCTGTGACTTTAATCCTATCTATCCATTTAATCTAAATATATTATAATATTGAATGCTCCTTATACACAAAATGACCCGTTTTGTGCCTCCACTTGCGCTCTTCCATGAAAACATCCGGGGCGACCGAAACCAATTCCCCGAAAAATTAGCGCCCGCGCCCTATTCACACCTTACTTCCTTCCGAAATACCTTCTAAAAATGCAAAAATATGCTCCAGCTTTAACCTCACCAGGCTACTATTTTTAAACACTTTAGAAATAGCTGCAGAAAACAGACAAACTGTTGACTGTAATAAACCTTTGTACCTTTGCTTCGTTGGCGCTCAAGCTTTTGACAGAATACAGCTTAATGATAGATTAAGTATACTGGAAGAGAATAACATCGATAGACGAGTGACACATATAATAAAAGAAGTGAATACGAAAAGCAAGACAAGAATTATGACCTGCAACTGACTAACAGAAGAACTTCCCGTATCAACTGCATTAAACAAAGGGACCGCGAAGTCCTACCCTTATTAACGCCATCATGGACCAGATAATAAAGAGGGTATAAAATGGGAAACTACAAAATACAAATTTTAGGGTATGTTGACGATATAGTCTTAACAGCTGAGAAGGAAGACGCTTTACAGCTCCTGCTGTTCAAACTAAAAACAACGGCAGTACAGTTTAACATGCAAGTTTAACAACCTAGAAAACACCATCAATAGTCATTTCTAAAACGCCTATATGATGCAAGCTGGAAATCAGTGGAAAGTCGATCTAGCAGGTTCTACGATTTAAGCGGCAATATATCAACTGATAACTTCAGAAGTAAAGTGAAGACTCAAACAACTAAAGTGCAGTGATATCTGGTTGTCTCCGTGGTATCATATGGCGAAACAAAGGCATGGCGGTAAAACCCGTGTAAGACCATTTTTAACATATGCAGCCGAGAGAAGACCCAAAACCACAAAAACCAAATAAATCATGAGATCACAGAGATAACAATTTTAAGAGAATGCGTGACAGGGTACGCAGTAAAAGAATTCGTGAGACATGCGAAGTACAAGATGTGGTCAGTTGGACAAGATGGAGAAGAACATACTGGAGAGATCACGTTGAAAGGATGGTGGAAGAAAGATGGTGAAGAAGGTTCAAATACAGAAACCTAACACGAAACGACCTCCAGGAAGACCACGTAAACGTTAGCACGAGAGTTGGACGTCATTATCGTAAAATAGCAACCCATAGGGAAAAACGAAGCAATGGAACAAACAGGGCTAAGCCCTAACGCAAGAAGAAGAACAAGAAGAAATGATTGCCTTTTTATTTATTAAAAAACTGTTAAAGAAGTAGAATTGAAAAAGATAAGAGGCCTAAAGAGCCTTTTCTCAAAAATCCTCCTTTTTCAGCAATGCATTCACAGAATTTGTTAATTTATGGTCTAAAGAAGTTTCTTTTTCTACGTATAATTTCTAACCGCCTTGATTTTATATATTTTCACATATCAATTAACTAGCACGCGTATGAGATTTCCGGTTTCTTGTCGAATGTCAAAGTTCTTGAAGCACCAAAATTCAATAATCGCATATAATACTATAAGTATTCAAATTTATGTCAATTATTTTTGGGGTAGTAAGTATAATGAAGGTTCATGGCGCTTGGGTACGTCGGCCTATTGCAGACGCAATGGATATGAGTGATAACACCCCTAACATAGTCTACCTTACTTTGAATATGAATAGTATTCGGGGGACTATTCAGTGAACCCAACCCATTTTTCAACTTAAAAAGGCTCAACATACATGTTAAAAACTAATTTGTGTAAACATATTTAATAAATATTTTAATTTGTTCGAAATAGTTACTTGAGTATTAGAACAATATTTGCTACAATTCGGTACTAGAACAATAGTAACTACAATTTATTTTGGTTGGCTATGAAATGCAAAATCTGACTTTTTCATTTGTCCACTTTTGACAGATGATGAACTATTTTGTGGTGTTCTATTATTTCTGTTTTTTTTTTAGTGTGACCAAAGTTCCAAAAAGACACCATGCACAAAAATATAATGTTTTCATGGTTGTTTCGTTTTTCGAATTTGGATGGTGTGGTATATATTAGCAATTCTACCCAATATATTAATAACATTTTCTTTAAAATAGCTATAAATTAAGCTACAAATACTTTTCGGTTTCTAAAATATAAACTTAGTCATTGCTGACCTCCTTTCGAAAAAAATGCACTAAATAAAAAGCATTCTAAAGAAGTAGCTCAACAAAAGGTTTACTAAATTATCCCTTTTTCAGCAAATTTGTGTCATAATTTCTGATTTTACAATTTAGGAAACTGCAAGTTCCTAAGAAAACACTTTTACCTTACGCTTTGTACCAGCATTGCTCCGGACTCTGATTAAAGGCGAATATTAAATTTTACTCTTAAAAACACTAACGTGCAATCAACTTTCCTTCAAATGTGGAAACGAACACGGCGCAAACTGTAGCAACTTTTAACAACTTCTCTAAGGTGGACACGTAGTGTGCTCGCAGATCAACATTAGCAATCAGCAGTCTTCGTTCAGCTGGAAAATGCTTTGGCACTGCCACCACACCTTATTATAAAACACATTCTCCAGGTTTTATATAGTTCCTTTTGTTATTAATTTTCCAAGAATGGAAGAAAATTTTAAATTTGCTTAATACCAAAAAATAATAGAATTATACAAAAATCGTTATCCGAAAATCCTGGAAGTAATTAAAAATATATCTTTTCAACTACTATTAAATGTGTGCGCAAGATTGGTTGCATCTTGATTTGCGAGTATAATTGCGATATACAAGATTGTCTAATACATTTTTAAAATAGTTAGTGAAGTTCACGCGAAGGAATTACAGTTATTGGTTTCCTCTAGAGATTTTTTTGAAATTAATATAAACGTCTTTTGTGTTGTTAGGCACGTTAACCACCAAGAACTATTTCGTTCGAAATGTGCTTAAATAATATATTTCAAACAGTTATGCCGTAAATAATATTACATCGGGTAAAATTAGGTCAAAAGTATAGTGCATGCATACCATAGAATGCTGTACCCAGTTAGAGTTACATTGTCCGATCCGATCCCGTCTGGCGCTTCCAAGTGCTGAAACCCGGTAAACCTGAGCAGCGGTAGCGGAGATCTGATAACAAATCCACATACACGCTCCAACTGAAGATAATGAAGCAGACATTAAAGACTCATTTTAGGAGGAACTAAAAGAAATGTACAAGTCATAATATAAAAAAAAATAACCCTAGAGGATTTCAATGCTAAATTCGGGAAAGAAGATATCTAAAAACCCACCAATGGAGCTCACAACAAACATACAATAAGTAACGATAACTGAATAAGGGTTATAGATTTTGCACTGAGAAGAAGTTTTATCATTAGCAGCACACATTTTCCACTAAGGAAATCCATAAAGAAACATGGATAGCACCAAATCGGTCATATTCTAATAGATGCAAAACATAATCAAAATATTCAAGATATAAAGAGTTGCAGAGAATTGGACTGCGACTCTGTACACTTCCTAATAAAGCGATGACTAAAAGCTGGAGGAATAACGAGACCACCCACAAAAAGAAATAAAAGCACAATATAAAAAGATGTTATCTGCAGAACTCAATACAAAAGAAGAAAAAAGAGAAAACAAAAATATCGTAAAAGATAAATGGAAGAAAATGAAAAATACGATTTTACATGCCACAAAGAATAGCGTAGGCACACCAAAACGAAAGAAGTAAATTATACGACGAAGAATGTAAAAAACCTTGCAAGAAAAAATGAAGCTAGAAAAAAATGCTACAACAAAGAGCCAGCGCAAACGTGGAAGAATTTAACAACAAAATATTAATTTCACTAAACATTTGCACACGAAATAGAACGGCATTACAAGTAATAAAACTACTTATAAAATAATGGGTGTACTAAAATCCAGATCTCAACCAAAAACAATCTACTGGAAAATGTTATAAAAAACAACCACTCGAAGAAGATTTTAGAAAGGCGAACGGAATTCTTTCGAGCATTACTAAATCCGGATAACATTGATATAGCAGACAGAAGAAGAAAATGTACATTTTCAACAACAATTAGAAATAAAACCACCAACTGAAGAAGAAATATTAGAAAAAGTCATGAAATAAAAGAATAACAAGGAGCCTGGGGTAAACGAGGTTACCACATAGTTACTCAAACGCGTAGCACTTCTTCAAGGACTTATAGCAGAAATATGGGAGACAGATTGTTTAATAAGAGTTCTATGTCCTATATGTAAAAACAAAGATGATAACCTCCAAGCTAAAAAATACAGATATAAGATCTTGGTCTCGATAATTGCTAAGAAACTAAAGCATACATAGAATAACTTCTAAGAGAACACCAAGGTGGTTTTCGCCAAAATAACTCTACAACGGACCAAATTTTCACCCTAAGAGAAATCCTATCAAAATGCTACGAGTACGACATAGATACATATACACCAACTATATATACAGTGTATTTATTATAACGCGCAATGTGAATTCCCGTTTCCATAAGGACTTGATTGTTATTAGTGGTTTCTAAGGGTACGCCACGCCATGCGTAAATGCGTTTATTTTAAAATGCAATATATGAACCGTAATTTTATTGAAAAAGGAGCATCAGAAAGAACAACAGGGCATGTAATAACCCACATACTTGCTGTAAACTGAAGTCCTTATACTATTTGATCAACAGAATTCCTTCTCCCGTACAATATATTATGTTTTTACATACTCAGTACCGTTTCCATATTGCATTTTAAATAAACGCATTTACACATATTGCGCGTTATAATAAACTCCCAGTAGATTACAAACACACATACAATAGTATAAACAAGGAGAATTACCAAAAACCATAGCCAGTTATAACATACCCGAAAAATTAACAGGCTAGTCAAGATGACTTGAAAAGCAACAGACAGCAAAATAGGAGTACAAGGAAATGCCACAATAACTTTCCACGTAACGGCAGGCTTAAGACAATGTTTGCTATACTATTTATACAGTTTTAAAAAACGCATTGCACAACATCACACAAAATGCATAAGGTATAATATGCAAGAAATCAAGACAAATCTTATCATGCGCTGATGATATCGCTGTACTTGGAAGATCTAGATTAGAGAAACGATAAAAAACACATTGGAGGAACTAGAGATGACAGGAAAACCGCTAGACTTCAAAATCGACGAAAACAAAAAACAAAATAGGTGATCAACACAAGAACGTCAAGAAGACCAAATCGAAACACAAAATCACACGTTTGAAACAACAACCAGTTTTAACTACCTAGACAGCACAATAACAGACAAAAACGAAATAAGCGCAGAAACAAAATCTAGAATAGTCGCGGGCAACAGAAGTTATTTTGCACTGCAAGGTATACTAAAATCAAGAAACATCTCATGGGGCCTAAGAAAGAAGATATACATAAGCATAATCGGCCGAATAGTAACTAACCTGCGCCACTTAAACCTGGATACTTACAGTCAAGGACCAAAAAACATACGTATAAAACGTTAAATATATGGGCCAATAAATATTATGGCAGAGTGCAGAATGCGAACAAACACAGAAACACGAGAACTGTACCAAGAACCAAACCTTGTACCATTCTTTAAATGTCAACGAAGAATATGGGTAGGGCATATTTCGCGCATGGATACAGATAGAGCACCGAAAAGAGTTTTGGAAAAATATCGGAGAGTAAAAGAAAAAGATGGAGACCCCGAAAACGATGGCAGGACGGCGTAGATGATCTAAGAACACTACAAATAAGAAGGTTACGAAACGAAGCAATGGACAGAACCAGATGGAAGGAAATTATAGTGGAAGCCAAGGTTCTATAACGACCGCAACGCTCAAAGTAGAAGAAAAAGAAAATTAAACATTTCATATCGTGTTAGATGATCTTCCAAATATTTATAATAGAGAATTATAACTCTGCGTTAATAGCCATGATTGCCAAATGTTATTGGAAGTTGTTACGTTACCTTTTTGACGATGCGGATTTTTCTGTACCTAGCGTTTCGGCTATTGTTTTTACCGGCGCGGCGGTTCGCTGATTTCCCTGTTATCACTTTAGCGCACTCGCAGCTTGAAGTAACGCCACTACGCGTAGCTTTTTCGACAATTACCGACACGTGTATCAAATCAGTTAGCTCATAAAGATGGAGCGGTAGAGTATCCGTGAGCAAAATACAAAGAAAATGACCAATCGTTACAATTGAAGTGTTAGTTAATGAGCGTCAGGCTCGATAGAGCCACTCGAGGCAGTGTGGTAATCGTTTGTCGTTGGCAAATGCCACTAAGAACATGAAAAGCACACAAAAAACAAAACCATGTACACAGAAGCAAGGACATTTAATGAAGTAATCAGTTACCTTCAGAATGAAACAATCGCCCTCGACGAAAGAGGCAAGGGTCCAACTAAATCGCAACAAAATACTTTCCAAGTACGAAAAGGTTTGGCTCTGGAAGCATAGAAGCCTGGTGTGAGCGATTGTTTCATCTTTTGGACAGGACATGTAGCACAATGGCGGATGTACCGAGCTATATTAGAACGCAGATGTGGCCAATAATCGACTAAAACCTTGGCGAGAATACTCCATACTTCAAGATCATGGTAATCTCCCAAATTCGAAGTCTTTACTCTTTTCAAACTATCACTCTAGCCCAGATCAGAATTAGAAAGTCAAAAGAGTGTAACGCGTTTATGTAGTAGACCACCAGCAACGAACCAAGAACGAAATTTCCAAAGAGCAAAATTGACCTGAGAAATGAGTCTTAAGTACCACGAATCGGAAATAGGCAATCTGAAACCAGGAAACAATTTTAAGTACAGTACGGGAAATTGCATATGTGACGACATGGTCTTTGCCTTTGCAATGTACAAGAGAAAACAGAAAAATTGTATTGTTGTAGCCCGATAGCCATCGATCTAATGGACCAGAAGAGCTTTGATAGTGAAGTGGGTCTACTCAATTACGGGGCTAATTTCTCGATAGTCCAGAACACGGCGAAGCATTACTTTGCTGTAGTCGAATAGTATCGTCCAGCTTTTAGCAAAAAACGGCTATGAGAAGCAATGAACTTTCCTCCTCTATGATATATTGCACCCCGACCGATACCGGAAGCATTCGTCTGTACTGTGAATAGTAAAGAATAATCTAAACAAGAAAGTATCGGAGCGGAAATCAGGCAAATCTTTAGAGTGACAAAGACATCTTGACATTTCGATGACCACGTAAAGTGAGCGTTCTTCTTCGTCAATATAGGTAAAGGGAAGATAATAGTAGAGAAATTAGGAATACATGGGTACCAACTGGCAAACCGACTGGACCGTGCACGTCATTAACTCTGGAAAGAGGAAAAATATTTACTACTGCGGACACGTTCTCAGGAACAACTAATAATCTAGATTTGTTCATCACATAGACCAAGTATTCCAGTTCGGAAAGTCAAAAGCAACACTTGTCCCTACATAAAGCTAGACTAGCTACTAAATTAGTACATCTTAAGTAAGAGGGTAATGAGCAGAAATAACAATCGATTATAAAAGTGAGAGCTAGGCGTTGAGAGCCCTATACCCCTTTGGTACGACCCTATTTTGACGTTCAGTAAGCAAACAAAACTATAGAGTCATCCCGTCCTCCCCTACTGGGTTATCGAACCCTTTTTTTAACCTGCTGCGGTGTCTTAAATCAGTTTTATTTCTTAACAAAGAGAAATTAAAAACGAAATTGCATCTGGAAAAAGTAATAGGGCATTTAACATTCAACAATGGTAAAGAAAAAATAAAACGACAAAGCTGGACTATTGCCGTAGAACAGCACAAATATCTCGACTCGACAGAGTAAAACATGAGAAGTCAAATTATGATGAAAATCCCCGTATGACATTTGTGACGAACGACTTATCTGGTACGGTTCTATTCAACAAAGGTTCCAAAGCTAATGATGAACTGGACATCAGTATAGAGACAAAGTTGTGGAAGACCGAAAACTAGATGGAGTGAAAAATCAGTAAGACCATATTTGAACGAAGTCTTCCAGATGGAGTTTGGATAATAACCTAAAATGCGTTTCAACATTTTTAAACCGGATATAGATAGATCCGCTGGTAAACTTGGTGTATTTGGGTCTGATAATTGCATTGTACAGACATTTTGATAAATTTTTATGGGCAAAAATACATAACAATAGTGTTTCTGGTAGCTCTTTTGGAGGAACACCCAATCGACAACACTTTAAAAGAACAGGGCTGGAAATATTATCAAGAAACATAAAGAGCAATATCAGAATACGTTGAAGCACACGTGGAGGTTTTAGCGATTTTTATCAATGGAATATAACGACTATATGGGGAGATAGGACAGTAAAACAAAGAAAACCTGACCTTGCGTTATCCACGATGTTACAGGTCAAACAGCGTTATATGGGCTTTAGATATGTGTTGAAGCAGGTGCCCTCACCAAGTCCGTAAGACAGATGCGAAATACGCAAATATCGCCCAAATAGCGGATTGATTGTAGAAGAAAACACGAAGCCGAGAAAGCTGAATGGCCTACAAACGCATTCTTCTTCTGTCAAGCGACGTGAAACAATAGATCGCAACACATACCTACAGGTGGAAAAATTCGGCAGACCATGAAAAATCTGCACCCCACCCAGAAATAACCAGGATTCATTCGTAAATTACCGTAAATATGCCATAATAAATGCACCACTTTCTAAGAACACCGGAAGATTCTCATATACAATACCGCGAGCGGTCGACGAATTGCCGAAAATTTTTGTCAAAGTGTATGAGTGTTTATTGCTTCGATATAAATTGGTCGAGTGCGATAGCACGAGACCAATTTTGAAGCAATAAACACGAATAAACACTTTGACAAAAATTCATGCAATTCGTCGGCTGCAAGCGGCATTTGAAGGACTATTCAACGAGCAAAATTGACATTTCTTAGTAATTAATCAATTTTATCACGTCCTCTTGAAAATAAAAATCTTTTGACGTAAAATAAATTGTTTGTCAAATTTGACATTTCTAATATCATATTTGATTAATTTTACAGGAAGTTAACTAAATGTCACAGGAAGAGAAAAAATTGTCATTAAAACTCCGCTAGCGGAATTGTTGCACAATCTTACGCTGATTGGTGGCAAATGACATAAATACTAAATTATGATTGGTGAATAGTTAACTGTTGAGTTGAATAGTCATCAAAATTTTCAGAAAAATCGGAAAAGGACTCGACGGTCAACGAGGTACCAAATTGAGAACTGGCAAATTCTTCAAAAATTGACCAAAATATAAATAGGCAATCTGCTCCATACACAGGCACTTAAAGTGACCTAATTCCAAAAACAGCATAGGTCTGAAAGAAAATCCACCAAAATGCGATTTACGATACCACGTAACGGTTTTGGCCATTATCAATTATAAAAATGATAAGGCTCTCAGTTTAGAAGAAATTTATTGTTTGGCGGAGATCCCTTGCATTATGTTCGGCCTAATTTCTGTTTTTCATAAAATAAAAAATAATTTAGGTAGATTGATATTGTAATGGTCTTAGGCCCACGACTCGATTCTGCTAGCAGTACAAATTAATGAACATTTCAATAAGCACAGAGTTGGGGTGTTGTATATAACTGCAATGCTAAACTTAAATTTCAAATAATAAATGCATTCGTAAAGAGATTCCAGTAATAATAAAGTAATTAAGTAAGGAACTAAAAAGGCAAGCTTGTTTTTCACAGGGATCGAGGTTGACTTGCAAATAAATTGAATAATAGGTTTGTGCATAATGAATAGTTGAACCGAAAGAAATTAATAGTCACAAAAAGGTTTGCTATGTGCAAGTAAAAGAAGCGTAGAATTCAATAAAGCTATTCAGTCAAATTGGTGAGGATTCTAAAAAGGTAAAGAAGCCAGAATAAGATAACAATACATTGCGAAACAGCAATCTGAAAAAGCAGGCAGGTGGACATGAGAAAGCAATTAAAAAAGCAGGCAACAAGATATGAAGAAAGCAATTGAGAAGCAAGGCACTCTTAAAATAATCAGTGCATTGAACGATTGTGAATAGCAGAGCAAATAATATAACGTGTTTGTGTGAGTTATCAAACTTTTTTCTGGAATGTATTAATGTATTAATATAATTAACCAGAACTTAATCCGTTTATATTGTAACCATAGCAATAGTTTCTATTTTGTTTTAAGAACGGAAGAGAACAAATGAATAATTAAATTAAGCTTGACAATGTAAATTGTGCTCCACTTTAATTATATTTTTAATACAATAAATAAGCATTTTTCAAAATAAAAAGTATACCATTGTGTTGTGCATTTTTAATAGTTTATGTGGTATCGTTTTGAAAGTTTCCGCCACCAAAAAAGTAAAAATTTTACAAGAGCGTCTCCGAGGATTTTCGCCAGCCGATCCAGCTCAAGATTTCGATAACTGCTTCCAGCCAAAATAAGAGTCCAGAGCCAGGGGTATGCATTGCGATACTTATAACAGGACTGCAGGAGTGCGACCGGCAGCTTCAACAGCGAGGAAAGCCGTCCCAGGGCTAGAAACACACCAGGGGTCGTCTCCGAGCACCGAAGCAGTTCCGCCGGTATACGGTACCCCAAAATTTACCTAAAATATAAGAGTAAGCGGTAGGATTTCGACGGGCATGTGAGAGGAGGCCTTACTGCGGAGGATTCGAGCATCTCCATGACCACAGCTTAGGCGCAGTTCTAAAAATAAGCGGTTTTCCAAACTTGAGGTTATGGGAAGGTAAAACAGTTGCAAGCTCGAGTCGGCGTCCCTTCTGACGTCACGAAATAAATTAGTGCCTAAAACAAAAGCTGATAATTACCGCCAAAGCGCGAAAATTTGAATAAATACCTTATCGAATGTTCATTATTTCACTATTGTTTAACGTCAACAATGCAGACTTGCACCCGCGAACCATTTTGTAGGTTTTTTGACCGTGTTGCAAACATTTAGCTACCGTACATTGGAACTGGATGCGGTGAACAGAGCCGTACCAGAAAATTTGTAATTTATCAATCGACTAGGAACCCACCTGAGTTAAGAAGCTTGTTGTTCTACTTGAGCTAGCGTTTTATTATAATTAATTGCAGGTAAATATAATATTAAAAGGACATATAACCATTTATTTTGGGCAGTAAATAAGTACAGTTCACAATTTAACCAGCCTAATAAATTGATAACAGGCACAGTAAAATATTAAACAAAGCATTGTGCATATTGGATTTTGCTCTAACTTATATTATTATAAAACAATAAAATATTAATTAAAACCCAGTTATTTGAGAGCATCCATTGCAATATATCTGAAATTCTGAAAGGCTATCATCATTTTCTCAAAGATACATTGCTTTCAAAACCATCTTAACCACTTTATTTGCCCACGCGAAATGCTTAACTCTCACGCACTTGTTTACAAACATGTTTTGGTTTCATGTTCTGAGGCATTGGAAAACATCTTTTAAACCACTAATGTAATTCCCCGGAAATAAATCGTCGAAACAGTGCCCAACAGAAGTAATTAGTTGTTAGTACAGCAATTTAATATTGCGTATTAATATAAAAAGCCAATATTTTGTAAAATAGTGGGCCTACGAACTATTTAGCATATGTGAAAGTATGGCAACTCAATTGTTTGATTATAGATATTACGGAATCCTGCTTATGTTGATAAATTGCGCCAATTTAACTTATTTGCATTTCAAAAATTAATAACAAACGTAATTACTAAGTTATTTCCACTCGAACTACTGGCTGTTTAACAGAAACCCTGTGTACTAGTACGTTGTACTAACCAGATTTGCAGAACGTATAAAAGCAATGTTTAAAGTCATCTCATTCTCGTTGTAATTAGCTAGAAGAAGCTGATGGAAAATTTTAATGGTGTTTAACCATGAAATTAACGTTTCCCATATCGGTGAGAATTTTCTGAAGCTGCGTTATAAGGCAGAAATTGTTTTTCTTTCGAGTTCGCAGCCTCGTTAGTTTGTTTGCTCTTGCTTCGTTTAATTGGAATGTTCCATTAGCGATAATAGAGCCGAAAAGCAGAATTTAACTAATTCCAAATCATAGCTTTGAAATCTCGAACTTTCTGCTCCAGAACTGTAACTGAATTAAGCAAATTACTGTGATTAAGCGCGCAGCGGCGAAAACAAAAATTAATTCCATAATTTCTCCCGTTCGCCGTAAGCTCTGCAACAAACAGGACTTTGTACAAAGCGTCTAATTTATGTAATGCTAGAAAGTGCATTAATAACGTGCCGTAATTATGTCGAGTCCGCGCATCCTGCCTTTAAAATATTATTTTATCGCGCGAGAGACAAATTGCTCGCTTTAAGATAAACATTTCCACTCGGACTAGGTTTTATTCGCGCTTAATTAAATTAATTGGGGCAGGGAAGAGTCGGTGGAGTTTAATGTGTATCGGGCGGCGGCCATTAAACACTAGGCAGTGTAAAATTTAATAGGTTCGCAGGAATTTAAAATCGCAAAATAAAACCGGCATCAAATCGCCGTCGTAAAAAGCCGATTTAAGCCCCCGACTCGTGTTTTCGAATCCAAGTGACAAAGTAATTATTACAAGGTTGCCGTCTTGTAATTTCGCCTCAAAGTTCGGCGGGCAAAAAGCGTCTACTCTGTATCCATTTCGGTCTTAATTGCAAGGTAGCGTTGATTAATTTTTAATTCCCTCAATGATTACCGCTGTGCCACAACTGTTCTAATTATATGTTGTTTTAGCCGGGGATAATTGAGCATCGGGAAATTGGGCTATTAAATTTGCTTTATTGGCGAGCCGCTGCGTCCTTTCGGTTTATCCTTAAATCTTTTTAACGGATGCATAATTGATGCCTCAGTCTCTATCGATTACCACCTGATTGAAACCACGACATATAAATTTTTATTATACTCCAAGATGGCCCTTCTCGAATTTTTTGTTCTCTTAATTCGGTTTCGCCGTCAGCGTTTTAATAATATTAAGTTTAACCATCCAAAAAATTCTCGCCGTAATTATTGTTATTTAACATTTTTAATTGGAACATCAATGATTCTGTTACGAGAAGCTTTGCCATAGCTGGGTTTAAATGCTAAAAATACTATAGCAGTAGAAAACGCATTAAAATATGGAAAAACTGCTGGACGGGATAAAAAAGGCAGGAAAGAGTTAAATAAGGTGAAAGAAAAATAGATAATTAATAGATCATTTTGTTAGTTATACTTCTTCCGGGGCTTATTTAACCCTTTTCCGCCTTTTAATAATTAAGAGATGATTTAGAAGGTCGGTGGCGCAGTGGTCAAGAGCGCTGGAATTCTGTTCGGGATGGCGCTGGCGGTGGAAAGAATTTTTCAAGAATCCACACTTCTATGTTTTTGCTTGATTTTCGCTCAAGTCGCAGTCGCATATACGATTATCATATAAAAATTGAGGTGAGAAGCAGGATAATGCTTAAGAGATGAGCCGACAGAAAGATCCTAAGAGCTATATACGAATATGTCTCTTAAAAGCAGTTTAAAGAATCTGTAAAGGGGGTTTACACGGAACTTCCATCACGCGAATTAGTTCAATTTTCAAATTAAAAAAAAAATAGTCCGCTGGGACTCGAACTCCGCGCTCCCAGGCGAATATTTCGAGCTAGTGTTTTGTCCGCCACTAGAATAACTGAGCCACCGACGTGTTCGAGTTGGACGAGTTTCTGCTGCGTTATAAAGCACCATAATATTCTGTCCCATTTGTAATGTTTACCCTGTATCTGTTAAGTCTCATTTTCCCCAATAATAAAGCCTAAGCTACTTTTATCTTGTGCAAATAAAAAATTCATTCATCTTTTAGACGAGAGAAGTAAATATGTAGCCACGGGCGTGCTCGAAGTGGACGAGCTTATGCTGCGTTAGTAAGCACCATACTATTATATCCAATTTGTGATCTTTACCCTGTATCTGTTAGGTCTGATGTTCGCCAATAATAAAGCTGGAGCTATGTGCAAATCATTACTTGTATCTATTTCTCAGGTAAAGCTAAAATTAAAAAAATGTTTAAGGTGCTCACCCTGTATATATGTCTCCGAAATTTTCTCGATTTCATGCCAGGTAGACATACAATATACTACATGCAAAATATCGTCTTCCTCCAACAAATAGTTTTTAAGTTATATCGCCAAGACAGACAGACAGCCAGACGGAATTGAGAAAACCGGTTTTTCGTCATCTAGGGATCCTGAAACGTGAATATCTGCAGAAATCTCGGAAGGTGATTTTTGCGTGATAACAATACTTCCTTCATCTTTTAGACACTGTTATGTACAAGGCAATACGAAGTGTTCAGGAGAAGGATATAGGATGAGCTACAGAAGAATACAGATACTGTGCTATGCAAAAACGAAGATGACCTACAGCGGCAGATCATATTTAATGCAACCGTGGAACAGTTTAATATGAAAATATCAACTGGTAATACCCAATCCATGGTAAATGCTAATGCTCCGATAGCCTGTAAGGTAGCCATTGGCAACGAAGTAACAGCTCTGATCGTAAACCTTAAGTAACTCTTGCTCGGCATGAAATATCCAGCGATATAAATATTAATCGTGAGGTGCGAGCACAGACAAACGAAGCTGCAGCAGTTTCTGGGTATCTTCGTGATATCATTTAGCGCAATAAACACATAACCATTGCATATAAAAAACATGCATGAGACCTATTCTATACCGAGCTCTGTGGATTAGTGGTTAACACGTCTGCGTAGCATTCGGGAGGTAGTGGGTTCAATTTCCGTGGCCGTCTGCTCCGATTCCGGTTTTTAAGTGATTAGTCAACAGACTACCTTCTCTGAGGCGAATGCCGGGGCAGCACTTCTCCACCTTTCCTGGCCTTTCTTCCATTCTCCAACCCTCCTTTCTTTCCCCATCCTAAAATTCCCACTGCTGACTGTAGAGGGACGCAAGGTCCCTATAGCAGTCCGCCCGCAGTTGGGGGAATTGAACTGACTTTAAACCTTTTTTACCTATTCTATCATATGTTATGGACATAAAAACCCAGCGCACCATGAAGACAGCCGAGATGAAAACCTTAAGAGCATTAGCAGGCTACACTTTGACGGATCAAATTAGAAGTGAGGTAAATTGTGAATGTCGTCAGATTCAGGATATCGTCAAGTGAGTGAGAAAGTAGGCGCCGTTACTGAAGACAGTCGGATAAAAGCGATTAGCGTCATGGGTAAAGCCACATAACCCCAACACAATATGAAGAATAAGCAAACCCTAAAAAAATTGAGAGAATGCTAAAGCATCCAACATAAATCCAATTTGAGGGAAACTGGACACAGCAGAACACTAGCCTTATAGTTAAAAGAAGAAGAAAAAGTGTAAACAATTCTGATAATACTAAACCTTCAATAGATATGAAACACATACCAATATCATTTTCAAAACAAAGGTGAGGAACTGGATGGTGCTTAAGAGATGATCAGACAACTTTTATATCAGGATGTTAGACTCAAGGTCATAACCTTATCCTCTTCTTTCTTCTTTCAGCCTTTTTCTAGCTCAGTCTTTCTTTTGACTTGGCGACATATCCTACCCAATTGGAGTAGCTATTCCTGTTGATATGTATTTCATTTGAGTTCTATGTCTTTATCCGTCTTATTGTCCCTTAGCTAAGTATGTTCCCAATATTTAGTTCTGCATCGCTCTTCGTGAATTTGTATTTATAATAAATACGTTTTGTTAGCACCCAAGTACCTCTCCAACCCATATCTTTATCTTCAAAGAGATATTCATCTTAAACACATAAATATGTCATCTTACCATGTGCTGTCCATCTTAGACTTTCTTAACTTTCAGTTCCCAATTTAATTTGCCTATGAAAATTGTCTTTTATAGATAGATAAAGATATTTATACTTCCTCAATCTTCCCATGGATGGCGCAGCGGGCAAATGCTCGAGTCTCAGGCGGCCGACCCGGGTTCGATCCCGGCGACTATAAAGGGTTTTAAACATGGCACGTTCCCCGATTACCACGCTAACACCTGTGATAGTCGTTAACCCCTAACAAGGGAACTCTTCCTCGATTTCGACGGGCAAGGTTAACCACCTACCCGGCTTAAGGGCAAAGAGCGCTCATAGAACCACAACTTTGTGGATTTAAACAGGCTACTGGCCTATAAGAGAAAAAAAATCCTCAATCTTCTCATGTTGGTCACTTTCTATTTATTCCTGATTGGTGGTCTGAGCGATCATTTTTGTTTTCGCTAAGTTGATTTCTAATTTTGTTTTGTTTATGATATTCGATAGTTAGTTCGTCTTTGGTATTAGCTTGGTTTGAGAACATTAAGGGGTTCGTTAGTTCCCTTGTTATAATAGTAATTTCTTGTTCTTCCATTTAAGTTTTTTAAAGACGTATTCTAGTGCAGATACAACATCTCCAAAGTTTATACCGCTTTAAACTAGAAACGTATCCGCTTTTTCATGCATTTTGACCCTATATGTCTAATCTATTAATATATTTCTCATCCGCCGAGAATTATCTCGTCGCTTCTCGTTCCGAAATCCAACATTTTTCAATCTCAGATATTGGAGATGAAATTAACCAAAGTTTCGAAATTTGTCTCGATCTTTCGATCTGAATAGTTTTTCAAGGGCATTTTAGCCCCTAAGGAAAACGAATCGTAATCGGCCTTTCCTCTTTGGATTTGGGCATTAAGACCCCTCAGTTGCCAAAGCCGGTTTTGGAAATTGCAGTGCGGTCGGGTGTAGATTTTTGTGACCACTGAGGGATGTGGGAATTGAACTCCAGTTTGTGATCAAGAACCAGAGGATCTATCTTTGAGCTAGTCACTGCTTTACTCTTTCAAGTGCAGTTCCATAAATATTATCCAAAACTATAGATAATAGATGGAGCAGCACGTGGCTACTGCCTTAGTTCAGTACGCACATATACAAAATTCGAGAATCGAGTTCAAAATCCAGACTGTGCTATGGTACCTAAACCACCTCTATATTCTGCTTGTTCCGTTGGTTGGTAGGTTGGTCGAGTCAATAGTGCAGACTTTTGGTGATCATCGTATACGGAATTTAAATTATTACAGCCTAAATTCTGGTTGGTTTACCAAATATTGATAGACATCAAAAAAACTTCAATGTACGTATTTCTTAATATTCTGTAGCACTTTTATTATTGTTAAAAAATTCTACTACGAAGAAAAGTCTACATAATTGTATTTTTGAGAAATAAAGTTACAATTTTTATCTTTCGTTTATGATATAAACTTACTTGCATCTAGTGCGGTATGGATTCCAACGGCTGTATTACTTTTCAAAATACGACATGATTTCTTATTTAAAAAAGTTCGTTCTCATTCGAATATTCTTTGTCCACCAAATCAAAGAAAAGGGTTGTAGATATTTAAAATGTAAATATGCCATTGCTTATAATACTAATTTTTAGAAATTACGAAATAATATAGATATTAAAATTTATACCAAGCATTTAATGTATAAAATATTTATTTTTTAAAAATTATTCTTTAAATATCTCTAGAAAAGTGTCAACGTCAACATGTTTTATAAAATGTGCACTTCTTTTTGAGAATGGGTTCAAAATGTTTTATAATAGCAGTTGCATTTATTATTACCAAAATGTATGTTTTTATATTTTAATGCAGCAAACTTTGGTCATAATTTGTGTTTTAGTTAATATAAGTAGATATACAAATAAATATTTTAAACAAAACCGTGTAGAACACCTCAACTACTGATTTTCTTTAATGTAACGTCTTTACCGCTACTTCCGCAGGTATTTGTACCAAACATCTTCCTACATTTCTAGTTTTTGGAGAACAATGAAATAAATTCTTAAAATGTGCTTACTTGACGCAACAATATTTAATTAATAATTTTTAAATTTTATAAATAACGAAAACTGGTGTCACATTGCAGTCTACAATATGTATTTTAATTTTTAAGGAAGGAATTTCATTCGCAGCTAATTACAAATTGATTTATTAAATCAATATCACAAATTATTATGTTAGCTGTGTGTATTGCACTGCAACTAGAATTTTTGAAAGTGACCCAAGGGCCATTCAAGATGTATTTTTGTGCCATTTATACAATGCTAAAGTACATTACAGTTTCATTTATTGCTGTATACTATCATGAGAAAGTACAAAAGACAAGTAGTATTACTTTATTGCAGTTTAAGATTGTGGTTTATTTCCGTTTTTGCGAAATTCCTCGACTATTTAAATTGACCAATCCTTTAATGATGTCAGAACTAACATGCTCTGCATAAATTTCAAATTCTGACATACCCAAGAAACTAAAATACTTTAGATATAACTCTAGGGCTGCTTAAATATATTGTTATAATTGTATAACATAATATGTTTGATTAACAGGTTCAATTCCCTGCTAGTATGAGA
This sequence comes from Agriotes lineatus, assembly GCA_940337035.1. Lineage (NCBI taxonomy): Eukaryota > Metazoa > Arthropoda > Insecta > Coleoptera > Elateridae > Agriotes > Agriotes lineatus. The sequence goes on from OW679199.1 coordinate 48,671,549, forward strand.
TCGTACAAAACACATAGTTCGTTCTATACTGCAGCTCTGCAAAAAAAACTAACTGATAATTTGCTCTCCTTAAGAAACATTGCGGGTAAAACCTTCTAAGCCTTTTAGGTAAACGTATTATAAATTCTATAAAAATAGAACTTAAACATTAATCTGATAATGAATTTGAAGATAATCGCAATATCGGAAGTATTTTTTTACAATAGATAAATTTGTTATTTTTTAAATTATATGCATTTTGTTAATTTCCGAAGAACGCACTTAAAAAAATGTGATCTATGTATACTCCACCATATACCATATGATAGAATACTTTTATCCTCTGGAAGGCCGTGGAACTGGTATTAGTGGTGTCATTTAGAAGATAAAAGTATTCGATCATATGTACCTATTAACAATTTAGTTATATACGTAACATAAGTAATAAACATAAAATACATTGGCTATCTTTCGTTGAATGATGTAAATGCTTCTTCGTCATAACTAAAGGCCGGATTTATATGCACTAAAAAGTCGAAATGTGCAGGTAGATATGCATCTAAAAATACAAAATATGAATTTAAATATGCAAAATATGCATTACAATTCAAAATAGGCACACACAATTTTTTATTTAATATTAATATGCATAAAAAAGAAATACTAGAGATTAAGCACTAAATTAAACGAATTTCTAATATTGATAAAATAAGTTTAGCAAATTAAAAACAAATACAATTGCTGTTTAATTACTATTAAATTGGCAAAGAATATATTTTTCTACATTTTTTGTAGTAAAATTTTGTCGCCTATGGGATAAAACCTAAAATTAAGAATTTTTTGTTAGAGTAGCATCAAGCTTATTATAGGATTTTTTAGCAATTGTGTGATGCAAGTCGAAAAAAATGTTTGTTATTTTTTCTCAAGTTTTTATTAGGTTTTCTCCTATTGATTACAGTGCTTTAATTGTCTGAACCAGTGTTGTAGACTGAATGGCAATGTGTTTAATTTACATTGTATTTTGTTCTGCAACATAGCAATATTTTGGTTTTTCTAAAAAAAATAATTTAAATTTCTTGAAAACCCCAAACAAGTTTTAAGATTTTAAAATTTTCATAACGATCTAATTTAAAAATCGCAAAAAGTACTATATATGCAGAGAAATATGTACATCTTGTAAAATATGCATTCATTGCAAGGTGTGCAATTATATGCACAATAAAAATTATATTATATTATTTAAAATCGTCTGAAACACAAAGAAAACTTTAAGTTAATATGAAATCAACTAGCAAAAGATATACAAATGCATATAGATCCCGCCTTTACTCATAGCTACCTATGTTCTTTAAAAATGTTTCACTAGAATGCTATTACGACAAGACCCAAAGCACTAGCACTACACCATAATGAATACTTAATTAGTTAAAGCTAAAGTGTGTTTCCTATGTTGCTAAATCGCTAAATTATTAGAAATTGAACTGTAAAAAATGGTTGGTATAGATGCATTAAAATATATATGAAACTTAAAATAGCTTACATATCTATATAATGCATCGACTGTTTTAAAATTTCCTGAGTCATAATTGTACGGCTTTATGCTTTTATGCTAGCAAGCTACCCTAATCCTGGAAGTTTGGTTACAGAGGACTTCCTAGCTACGACAGGATTGTTATTTATTTCTCACCCTCTATAAACATATGTAGACCAATCCCTAAATATGAGTGAACTATGGAAACACTGCACTACTATGCATTATCAAATTGAAATGGTACAAAACGAAGATAACATCACCTGACCTACCCAAGAGAACGTCCAAATATCGGTACTTAGGTAAAAAAATGTAAATATCGGAAATTTAGTGATCGAAAACCACACAATCAGCAAAGTAACAGCAAATATGAGATTAAAGAGAGAATAAATAAACTTAGTAAACTAATTTTAAAAATGGATTTAAACTTGCTCATTTATTTCAACAGCCTCGTTATTAAATCTTCTGAAAGGCCATGGGCCTTTCTTCTTTAAGAATATGTTAGGTAAAGCCACATTGGAAAATTGCAGTGGGGCAGCAATGGACTTTTGTAGCCTTTGGAGTCATTAGGAATGGAAATGGAACCCTTGATTGCTTTAAACTCAATACCCTAAGAAAAAAGTATAAAGAAAATAGCATGAAATACATATACAAAGATATCGTACAGAAAGTGGAACTACTACCTAAGGAGAAAAGGTTGAAGATATCAACAAGAAAACGGAATAAAAATTAATAAAAAATCTGGTGTGATACACACACACAACTTCCTTTTACAGTGATCTCATAATTAGCCAAAAATTAGTTTTTAAATGTTGAAGCATTTGTCAAAAATTTTCAAAAATTACAAATTCTACAAAAACGGTACAAAATAGAGCATTAGTTGAAGAGACAAATTTTCTCTAGAATTTTAAGCTGAATTCAAAAATGTAATAATATACCGGGTGTTCTATTTAAGATAGGAGTTAATAAATAAAATAGAAAAAAAAAACAAAAGAAACCCATTTTAAAAGTATTGAACTGGAAAATCACCTATCTCACTTCAATACACATTAAAAATGTAATAAAATTGTGAATTTTGAAAAAAATCGTTCGTGCCGTTTTTGAAAAAATCGAAAAAACTGAAAAATCACAAGAGTAAACACCTACTTCCGGTTATGCGATTTTTTTCAAAAGCTTGCTGTCTCATATACATAGTACACAAAACTTATATATGAAGTTTCAACGCCATACCGCTTTTCGTTTTTTAGATATTCTGTTCACAGACAGACAGACACACAGACAGACAGACCAATGAAAAAAAATATGTTTTTTGGGATCAGGGGACTCTAAAACGTGAAGATCTGTTGAAAACTCAATTTCGAATTTTTGGGGTGAATCCAATACTTCATTTATAGTAAAAGGAAGTAAAAATCAATTCTTAAGAAGAATCAGTGGTAGATCAAAATAAAAAGTGGCTAAAAAACAGTTGCTTGGTTCAGGTACGTTAAAAAATTGACAGAAAATATGATCTAAAAAGGAGGAGGAAGAAAACACCGAAAGGATCATTTTTCGAAAGGAATAAGCATGGGGAATTTGGAAGAGGATTGGGTTCATGAAAGCAGATGACGAGGGATATAGAGTTATGGAATTAGCTGTATAAATCTATAACTTATATACATAATGCTCTACAATTTGATACTATTTTAGGACTTATAACTATTCTTTAAACTATTTGGTATCTATATTTGCAGACCAGTATGAGAAACAAGAATAACAACGTATCCTTATCTTTTCTGTAATTATTGAATTGCGAATTGGAGAAGATGCATGTAGCAGTCTGAAAATTAATTTAATCACATTATATTCTATTGCAAAAATGCAGTCATCAGTCATAGTAGAACCAGCAAGATTTACGTACATATAGAATCTTGTCAACCTCTACGCAAAATGTTCAGTAATTTTTATGCCTCTGTATTTGGGCCAGATAACATTGTTAAGGTTGATTATAACAATAACAAAATGAAAACTTACTACATTCTATCCGCATTAGAGACAAAGAAATTTTTAACACGAACTTAAACCACTGAAGGGTTGTGGTCCTGATAATAATTTTCCTGCTTCATTATTTCAAATTTTCCACATGGGAAGGCATCATCTTTATCTATATATTGTAGATCTGTAACAGGCTTTACAAACAACTCACTGAACTCGTAATATTTCTAAGAATGTCGACATCCAAAACTCTAGGGCTTTGCAAACAGCCAAACCCCCCGAATAATGTCGGTATCCATGACTACTCATTGTCTGGGAAGTCTTGGAAAGCAATGAGTTAAAAGCTTACAAAATTTATGCTTGTCAATAATATTAACTAGATTAGTAAAAAAGTTAACAGGTGGGTTTAATTATAAGAACCACCAAACCCTTTAGAAATTGCAAAGCACACATGAGTGTGTTATTCATCCATATTATCAATTACGCATTTACTCTATACGTCGAATCCACAATATTCTTTTATATAAACATGGCCAACTGGGCACAGGAAAAGATATTAAACACATCGATATAAATAGAACTTTAAAAACCTATCAATACTTGTAACAGCTGTCTTCAGCAAAGAAGAATGTTCAATTTAAAGGACCACTAAAACTAGCAGATGCAATTATTCCTTATGAAGTACAGAGCGATCAAAATAAAATTTATCGTTGGAGCATATGAAAAATATTACCACTATCGACACTGCACTTTATAAAACTACAGTTATTAACAACTGTATTATTAGTTCATGTGACTTTAGCACAGTCTAATAAGCTACACAAAGTTTATTTTTGATTTTTCACTATGTCTGCGATCGGTTCCGTCGCCACCGTACCCTTTATAATAAAACTATAAGTCTATGACTTACTAAGCATTCTATTCTCCAAGCGGTTAAGACGTTTGACTATACTCGGGCCGCCGAACAGATAGAATGGAGCAGGCAACCCAAATAACATATTACAAAGGTCACTTGATAATATTTTAATTATAATTACCAAAAAGGATCGGAGATGCCGACCCTTACAATTAGAACTAATTTCAATAATTGTCATTAAACAACTTTTTGAGGTTATGATGCAAATAGAAATGTCGACCAACTTAAAAGTCAAGCCTGACATTTGTGCACTTGTAATTGAAAATGTTTAGGCCTGTGGCATGGCTCTTCCTAAATCTCATTATTGGCTGCGGCGTCGAAACCAAAACACGTTGCCCGTGATATGGTTAAGTTTGTAGCGTTTTTTCTTTGGAGTTCCTTTATTCAACCATTTACAAGGACTAAATTGTGCATCTCTACTGCTGTTTTCAAAGTTACATGCAAGTATAAAATATTGACTTGTAAAGTAGTCTCTTAAGGAAATTTTAATTATTCATAGAGCTGCCTGCATTATGGGTAACCGTAAGAAACTAATTCGTAGTCAAGGACGTGAAAGAATCTAAAGCGACTATTGCAATTTTTCTCAGTCGTTTTGCAAGAACGAGTGACTAAAGCAACCGATGTTGGCCTAAATACTATTAGAGGAGCCCAACAAAGTGGCGGAAGAAAATTTACTTCTCCAAAAAAACAAATTACTAAACTTACCCCAGGTCATCTGTCGATCAATATAAAGAAGTAATCCCAAGTGTGATCTATAACTTTGCCATAAAAAGAGACCTACAATGAAAGCTCTATTCGAAGTCGAACAAAATGAAGGGGGGTGTTAATTTCACTGAGAAATTACATTCCTTTAGGCGATTGGTACATAAAATGGGTTTTTAATAGAGAAAATGTCAAGACAA